>CM069455.1:64967253-65390169 GCA_035610835.1 Ophiura sarsii
GTATTAGAAACAGAAGAGCAAAACTCTTGTCAACAAACAACTACATTTCAATCACAATCACCAATATCAGCCTCTCAAAGTGCACTTTGATTTTCAGCAGGCAAAGTTAACTACAATCAAAATTATGCAAATTTAAGGGCCTGTTTTTTAGGGGGATTTTTGGCACTTTTTGGTCAGCATTTAAAAAACTAAACATATTTATGTCAAAACTTAAAAAAACATCCTTAGGGAAGTGTCTTGAAATTAATACAAAATCAACATTTTTAGTGACATTTGATATCAAAAATGGATTCTCCGACTCATTGCCTTTCCAAAAATGTATACTTTTATACATCACATTAATACAGTCAGTAGGGAGGTCACGCTGCATGTCATATTTTGTTATACGCAAGAAAACAATGGAGTATCAGTGACTGCAATATTTGCTAGATATAGCTTCGGAAAATGGTCTATTTGGGCATCTCAAAAACTGAGAAACGTGCTAAAAATCAGGTAGAATTTTAGAGGAGGGTCAATAACATCTGCAGATCGGTCAAATGTATAGTATTAAACACGTTTTGTGACCAAATTTATGTCGTAAAATGTTGGAAAATTCACATTTTGAAAATCTGTGGTCTTCTAAATTACAGGAATCCCAACTCATTCTAAACCTCACCAAATCATGAAATGAACCCTCGTCTAAAAAATATTCTGTGTACGTATTGCTCTATCTGCTTGGAGATAGCGAAGACCACAGAAACTTCATAGCTTCATACCACGGAATGAAATCCGCCATTAGGCGCCATAGACATTACATGGCGAACATCGTACAGATTTGCACTGCAGTCCTCTGTGTAGGGAGTTTTGACAATAGCAAGGTCGTTCGACTATTGTGTTTGTGCATGTTTGTGACTACTGACCCCGTTTAACAATCTTCATAGCTTTCATATAGGGCTTGGGTGACCTAACTATTGACTGAATAGTTCAAAAGTTACAGCGCTTGATAAATTTCATGTTTTTTAGGGTTTACAGCCAATTTTGGAGTTTATATGTTGTTAGGTTACTAAATGATCTGATGAAACTTTTCACTCGCAGAGAAATAGACAATAATAAACTTGAATTCAACTTTCCACAGATACAAAGTGTATGACTATTTTATCACTGAAATTGAGTTGTATGAAAATGACTGACTTATCTTAAAGGGACACTAAGAGATGTGTTGGAGGCTGCGCCCTCAATTATGATAAAAACTGGGATTAGTTTATTTTTAAATTGTATCACATGTATGAACTTACATGTATGAACTTACACCTATAAGGATTAAGAAAAATCAGCCCTCTTTGTACAAGAAAACGCAGATTCAAAAATGCTCGTACAGCCGGGACGAGCATTTTACGTCCGACAGTATCCCCCGGCAGTACGCGTGATACATAACGCGAGCCATATTTGCATAGAGGGCGTTTTTCAATAAATAGCGATGATATTGTTTTAATCAAGTTTTGCTGTGTTTTTGTTAGTAGAAACAACAATAATGGAAATTCTTAGTGTTCATCTTGAATTCTGAAGTAAATTTTTAAACATTTAAAATTTTCAACACCACTTAATGTCCCTCTAAGCTTTAGAGTGAGGTGCTATTTCTAATGAAGTATGACTAGTATTGGCTACAGTATTCTGTTAACATACATACATACAATAAGCTTTTATATACCGCCATTTCATTTAGATCACAGCGGTTTGTGATGATACAAAGAACATATACAACCTAGCAAAGTAAACAACATGATAAAAACAAAACATTATACAAAGAGCAATATCAATAAGGAAATAGGTGAGTTTTCACTTGTTTTTTGAAAACATTCACAGAGACCGCAGAACGACGAGTACGTGGGACATTGTTCCAAAGAGTGGGCGCTGCAAAAGAGAAATGAACTGTCAGCAGCAGATTTAAGGTTTCTGGCAAATATTCTGTGCTGCTGTAGCCGAGTAGAGTCTGTTGAATCTGTTTAACACATTTCACAATGCGTTCAACCCATGGCTAACCATATACGTGTAAGTACATCATATACTGTAAAACAAGTTGATTTCGCGGCATCTTTTTTTCGCGAATTGCTATTCATCACTAGTATCGCGGTAACTTAATTTCGCGAATCTAAAATATCTACCACTAGTGTCATCTTTACACACATTAATTCGCGGCAATATAATTTCGCGAATTTGAGCCTCTCGCGAAATTCGCGAAATTAAATTGCTCGCAAAATTCACTTAAGTAGCTGAAAAAACATATTGTCAAAGATGACATCACTTCGATAATTCAATGTGACCTACATTGACACTGCTATACAAAGTATATGATAATCTATGATCAACATGCCATCCCCAACTGACTGAAGAGCAAACCTGGAGCCACACGAGTAGGTCCTTGTATAGTATCACATGTACAAGGTATCCAAGGGGGTTCAACATAATACACACCCAAAAGAGACTGTTTTACTCACAATTTCCTATGTAAACTCTACACGATCTATTCTTCCTATTTCTATTCCCAAGTTCCTTGATAACGGAAGCAGCGTCTATTCCTGTGTCTATTCCTGCTTGTTTCCTCCTAATGTTCCACCTTGTATTATTAGACGGCGACTTTGTATTAGACGACGACGGCGACTTTCTTGGCACTACACTTGGCACTCTTGGCTTTGTATTTGGCCTCCGAGTTTTAACTGTCAAAACCTGACGTAAAAATCCAACGCCCAGCATTGTAAAGTCTTGACACAGATGTGAAATGTCCGAGGCGGATCTGATATCTATTTAGATAACCAGTTAACATGCATTGCAAGAAATTCAAACATTGCTGCCAACTTTGGCTCGCCCGACGACGACAACGTATTAAGCGCAATTCCTCTGGCAACGTTCAGCTTTGTGTGGTCTTTTAACTGACACATGCACGGACAGACGGACATTGGCATGACTTATACTATTAACGCTTAAATCAACATTTTCAAGGCCGTTTATTTTTGAGTATTTGAGGATCGAGTCCGAATAACAAAATTAAAGATTACTGAAATGTTACACACATTTCACAGAGTAGAGTGCAAAATGGTAAGGAAACTTTGCGACCCTGACAATATATTCTATGTCCTGGCATGAACTTGTTTTATTTTCAAAAATATCTGTGCTCAAAAATGACTTGAATGCAGCAGAAGCAAAGTGGCTACACGGCTTAACAGTGATTCCATAAAGATCAATTTCCTAGAGATTACTCAATAATGAGTGAAATGACCGACCATCGGCCAATTTCAATGATTCGATTAGTAAGCATAAACGTTATAAACTTTCAGGCCCCTCCTACTTTAATATACAACTCAATCTTCTCTTCAATTTTCTCTTCAAATTTCCTTCCGTGCATTTTGACACCTCATTTGTCACAATAGCATCAATATTGATGAAGCAGTGGAATAAAAAAGATGCAGTTTCCATTGTTGCACTAAACCCTATAATCAAGCCTCCAAATAAGCGGGCACCCATGAGTTTTTTACCCCCTGGTTCCCAAGTTTTGGCTCCTGTTTTTTTTCTTCAAATTTTACACAGTTAAGTTTAGGACCAGGTGCAATTTTGTTGAAAAGTTTTAAAAAAAATAGCTCCTAGTCAATGCACGCTTATTTGGAGACTTGCCTATAATACCCATTAAACTTGAGCGTAAACCAAATCTACTCTCTCTCCATGAAAAGACAATCATAATCCGAACATCTCACATCGTCTATTGTGAGACTCATCCTTTACATGACCAGTACCATTTATGATGTTTGTCAACTAACACCTGTCTCTCCATTTCCGTGCAACCTTCCTTGTACATGTCACTCCAAATCGACGAGCAACTTCAGTTACAGAAACTCCAGAAACTTTTCATGGAGAGAAAGAAGCAGTGGCGGCACTACAGGCAGTTTTTACAAAATAAAAGCCAACACATTTTTTTCATTGCCACTCAACATTTTTGTCTTCCCCCATCCCCCCATTTAACCCTCTCCAAAAAAATGTTGATGCTGGCGCCGCCACTGAAAAGAAGAAGAGTTAATGTTTTGTTTACGCTCTTTTCATGGGTATAGGGTTAAGTGCAACAATGGAAACTGCATCATTTTTTATTCAAATGGCCACTGCTTCATCAATATCGGTGCTGTTATGACAAATGGGTTGTCAAAATGCGCAGGAGGAAATGTCTGTTCTTTCCCACTTGTTAAATTTCTTTAGGGTCCTAAGAATTCAACACAGGGCACCTCGAAAAAAGGGGATACTTCCTTTTTGTGCAGTGCTTATAAACCTGACATGATACCACTACTTTCTGTATAAAAATTATTACTCCTTTTGAACCAAACCAAATTTGGATGTTTTTTAGTGCTAAAGCTGTGAACAAGTATTGGGATGGAATTAAAGGCATATTATGTGATCTTTTCCAGGGGCGCCCTCTATTCATTATTATTTTTAGAAAGTAACTTTTTCTTGCAGATTTACATTTTTGATCATAAATCATAAATCGTGAGTTACAGAGCGATACGATTCCTAATTACTTCAAAATCCTGGTTTTAAAGTGAATTTAGAGTGAAAAATAAGTTGTCGCGCAGACCTGACAGTTTATTTTCATTCTTCAGCCTACCCCCCCCCCCCCCCCCCCCCCCCCCGAGGTATAAACTGGTGTTTTTCTTGGATGCTGACATTTTAATCAAGCCTTAAAGGGTAATACCCCTGGTATAAAATAAGTGCTTGCCTTGGCCTACTCGGCCCAGAAGGTGTCATATTTGACATGTTAATTCAATTATTTTCTAAAGGCATGTTCAGTCGAGCTAAAGGTCAAGTTAAGGTCGAGTCGAGTTAAAGTTGTAATAATGGTCGAGTTAGTGCCCAGTCGTGTTAACTAACATGTCCTAATCATGACCTATTTACCTCTAGAAAAAGTCAGAAAATATTTCAGGTATTTTATCACGGGTCTTAAATTATTTAACTCAAGTTTAAAAGCCCGGTCTAAACACAGCTTATGAGGGATCTGTCAATTATTTGAAGCACTTATTATTGACCAATTTACCAATATTATTCATTAAAGTTATAAATTCTTTCCACCCTAAATTGTTTAATTCAATAAGTGCAAATAGTAAACATCCTGATTCCTAATAACTGAAAACTGGAATGTTATGGTTGGGTATTATATGGGTGTGGCCATTGTCTTTTGTATTGATTGAAGGAAGGGACAGTAGCTAAGGTAATTGGTTAATAACTAGTAGGCTGTTTGTAAATCTAAGCAAATGTGATGGCAGACAAAATGTAATCACTTATAGGGCAAACAATGAAGATTGCCTGTCTCAGAAGCCCATCCGCATTGGTATGTGAAATGAGCTACGGCGCGTAGGTCTATGCGCTGAGGCCTAACATTTTTTTTTTTTTTATCTTATTATTTTTTTTTTTTACATTTTTTTTTTTTTTTAAAGGTCTCTGTAAGCTTGGATTAGCAACAACAACAAAAATTTTTTTTGCATACCTCATAACCTTTTTTCTAAAAATTAAAAAAATTAAAAAAATTGCAAAGCACTTTCTGAGACGGACCTTCTTCTTTGTTTGGCCTATTACCTTGTTTACCTGGTTTACATGTAGGCCTACTTATCAAAAACAATGGAAATAGATGATGTTTGTAGCATATACAGGGTTGTAGCTACGCCGGACGGGGCTGTCCGGAAGCTGTGCCCAGCGTCCGGCACTCTTACAAAATAAGGGTAACAAATCTGGCACTAAAAAAAGATGTTTTTTTTTTTTTTACAATTTGTGGAAAAAATCATTAAACTGCCTCATAAAACAAGAAATTATGGGGTACCTATTACCTTGTTTACCTGGTTTACATGTAGGCCTACTTATCAAAAACAATGGAAATAGATGATGTTTGTAGCATATACAGGGTTGTAGCTACGCCGGACGGGGCTGTCCGGAAGCTGTGCCCAGCGTCCGGCACTCTTACAAAATAAGGGTAACAAATCTGGCACTAAAAAAAGAAGTTTTTTTTTTTTACAATTTGTGGAAAAAATCATTAAACTGCCTCATAAAACAAGAAATTATGGGGTACCTATTACCTTGTTTACCTGGTTTACATGTAGGCCTACTTATCAAAAACAATGGAAATAGATGATGTTTGTAGCATATACAGGGTTGTAGCTATGCCGGACGGGGCTGTCCGGAAGCTGTGCCCAGCGTCCGGCACTCTTACAAAATAAGGGTAACAAATCTGGCACTAAAAAAAGAAGGTTTTTTTTTTTACAATTTGTGGAAAAAATCATTAAACTGCCTCATAAAACAAGAAATTATGTGGTAGGAACCCTCAAAGTGCATTTATAACCCCTTAAAAACATTAAGAAGGCCTCTAGACCCCATTCCATGATCCACTGCACTTCGTTCGTTACACTTACTCCGTTCGCTGTCAGTAAAATTGTCCAGCACTCAATCTGGTCTAGCTACAACCCTGAGCACATACAGTCCTCAAAATAAGTAACTGACCAGGTAATAAATATACTCTTAACTCCAAAAATATAGCTCCTACATAAAAATATTAAATAATAAAGTTGTAAAGAAATTTCTCTTCTTTAAGTTGATACATTATTCATTGAGATCGGTTAATAATTAAGAATGCGACATTGAAAAGGATCAAACAAAGTGCAGTTTACATTTTAACACTTGGGATTTGAACACGCGGGACAGTGTGACAGGTATGTGTATGGGTTGCATTGATCAATTGATACATCCCCAATCCCTGTGTTACTATCGACCAGTGAGTTGTTGCTACAAGTTTAATCAAAAATCTGCCTGTTACTAGTCCTAGGCTGCGTGTAGACGAACGAAATGTTAAAATGATAAACGGACTTTGTTTTGGTTTAGGGCATATAACCGAGTTAATATTCATTCAATCTTCACGTGTAATATCTCAAATTACTTACTTTACTTTACTTTTTGGCGTCCACTCCAACTTGGTTGAGTGATGCCATCCTTTAAAAGATTATTCGCCATTCGTTTCTGTCTTGAGCCTTTCTGTTTGCTTCTGATAAGGATGTCAGACAAAGTATGTTGCAGTCTGCAACCTCTTAGCTAGTCTACCTCTGGGCCTTTCAACATTTACAGTGCCAACAATTGCAACTTTTGGGTATCTTTGAGGGTTCATACACTGCACATGTCCATAATACCGCAGTCTTTTGATGGAAATCTTCTCGATGATGGTATGCATTGAGTCCCAGTGTTTGTCTGATGGTGGTGTTTCTGATTTTGTCTAGCTTGGTTATGCCTAGTATTTTTCTTAGGCAGGTCATCTCAAACACAAGTAGCCTGTTCTCGTCTTCTTTCTTTAGCGTCCATGTTTCAGAGCCGTATAACAGGATGGACATTATTAGAGTTGAATACAGCTCCATTTTAGTTGGGCGTGAAATCTCTTTGGAGTTGAGTATTTCATTCAGATTTTGCATGGCTCCAAGTGCTTTACCTATTCTGAGTTGGATGTCTTCAGTGCAGGTTCCCTTCTTAGATATTTTACCACCAAGGTATACAAAATGCTCAACTTGTTTGAGATCTGTGTTGTTTATGCTAATTTTAATATCAATGTCTCTCAAATTAAAGACAAGAAATTTCCTTACAACTTTATTGTCTAATATTTTTACGTAGGAGTTATAATTTTGGAGTTGAGAGCATATTTATTACCTGGTCAGTTACTTATTTTGAGGACTGTATATCAAACCCCTGTAGGAAGATGGAGGGAAGGGTGGAGGAGGGGATGTACACCCCCCCCCCCCCCCCCCCCACCCCATCCCAAATTTCAGAGATTTGTTTTGGTCATTTTAGCTTCTTTTTAAAGATTTAAGCATAGTGCACACACCCCCTTCAAAACATAAAATGCAATTCATTTATTAGTGAACCGTCGTAACTTGAAATGTTTGACATATTTTGAAGATTTCAAAAAGCGTTGAAAGTTCACCGACACAAAAATGTTCAAGAAAAAACCCAGCCAACCGACTCTACATTAGAAGCCTGAAAATCTGTAGAAAAGGGTCAATGTGTTTTCATTGCTTAAGTAGCATCAATGATGGTATTTGATCAAATTGCTACCCTGAATGGTGTAGCCACAGGCTGAGCACTAACAGACTTTGACTGAGTCACCGTGTGATCTGGGGCTATTTAGCAATTTGTTGTTCGATTTCGTCTCATTTTCAGGCAACGTTTTAGCCCACATACAGCACCTGATGAGTCTCTTTTTGATGGGCACGCATCTGTTGCGTTGCTGCGTTGCTGAATATTTGCAATTTGGCGCAGCCCCCACCCAAAGGCAAAACGCATACCATAATGCAGTTTCATGCGCAAGAGCTTGTGTTGCACTTTTAATTAGTGTGGAATGTCACAACTCACAATAACAATTTGGGTCGGAATTTGGATTTGGGAGCCAGTATAGATGAGGTGATCGTTGTTTACATCAGTAGTGTTTACAAATTGATTAGCGCCTGGTCTAAAGACATGCTAGAGGTACTAGTCCATGACTACTGCATACATACTATTCGAAAGCAAAACACACATCACTGAGCGCCAATTTTAAAAGCACATGCCCTTATGGTGCGTACGCATACTGCCGGGCAACCAGATTTAGTACCTGGTCTCTCATTGTGCTTAGGGATGCAGACCATGACTACTGCACTATTACACCGTAAGCATGGTAAGTAATGATCAATCAAGTGTGAATTAAAGCACATTCCCTGTAGGTGCGCACACAAACTGCCGGGCACTACGTCACCGGTCACACCATCTATGACTTTTAGAGTTTAGTATTCTTTGGGTGTACCTGTCAGATGACAATGTACAGATTTCATCCCAATTGGCATATTTACCACATCTTCACTCCAAAGTGTCACAACATTTACGATGGTTTAGGGTTGAAAAACATTTCTGTTAAGTTGAAATGGACAAACAGGGACAAAGAAACATCTGACCTTTTTGACATTTAACATGGATACCAGAGGCCACAAAAGGCCACAGCAAATAGCCTCTGTGCCGTGTGCTTCACGATTCTATCTCGTGGCACGATCCAGCGAGCTGTCAAATGGTCTCGAAAAAGATAACTTTTTCAAGCTCCCCCGTTAGCGCAATCAGCAGGCGGACGGCCCAGGTTCGATCCCCGGCATGGCTAAACAGTGATCTTTCCCCAAATATTTGACCCATTTTTGTCCCCTGATAGTTTAATTGTCAAAAACCCGACTAGGAAGTTAGGGTTAAGTTTGGGAGTGGTTTCACCCCCACAAAAAAACCACCAACCGGTTACAAACAAACAAACTTAATGGGCAATAAGATAACGTGATTACAACCTTTATCCTAGGACTAAGTGACTGTTAGGCCAAAAAAAACACAACTAGTTTCTCTTCCTAACTTTTTAAAAAACGGAGGATAAGGGCAGTTTTTTGTTTGTTTTTGTTTCCAAAGTAACCGCCCCTTTTTCCAAAACTTGTTTCACTTTTTCCAACATGGTGGAAATGTTTTTGCTTCAAAATGGCTGCCTCTTTTCTAAGACTAGCTTTATAACCTTAAAATGGGTACATTTCGCCTGTTGTGTTGTTCTTTAAATTTAACACAGTGTTTTTTTTAATATTGACACGTTCTCCATTAACAAAATCAGTGTGATCTTGAGAATATTAAAAAATAAAAAAAAAATTGTTAACAAAAATTTACAAATTAAAAAAAAAAAAAATTGATGCGGCCGCTAGAATGGATGCGCGCGGGGACGAGAAACTACTATATTTTTTTATTTGGCCTTATATTGATCTTTTTAAATAATTAAAACAATTTCCTTCCCTACTCCATTTACACTCATCAAACATTCCAACACACACAGGTCTGTGAAGCCCAAATGAGCAGGTATTTTATTGTCTCAGTTTAATTACATTAGTTTAAAGGTAGATGTTCCGATTTTCAACTTGAAGTTTTCTATTCTACATGAAAGGTCATCCTTAAAAAAGTTGTGTTCCAAAGTTTGAGTTGCATAGCTCTAATGGTTCTTATTTTAGACGCACAAGATGCTGTGAACTGTACCCATTGAGTAGTACACAAACTATATTGGTGGTTACCACCTTTCGCGGTAATTCGACGTTATTTCATCGATTTCTCCGTAATTATACCGATTTAGGCCGTCAAATTTCAGTATGATGATGATGAGAAAAATACGAGCTTTCATATGATATGAAAATCTCCGTATGTTTGAAATAATTCTGTGTTACGAAAATGTGATCGGGTCATCTACCTTTAATTGCTCTTGTAGCAGTGCGCCTTTATTTCAGTCTCATGAACTCATCATAAAGTTTCCACCATAAAATTCAAGCCTCACTCGCATTGTTAAAATTGTACACCAACATTCTAAAATTGAGCAACCTGCTAAAATGTTACCACCTACTGTAAAAGCCAATATTTTCGCGTAAAGATATTTTCGCGCATTTTGACATCATAGACATTTCGTGAATTGTTTTTTTTGCGGGCAACCTTCTGGATGCACTGCATGAATGTTGAAAACATTATTTTTTGTGTGTTATAATTTTTGCAGAAATATATTTTGCGTGAAAAGCGCGAACAAAAAAACCACCGCACAAATTTTCAGCTTTAACAGTATTTACCTTCTGACCAGGAAGTTATATTGGCAAATGTTGTTGTTTTTTCTTCAACATTTCTGGATTTTGTTATGAATTGTCAGCAATTTTTCAAATAAATCAACAATAAAAATAATAAAAATTTCGATTTATTTATTAATTTTTTAAATTTTTTATAAATTATTTGCCAAAGAAATTGAAAACATTTTCCCAAAACATTTCTACAAACACGGGTCAGTCGGACCTGTAGATAAGATTGGATCTTTTTTTGGCCTAAAACAGGATTGTTTCCCCTCTGACAAAATGTGACGCGATCAAGAGGAATGAGTCGGATGTCGGGGAATCCCAAATTGAGATATGGCCAATTCAAAATGGCGGCTTACATAAGTTTTGATGGAAATTCATGTATACAATTTGACATAACTTTGGAACAAAACGTCGTATCGATATGGGGTTTTCAGTTTCTGAAAGCTCTAAGTGTTTTCTTTAAAACTGTATTAAAAACTCATTTTCGACCAGGGTCGACATCCGACTCATTCCTCTTGATCGCGTCACAAATGACCCCAATTGGAACATCTATTTCCCTCTATCTCATCACATAATATTCAACTTTATATTCTTATAAAGTACTATAAAAGTGGAAATGTTCACTCTACATTATATAGGTTTGCACTTTCCACGCTCTAAATCGTGAAAATAATAACACACAAATGTATTCTCTTGCGTATAGACCTATGATGAAGCTACAAATCACAAATTTTAAAATACAAAAAAATCATTACAAATTCCAAAGCGTGAACAATTAAGACGAAGTACATGTCCTTCAACCAGACGCAAGTACCTGTAATTACCACAAGTGAAGGCATGCGCCTTGATAAAGTGGAAGACTTCAAATACCTTGGAGCCTGGATGAACAACACTGAAAAGGACATCAAAACACGCAAAGCAGCTGCATGGAGAGCTTGTGGCAAACTTAGTCAGCTATGGAAGGCTAAATCATTATCCAGAAAGCTCAAAGAAAGACTGTTCATAGCTACAGTAGAATCCGTCCTCCTTTATGGATGTGAGGCATGGACAGTCACCCCAAAGCTAGGTAAACAACTGGATGGATGCTACACTAGGATGCTAAGATCTGTGTTCAACATCAACTGGAGTCAGCATGTGACAAATAAGGACCTGTATGGGGACATGCCAAAAGTCTCGGACAAGATCAGAGAACGCAGAGCAAGATTTGCTGGACACTGCTTCAGAGGGTCCAAGGAGCTTGTACACAAACTTATACATTGGATCCCAAAGCACGGAGCAAGAAAGCGTGGTAGACCAGCCCTGACCTACATTGACATACTCAAACGTGATACAGGACTGCAGGTGGAAGAAATCAAGACAGCTATGTTGGATAGGAAGATCTGGAGAGGCATTGTGGTTCGGAAAAATCATCCGCCCTAAGTCAAGTAAGTCAAGAACAATTAATCATGCGAAAATTACCACTAAAAAAAGTACTTCAATCTGTGAAATACACCTGTGTTGTCACTGCTATTTTTTGTGAACAAAACTGGCTGCTTTTGTATTGTGAAATCTGGTTTCAATTGGTTTAATAGTTTGCTTCTATGCATTCATAAAGAGACACAATGTGTTTTTACAAATACTGTAGAAGTGATAATTTTCGTGTGATTAAATTTTCGCGCTTTGCTGATTTTCAGCCATTTCCCTTGTTTTATAAATTTGCGATTTGAAAGTTCATTACATAGACTTGTACACAAAATAAACATGTTCGTGCATTTTTATTTCCGCGGTAGCTGCTTTGAGCGCAAAAATTAACGTAGCGCGAAAATGTCTTATTATATAAATAAATTAATGAGTAAGTTTGGGGTGGGTTGCCTTCCTCTGCTCAACAATATTTTTAATGTTTTCGTTAATTTTAGGCATAAACAGATTGTAAAGCAAATATCCCTGTCCTGTTCCTGATTTTGAACTTAAAGAAATGTAATCCAAACTGTTTCATCTGCATGAAGGTAAAAATGACACGTTGGTATTTCACAAAATATTTAACCACAAAGTTAGTTTGTTAACACTCTCCACACGGCTATATTATTATTAGTTTTACCATTATACAAAACAGAATTTTCAGAAACTTTTCCCAACTTTCAAAGTTTATCTCAAGAATTACTGAGCCAATACGAGGCATGTTTGTACTTATTTTAATGCGTCTCTCATGGTGATTCCAAATATGGTAATGAAATTCACTAATTGTGAAATTTTTGAAAAACTTTGTGAAATTTTTTAATGTCGTCTGCAGACGTCTCCCAATTGGAAAGCGTTAACATTATATTACCTTTTTATAGGTATTATTCTCCCAGCTTTCATTCATCATAAATACTGGAGAGCTCTCCAGTATTAATGCATTCATGCTATTTTGCCAACAATCAAGTGAACTTAACCTGACCTGGGTGGGGAGTGTCATTCTCAATAATTGATTGTGTACCCAAGTAGCAATAGAATGGGTAATATTATACATTGTATAGTAGTTAAAATATAGATTTACTAAACAATCATATTCATCTTAAATTCCTAAGGATGGGAGTTCAGGGAAGGGTTCATATGAGATATTTAATATAATTTCTGTTAAAGAGTTTATTAAGCCTCCCCCCCCCCCCCCCCCCCACTAAACTTTATTTGTAGTGCTAACTTTGCAGTGAAGTGGGATGGGGCAATTTGATTTGGGAAGGTGCAATTGAATTTATTTCTCAATTTCGCAGTTTGCTGATTTCATAGAAGAAAGTGGAGAGTGGAAATAATTTTGTGTGCAAAATGTGTGTTTTTTTTACCCAAAGTGTGCTTTTTTGCACAAAAATATGCCTTGTGCGTTAAAAATGAACCCAAACGTGTATCTTTAATGTTGCGCTTTTCCCAATTTACCAATTTCCTTTTTTCTCATTTTTCATTCAAAACTAAATTAAGACAACGCTAGGTGTAGAATAAACACGTCCACAGCAATTTGTTGATTTATTTTAAATGGACATTATTTGTGTAATTTAGATAAGTTTTTGGACAAACACCTGCTGAGATTTTTAAGGCCTGCATGGAAGATAGGAGTGTCTGGAGAGCCATCGTTAATGTCCAACAGATGTCGCCGGAGTGAGTGAGTGAGTGAGACAACTTTTGAAAAAATGTGTTGTGGGATGAAAAGTTACTTTTTTGTTGCTGCAAAAAGTGCTTCTTTGGCGCTTTTGCGCATTATCCCTGTCCCTCTTATACAATGGTGCGGTGCCTTGGATGTGTGTGAATGGGGTTTACTCTCTTTGCAAGATTTGTTGTAAAGTCCAGTCAAAAACATCACAGTAACAGTCAGTAGCGGCACCAGCCTCATAATTTTTTTAGGGGGGCAAAATTTCTTTTTAGGGGGACATGAAACAAAATGATGCGCGCAAACTGGGGGGAAAACTGGGGGGCAAGAATTTTTTTTTTGGGGGGGGGGTGGGGGGTAAATGCCCCCCCCCCCCCCCCCCCCCCCATGCCCCCTGTGGTGCCGCCACTGGGGTTTTTCCTTTCAAATGTCTGTGAACCAGATGAGATTACTCCTAACAAAAATAATCCGCTCAAAGTGCATGGTCAACCCTCCCCTAAGGCCTACCATTATTACCCATGTGAGGGGCAAAATAACAGATTTTTTTACCAGGAGCTTTATTAAAAGTAGCTCCCAGTTCACAGGGATTTATTGAGAACCGGGAGCTACTTTAAGTCTACCGCGAGCTACTTTTTATTAAGTCAAATAAGGCATACATTTTTCGTTTGGTAGACACGAGTGACGGTAGCAGTATTCCCATCATGATCGTTGATCACATGATCATACAAGCGCCAGAGAGTAACTTTCTCGTTTGCATTCATTGTGCATGTTCCGTGGTCCAGAAAATCAATTGGGAAGTCAAATTAGGATTGATTGTACAAGGTAGACACATTGGTGATGAGGCCAATATCCATCATAACTTAGATTGGCCTTGAAATTTCAGGATTGCCATGGCAATTTATATAAATACTTCACTTCCAGGCTAGACCATGCCAATTATGTCTACACTCAATGTTTCTAATAAATGGCTAAATATAGAATGGTGGCAGCATGCATGCATTGGAAAGTAAGCTTATACTTGCATAGCTTCAGGATCTCTTTGATTAATTATTTATTTATTTATTTATTAATTATTGATCATACATTATTGATCAATCATTAATTAATCATTAATTAATCATTTATTAATCATTAATTAATCATTTATTAATAATTAATTAATCATTTATTAATCATTAATTCATTATTAATTATAAGCGGACAGTCGGTGGTTGATTTTAGTAGGCCTATGAAATCTGGCTATATCATTTTTTTTTTTTTAACAAATCTCGCGCCACTTAGGATGCCTTGATGCGCCACAAGTGGCTTGCGCAGCGCCAGCTGAGAAAGCCTGATGTAAACATTCATGTAAAATATAACTATATAACTGTTATAATTTTTAAAATTTGAAACTTGATTTAAAGAAAACTGAGAGTACTGAAGTTTATTTCCACAAAAGCTCTCAATAGATCACAGAACATGCACTAAATAACACTTTTTTTAAGAGGCCCAGGGGAGCAGTCAAATGACATACTATAAAGAAGTTATGTTGCCTTCAGCAACCGACCATTAAATCGTAAAAACTAGGGTCACATTTGTTTTGATTTGTTTTTGGGTTTTTTTAATTTAAATTTGATCTTTATAACCCTAACCCTGCCAAATCCAACAGAATCCAACGAACCAATCTCTATGTTCCACCCGGCGTGCACGTTTTTCGAGGATAAAAGGGACTCAGGCTATAGGTCGACACGGTCATCCGGGTGCTTCATACATTTTGATATTGTTTTGTACAATTTGCCGTTGACCACGTCATAAGACGTTTTAACAACTCGGGTTTTACGCTCCGTTCATCCATGCAGTAGATCGACCCAAGCGATCGCGTCACGGCGTGTCAGAGACCTTTGTTTACCTCTTTCGTGACGTAGTCAACGGCGCGTGACATCAGTCCGTGTTGACCGATACACGGCCATCTAGCCTTAACACCTGTGGTGTAGTGGGGAATCGTTCACGCTGGTGCTGAAGGTCCGTGGTTCAAATCCCGGGGGGATCACGTTGACTTTTGGGGTCACTTTTCTCCACCCTCTTTGTACAACATTTTACGTCAGACAGTGTCCCCCTGAAGCACACATGATAAATAACGCGAACCATATTTGCATAGAGGGCGTTTTTCAATAAATAGCGATGGTATTGTTTTAATCAAGTTTTGCCGGTTTTTTTGTAAGTAGAAACAACAATAATGGCAATTTTCAATGTTCATCTTGAATTCTGAAGTTTTTTTTCTTTTTTTAAATGTCAACACCACTTTGTGTTCCTTAAGTGAGAGAGTAAAACAATTGTCCAACAAGAAGGAGTCATTCAGTACGAATTCATTGTTTTGATCCAGACCGTTTTCATAATTTTCATTGAGTGAATCATATCATAACAAAGGTGCTTGTGGCAGCTCATTCAGTATAATGCCATTTTAAAGCGAGTTATTGGGTGAGAATAGATTACAAATGGGGTATCATTCCGGGGGGGGGGGGGGGGGGAAGAGGGGGGAGGCTACTCAAATATTTTAGGGAGGGATGTGCTGCCAGCAAAATGAAAAACTGACCCATACATGTACCAATTTTGGGGGGAAAATGGATCCATAATTTTCCTATATATTTAATTCACAGATTTGGCTAAAACAGCAAAACTAAGGATTTTTAGACCCATACATTTACCCAAAATGTCTTTAAAAAGGGTCATTCATTTACCAGAGGGTGAAAAATGGGACCCTTTTTGGCTGCACATCCTGTGTTACCTCATATCCCCGGTATCCAGTGACACCATCTTCAATAACAATGTCAAACTGATCATCCCCATCTTTAGATAGAGATGGTTTATACGTTCACTTGATGATTTACATGCCATTCAAAAATGATTATCAGAACCAATTAAAAATGATTCAAAAATGGGTCTGCTATAGTTTGATCAGTTCCAAATTGGCAAAGCAGCGAATGAATGTATAGAAGATGCGGGCGCGCCTGAAGACAACAAGCGCACTGTGCATCATTTTTCAACAGATCATGACAATGACTTTAAAAATGAATCGTGCGTGTCAATTAAGCTTTGTTTTTATGAATACCTGTATCAATTTGTATTCAGTGTATAGGTTGTCGAATTATGCTACCACTATCATCGTCAAACACATTAATTTGCGGCAATTTAATTTCGCGAATTTGAGCAAAGCGTGAACATTTTATCGCATGAAAATGTCCACATTTACAGTAAGTCACTCTAGTCATTTAAATGTTTACAGCCAATCGTGGCCAGCATGTTTATGATAAACAACTCTTTTATCTATTTAGGGTTTTAAATACTCTTGGGGCTGTGAGGGATATTTTGAGAAAATTCTGCCAAAAATTGGGCCCCTTTAGTACATTTTACCATCTATAGGCCAACATTTTATCAGGGGCTATTTTGTGAAAACTGGGGGCTTATCGCCCTTCGCCCTCGTGTATTTTGAGCCCTGTTTGCCTGTCTTTTGGTTGCAGTATGCATAGAGATTAACAAACACGGCCTGTAGCAATAGTCTGAAATAGCAATGGATTTGGCCCGTTTTTCTAATCTTGGTCAATTCGGTACGGTTTTCGGCCCTTTATAACCCGTCTCAGGTCATCATCTATTATCAGTGCAACGTTCATGGCTTTTAGATGAAAAATAAGAGAGCCTTTTCAAGATACATACACACAATACATCATTGTGTGAATTATAGTAATTATTTAAATCTTGTCAATAATCAGGACTCTGGTGGGAGCTACATGTACCACATTCAGTGTCAAATCCCACATCTGACACCATGCGAATTAGATTCACCATGCATATACCATGTTTTTATCTTATCAGAAACCACATTATTTCATTACCCCATGGCCCTCCAATGGGTTATAAAACATTTCTTCATTCCCTACCTCCCAAACCACATTACTTCATTACACCCCTCCCCACCCACCCCACAGCTTATCTCAACCCCAAGGCCTAACCTTAACCATCTCCCGTACCACAGCATACTTCTCCATTATTTGCCAGCCCGTGTGTGCAAGCGTCTATTTTGCGCGCCGAATGGTTATGGTTGTAGTACACATAGATATAACGGACCGTAGCAATAGTCTGAAAAAGCCCTTGATTTGGCCCGTTTTTCCTCATATCTTGGTCAATTCTTTATGATTTTCGGCCATTTTTAGTTTATATAACACTCCCATTGTCATCATCTAAACTCTGGACAAAAAGAAAGTATCCCCTTTTTTCGAGGCACCCTGTGTTTAATTCTTAGGACCCTAAAGAAATTCAAAAAGTGGGAAAGATCAAGAATTTCCTCCCTCGCACTTTGACACCTCAGTCACAATTTTAGCACTATTGATGAAGCAGTGGCCATTTGAATAAAAAATGATGCAGTTTCCATTGTTGCACTTAACCCTAGTATCTATAGGCTACAAGTATACCCATGATAAGAGTGATAGGCTACATGTAAACAAATCAGTAAATCTAAACTTCTTTCTCTTCATGAAAAGACAATCATCATCCGAACATCTCATATCGTCCATTGTTTCCAACACCTGTATCTACTGGCGTGAGACTCATCCTTTACAGTGACCAGTATCATTCATGATATTTGTAAGCCAACACCTGTCTCTCCATTTTTGTGCAACCGTCATTGTAATAAGCCTTGTAAGTTGTGTTTGTAACTCCAGATCGCTGAGTAGCTACGAAATGAAGCATAGACAGTCCACATCACCGATAAAGCGGGAATAGGGCAGTCAAAATGTAAGCCAGTATTTTTTGGAAATAGTTGCAGGTTGAGATTATTTAAGTTTAACCAATGTATATATATGTATTAGTATTACTTGAACATTAAACATGATATTTGAAGCAAAAGTTTTACTAATTTTATTCAGAAAAGTTGAAAAATATTGATGATAATATTTGACCATCCGCGATGTAAACTCATAGCTTTCATTCCATAGCTCTGGAGAGCTAGGATTCAGAGCTCATCGCTGAGCAACTTTATAACAGAATTACAGAAACCCGGCCGGAGTCCAGCAAAATCATAATTATAATAATTATTGGGACTTTATACTGTCGTCAGTGTCGAGAGACGTGAGACTTTGCCAGGGCTCTAGTATTATATTCATAACTTTACGTCCAGTATCAGTCAAAATGAGGGAAATTATTTTGATCGGGAGCCAATAAAACTAAGCTACACCTAGCATATAAAGTCCCTGCTCAGGTGCTTTGAGGTTGACTAATTCAAAATATATAATCGGTACCAAAAATCTGAGATATACATTAAATGAGCAAATTTCTTCTCCGCAGTTTGATACCTCATTCAACAAAATCGAATGGATACTTTTAAAGTTATGTCGATTTCAATGACAGCGGATGCAACAGAAAAGTGGCACTACATTGTAGGTATAGGAATCATTGATTTGTGTGTGATAACTGTGTGCTATCTGAACGTGACAGATGAATGGGTCTTTATAACCGCAATGTGCGGGACAAAGGGTGTATCTGGCTGTGAAGAATACAAGTCTTAGCTGATAAGCTGTGAGTTTTTCAGTGCGTAAATCCATAGACGGGTAAAACATTGATTTTTACCGTCTATGGTAAATCACACACAAATCAATGATTTCCTATACCTAGTGCCACTTTTCTGTTGCATCCGCGGTCATTGAAATCGACATAACTTTAAAAGTATCCATTCGATTTTGTTGAATGAGGTATCAAACTACGGAGAAGAAATTTGCTCATTTAATGTATATCTCAGATTTTTGGTACCGATTATATATTTTGAATTAGTCAACCTCAAAGCACCTGAGCAGGGACTTAATGTGCTAGGTGTATATCATATCATGGCCAATGCATTTCGACATTCATTCGATTCGTACATGTATTGTATGCAAACACTTGAAACAGGTGTCACTGTTCTGTCAGTCGGTGGTAGGTAGTGCAGCAGCAACGCCCACCACAGGTACACATACACCCTACCGAGAAAGAAAGACATAGAATTATCGTTCATATATTAAACATACCCATTTTTGCTTCAGTATCAAGCTGTTTACATCGATATCTAGCCCTGATTAGTACAGTTTTTGCTCGCCCAGGTTATCTGGATTTCCTAGTTTAGTCAAGGTGACTTCCGCAGTCTTGCCTTTTTCACCTTTATGTGGTTCTAGATTAGAACAACATTTTTCCTCATAATTGCTAATAATTTCATTGAAGCACTTAATTTTGATTTCTTTTTAATGTCTTGACGTTTTAAAATAACATTAAATATTTTGGATTGAAATGTATGTGTTTTACAGTACTTAAAAGCAACGATCAATAAAATACAATCTTAATTTATAAGAAAATAATTTCCTACTTCCAATTACGGTGAACTGTGACCTCCAAAGGTCAAATTGGCAAATCCAAAATAATGGCCGCGATTAACGCATTACGAATGTATGGCGATGGCGACAGTGATAGTAGTGACAATGAAAGTGAACACGAAGAACCAACTGCTGATGCTACAGCACATTTACGACCTTTGGAATCCGGGAGCCAAGTTAAAGATATTCAAACACGTTTACAGATTGACGCAGCGCCTGTTGTGGATACCAAAGTAAGCTTACTTACTTTTTCATTATTTTCTAAAATCGCCCAGCTCTAACGAAAATAAACCATTTTCCATCGAGCATACCCCCCTCCCACCCCTCTGAAAGGAAAACATCATTATACAAACCAAACATGCGGGAAACGCTGCCCATCTACGACGGCTGCGGACGACTACGGACTAGGTGACAGGATGGATAGACAAAGAACAAATACTTGAGACATACCTTATAAATCCTTATGCGTATGACAATGTCTAAATAAAACTTTACCAACATCCTGTTTACCAGTCTATGTAACACGAGTAAAGTTGTTATCTCATCTGAATAATCATCAATTAAAAAGCACCGGTTCTGTGGAGCTAAGTTTTTAAGCAGAGATTCTCAAATGCAGCTAAGCAGTGAGAAGGTTAATCCATGATCAAGAGCCAGTTCTACTCTGTGAAGAACAAAAATAAATTTAAAATTTAAAAGCCGTCCGCACTGAGTCGTAAGATGACAGTCAATGGCACCTCCCTAATCTGTATTAGGACTTCCCGCCACCGAGTGACCCTGCATACTTATGCGCAGAGGGGTCATCCACGGGGTCATGCACCGAAGGAAAATTACATTATTTTCTAAAATCGCCCAGCTCTAACGAAAATAAACCATTTTCCATCGAGCATACCCCCCTCCCACCCCTCTGAAAGGAAAACATCATAAATACAAACCAAACATGCGGGAAACGCTGCCCATCTACGACGGCTGCGGACGACCCGCAATGTTTCCCACATCAGGTTAAAAGAACGGGTAACGAGACGGCAGAGCTGTAAGTTATATCAAACAATGTATTAGACAAAAAACTACCAGTACAATATCATTATGTACAAATTTGAGCAGGAAATATTATCAACCTCTGGTAACTTACGAAAACATATCAGACACTCATAGATATAAGCTAACGAAAGCTATGAATTACTACGATACATCCAATACAGGATCCAATATACTCTAATATAGCATACAGCTAGAGAAACTGAGAGTATATGTAGACTCCTTTACTTATCCGTCCTTTGCCGAACGGACCACCTACGTTCTTAAATAATCTATTAGAGATACAGCAGCTGCAGCTGAAGCACCTCCTTCCTGCTCATGAATACCGAGCAATGAAGCGTATAACCATGAAGCTTCATGGTCTAACTAAACATATGGATACCAAGGCTTATCTAAAGTGGTCTCTACATGTGGAGTATAAAAGTTACTCTGTCATAAAGCATGAGAATTGATGATATATCAAATCAGGGGTCTGAAAAGAAAATCTTCTGAAATACCTGAAAATATGTTGGCCAACGCCAATATTTATAAAGCATGGCAACTGTGCATGCAGGGTTGCAATTACCCCTACTATGACCCGAGATCCCTCCCTTGGTCCGTCTTACTCTTCTGGATAAAACACACTACATGAGAAACATACAAACAGTATAATATCACACAATCTTAAGTCTATCAGCATTCCTCCAAAAATCCAGCATACGCAAGAAATGTCATGGCACACAATCGAGTGTCCTTGTAATTGTCAGAATGTCCATATTTCACCACGAACATAGCCAAAAATCTCCGGCGTATAACGCTCCTTTCAGTTTATGCTGTGCCAAGACTAAGACTAAGAGTCATATCAAAAGCTGAAGGAGCTTAGCATCGCAAGGATACTAATCAGCTAGTAAAGGATGACAATCGTGAAACCACTTAATGTTACTATAAACTCATAAGTATGGAAGACCTGAATTAAATAAACTCATATGAAACCTTTCACCATACTGGGCGCTCTGGAGGCCACCAAAACTTCCTCAAGTGTTTTACTGTTAGTAATATTCCTGTGAATGAACAAATCACAAAAGAAGACACCTGCAACAGTACGAAATATCTATACTCAGATATCAAAAAACTTAATTTTCTTAACCAAACGGTTCATAAAAAACTGAACAATCGTTCAAGTGTCAACGATATAGATTATCGTACCAGACACAATTTAGTACCTCAGCAATCGTATACACATGCTGTGTGAGCCAAACGGCAATATTTAGCCAAACGGCAATATTAGCAAAACTGCTTTATATTCAATACTGAATATACATTAGAGGATACCAAACGGTTTCATCCCTCTAAAAACCCACGGCAAAACTGCCCAATTCAAGCTTCATCAAGCTGAAACGTTATAGAGCTTACACCTAACAGACTACGCTGTAAAAACACCATACGGTATTCAAAATAGTTAGAAAACTCTATAGTAGAATGAGACATGACTACTCTTTACTGTCTAGCTAAAGACACACAGAACCTCACGTGGTCAGTACCAAAAACAGATTTGGATAACGTCCTTGGACAAATGAGAAGACTCACTAAATGTCATAGAATCAACATAATCCATGAACCTCGACCTCCATCGGAATTTTACTACAATGAGTAGCAAATAATAGTGCAAATCAGCTGAAAATCAACTTAGGTACTTGAAAACCTGAATACCAGTATTATCTGTAAGCACAGATACCTTATATCCTATAAGTTCTAGGGCAAACGCCATAATGCCAAAACAACACCTTTAACTTCCCTCCAAGTCGAGCTCCTATAAATCTCATCACTCTTCCAATTCTCACCTCACAACCAAAACTTCTGGCATCCCATTACCACATTAGGAGCGGAATACTCAAACAACGTACGGTCAATGAACCTGATAAGATTGTCCTTCCAGAATAATACTTCGGAAAAGACAGAACTGTCTCTACGGGAAAGATTATAAGTATAGTACCAACGTACACGATTCCCAACTCTTCCATACATACATAGTTCTCAACTGAGATAATTTACCTGCTACATGAGTAGAGGGAGATAATTTCCCTTGCCAATGAGGCCAACTACCTATATGCCAGAAACCTGGAATTTAACTGTTAATTTACGGATGTATTCAAAAATTTCTACTCTACTCTTGGTAGCTCCAATAGATTCAGAGACAATCTCAAGACAATACCAGCCAATCAATATGTTTGCTGGGGAATGGGGATCCAAACGGACTTGTCTACATTAAAACAACAAAACCGGCTAAAAGGAGATCTTGTTGGCATCCTTGGAAATCATTAAATAGAGATTAGGATCTACACCAGCCATAATCCAGAAATACAACATCAAATACCCATTCTTCCTCAAAATACCGGCCATTCTTCCTCAATATACCCATTCTTCCTCCAACGCTTGTCAAGAGGTCTAAGGCTACGGAGCAGTAGAAAGGCCAAACGGCAGTACTACTAGGAACAAAAAGAAATTCACTTTAACCACCAAACTTCCAACTGAAACTCAAAACCTGACAAATGTATACAAAAAATGTCAAAAAATAATGATAAATCCTGATTTAGATCAAAGCTGAACATCAGGTCTTGGTTCTAAAAGTAATAGAGAACAATATATCAATCTTCAAATAAAATCCTTTACTTCCACAGTGATGTACATGTACATACCTATAAGGTCTAAAATACTGAAAGTGGGATAACAACACATGGTTGGTTAAGAGTCACAATTGTGAGAAAAGATTCTTGTTAAGAAGGTCATTATACTCCTTGATACAAATCCCTTGATTTAGTGAAGATTAATAGTAATAGCTCTGGACGATATCATCCACATCCATATAGGTGTATTGATAAACGGTAAATTATAACCGTCTTGATGATATTAAAACATCATAATTCCTGCACCAATCTATGCACAAAAATCAATAGAAGCTTTTAAGCCTACATCTGACAATTGGTCCAGAAACGTACTCAAGAAAGTTCTGTCTGTAAAAAACTGCATCATTAGCATACCGGTCAAAAATGTTACTGTCACAAACTCTGGGATTATAATTATCACTACTACACGGTTGATCCATCAGTAAAAATCTGCATCATTAGCATACCGGTCAAAAATATTACTGTCACAAACTCTGGGATTAGGATTATTACTACCACACGGTTGATCCATGACCATCTGTGAGACATGCGAAGCTGAAGCCTTCAGTGAAGGCGCAAACTCCAACAGGAATAAAACAATATCTGCATACGCACTAAATATGATTTAAACTGATTAAAATAAAACCATCTGCAATCAGCATAATTTATTATATACTGGTTAAAATATACCATCTGCAGTTCTGCACTCACTGTGATTTAAACTGGATAAAATAGCGCCGTCTGCACTCAATATAATTTAAATCGGTTAAAATAAAACGCATCTGCACTCACTGTGATTAACTTGTTAAAATAAAACCATCTGCTCTCGCCATATGATAATCAAAAAAGAATCACCTTTGTTGAAATAATTGCAAAGCATCTGTATAATGATCTCAATATAATATTGATACAATGTGCCTTTAGGTCCAAATAAAACCTGAACTTGCCAGCTCTCTGGACTGCAATATACAGGGTAAAAGTCATACTTATACCATAGGGGAAATCATCTTGTTAATGAGAAGACGATCGATCTGAATCACAACCGATAGGCCTACTAGAATCTTTGTATAAAAAGAAACAAACAATATTAGCCTTGAACATCCATTTAGTAAAGAAACACGCTGTGTAAAACAAAACAAAACGGTATTATTCATCAGCATATTATGATTATACACACAATACTCACACCGTAACAATTGACGCCAAGACACACGTCATCACTTCAAATTCTTGGGATGTAAAGCATGGAAAAGCAACGGGTGATACAAATACAATCAATAAACATACATCCAACTGACATAATGATGAATACAAAACTGTAATCATTGGATTAGTTGAATAGCACTGAAGTACCCGACTCCAAAGCATACACAACGAGCCCTATAGCTAGCTAACTGTAATCCAAATCAGCAATGTCTTGGTAGACGTCCCGTAACTCAAGTGCGCATGCTCAAACCAATGCAATACGTTGAAGGTATACACAGAATATTCTGTACAGGGCGTGAGGCAAGATATAGCCCACAAATAAAAACCATACGGTTAATAAGGAATATAATATACACGATTATGATAAATAAACCAATCATATTAAACACTAGATTACCTTAATCCAAATTACCACATCGGGTATGAATGGACATTCTATATTCCCGCCGAACATGTATTCTGGAAAAACACCGACAAACAGCAGATGGTGCGGCGATAGGCCACGAAATTCATACAATTAACTATAACTAGTCATGCTAGTGAAGTGGCATACGCTCAATCTTAAAACAATGAATGTCTATCAAAATAACCCTTTCGGCCTTGGTCTATCACACTCATAAAAATCAAAACAAAACAATATAGTTACGATACCGACCTGTTCCGGACTTATCCGCCAAAGATACAAATCAATGTAATCCTAATCTTCAAAACTTGCACTATCTTCCTTTTCATCACGAATTCAGATATGAATCCATAGCATGATAGCCTTCAAATACTTAGGCCAACATTAAATTCAAACTGGGGCTCAGTTGTCGACAGAACGAAATATCTGGTCACTATTATAGTCTATAGTCATAGATCTCTTGAGAAAAAATCGTAGGCCTATAATATCCACTAAGGCCAAATCGCAAAAAATCTCAGTCCGAACGAGTATAAAATGTGAACGTAGTTAGAAGTATCACGGAGGACAAGTCGAAGAGAAAATTTAAAAGCCGTCCGCACTGAGTCGTAAGATGACAGTCAATGGCACCTCCCTAATCTGTATTAGGACTTCCCGCCACCGAGTGACCCTGCATACTTATGCGCAGAGGGGTCATCCACGGGGTCATGCACCGAAGGAAAATTACATGTTTTACTTAGCATGTTATAATCATAATGTATGTCAATCCTAGCAGGTGTCCAAATTCGCCCACTGATAAAGTGGGCAAACATGGCCACCAAGACAAAATGCGTAATAAATTCACTATTTTTCATGTTTGAAACCCAAAATAATTGTTCCAATGGAGTAAAAATCTGCTGGGGAAAGGTTTAAGTTTGATTTCCTGTTTGAATTAAGCAAATTATGATGTTTGTTGAAGAGATGAAGGGCAGTTGGTGATTTTGGTGTTGGAAGGCTTGATATCTCCCAGCACTAGATCTGGGGGAGCTCAATAGCCAAAATGATGTCATAGGTACTTGTAGCCAATTAAATACAAGGGGTGTGTGAGGGGTGTGTCCGAGACATCCACTCAGCATCAAGCAAAAGTTTTGTCTATTGTAAAAAAGTTTTAGTAGTGATGGGCACAATGGTACCATAATGATTTTTGTGATAGAAATAGGTGGAGTGTATACTGTCATCCCTATTGAATTGTGTATGAATATTGATGTATATTAAGGAGAGTATGTGGCCAATGATATCCTGGGTTTCATGACAACCAGTTATGCAGGGGTTAGGGCCAACCAATCAGCTTTGAGGAAAAAAGTTTGTGGATTATCCTAAAATAGTGATGGGCTAACTTTTATTTGTTCTCTCTCTCTTTTTCTTTTTTTCTTTTTCTTTCTTTTTCTTTCTTTTGGGATTTTTGAAGAATTATTTTGATATATTTATTGTAATGAGTGTGGATTAGTTTTTTGGGGGTGTTTTTGTGTTGATATATTTTTGTTTTGGGTGTGATTATTTAGAGAATAATTACTGCGTAACAACTGTTTTCGCGAATTTGTTGTGAAATAAGAGGTTGATGTTATGGTCTGAGGAATTGTCCCGAAGGGGCGCAGCCCCTGAGGGACAATTCCGAATGACCATAACAGCAACCGAGTATTTCACATCACAACAAATTCGCGAAAACAGTTGTTAAGCAGTCATTATTCTCATTCATTACTGAAAAAGATGCATATTTATCCAAATCATTGATTTGTATCGATATAATCTTGCTAATAATTAATTAGTTGTTTTGTTTATTTTGTCCACCCCTGCCCTTCTTAGTTATTGAAACAGTCCGAGTCGGGTCATCCCCTCATTCAACCAATCAGAAATAAGGTTTAATCGTGTTTCCTCATAATTCAATGAATATTCAGTTTAGGGGCGTGAGGCGTTTATTTGATTGGTCGGTCAGTGAGCAAAACAATGGAACACTTTGGCGCAGTACTTTCGGGCAATTATTAGTAACCTGCGCTCGGCGTGCGCGTTCTCATCTAACGATTCATTTTATTGGAGCGCACTTGATACGCAGCTATCGCGATTATTCATGAAGTAATGAAGTTGTTTTAATGGCTTTTTAAGGTGTTTTATTGATGTTTTCTTGTTCAGTTTGTGGGTTTTGAAGTTTTGTCTACAAAGTATATACATTAACTTTATTTATTTATTAATTTATTTATTTATGTATTACTGTTTGTGTTTGGTAACATTTATTTACTTGTTTATTTATCAATGTTTTTCTTTTCTTTTATTGTTTTAAGTGTTATGGGGGTGGGGTCTTGTGGGTATTCTGGTAAATTTGGGGACAATCTTGTGCTTCTTGGCTTGTTTGTTTCTTTTTGTTGTTTCTTTTTCTTTGTTTTTCTGTCGTTTTTCTTGGGGTGGGCTGTGGGGATTGTCTTTTTCTTCAGGTGTGGGGCTGTTTGTTTTTCGGGTAGGGGGTATTGTCTTTATCCGGGGGAGGGAGGTGGTCTTTTTCTGGATAATGGGTGCTGGGAAATATCTTTATTTTATTCTTTGTTGTTGTTTTTTCTCAAGGGGGGGGGGGGGGGGTATTGTATTTGCTTTTTTGCTCATTTTCTGGATATTGGTTGCAGGGAAACAGCTTCTAATATGATTCATTTCATAACTTGTGGAGGGGATGTTTGTTTGGTGGTGGCTGATGTGTGTTAGGATTATTGCTCATTTTTGTGTTGAAATTGGTCTTTATTAGCTACAAGAAAATGTCTTCATCATTTGCAAATGGACGAAAGGTTAGAATACTGCTGTACTGGAATGTTGTTGTTGAGTTCTATGTGGTGTATATACAGTTCAACGCTGGCCCATCTCCATGTGTGAAACCCCTGTGTAAATCCCTAGCTTTCAAAAAATCTCCCGATTGTATGCCCACGTGTCCAAGCATCTGCCCTGCTAAATCTCGTACCCCTTGATTGTGAGCTGTGATGATATCCCATGTGTCCCGGTGTAGTTCATAAAGTTCAGGGGCTACAACTTTGACTGCATACCGATCAACTGGGTTTATTGGTTCAGGAATAAAACAAAAAAATTGTGATTAGTTCATCTCCTTAGCTTTTTGTTATGAACAATTAGCAACATTATGTCACCTACATGTAGTATACATACCCTTTGATGGTAGAGTAAAAATGAGAGGGGAACAGAATCTGCACCCCACCCATTTCTCTGCTGGAATTCCTTGACCATGCCTACACCAATCATGTTTGAAGCCAAATTTGCCATACTGAGATGCAATGCTTTATATTTGAATCTAGTAAAATAATGTGATGGTAGAAGATGTTGGATCAGTGTGTGCAGATTGGAGCATCGATGTGTACTGTGTGATGGAAGGTTACCAACTGACTGGCCATGTGGCTTTTGTGTAACTATTGGGCAATCTTGCTAATCCCATACACCTGGCATGGTTGCTTTTATTATGCAAATTATAATTCAATGCATGAGCTTTTACCAGGTATCTTGTTTAGATGGTAGATAGGCAATCTTACTAGTTCAGTTCACCAGTATTTCAAAGTTGCTTTTGTTCATATGAATGTCCATTGAATGTATGTACCTTTCTATACAATGCAGGAGTTAATACACTTTGATGCTTTTATATTTTTCTCTGAGTGAATCCAAGTATTTATGTTTTGAATTTGTTGCTGTTGTAACAGCATAATAACATGCTTTTATGTGTGTATGTAAGTGCCATTTCTATCAAATGTTTAAAATAAACTTTCAATGAAATCTTGATTTTGGAGGCCCAAAATGACTGACATTTAATTTATTTTCCAACAAAACATAAAATACTTTTTGGAAGTTTCACAAAATGTTTAGGTATTGAGGATTTCCCTTTTGTTAATGTTCGAGCACTTTCAATTAAAGTTTGAAAATGATATTACAAACTTTAGAAATATTTTTGCCAAAAATGACTGAAATTACATCATTTTTCTGGTAAAATGCAACCCAATTTCTTTCAAGCGACACTAAATATTTTGGTATAGAGTTCAGATATCGATATAGGAAGGATAGAAGATGCCATTTTATGTGTGAGAGCGCTACTTTTGGATTAACTGTAAATACAGGAAAGATGTCTACTTGCTACAAAATGACTGAAATTTCATCATTTTCCTGGCAAAACGCAACCAAGAATTTTTTTGAAGCGACACGAAATGTTAAGGTATTGAGTTAAACAATTGATATATGAAGGGTAGAATATGCCATTTTTTGTGTGGTGGAAGCGCTACTTTTGGATTAACTGTAGATACTGGCAAATATGCCCACTTAGCGGGCATATTTGCCAGTGCACTGGCAAATTTGCCAGGGCTGGACAATACGGACACCTGCTAGGAATGATGTCATGTTTAGCTAGTACTATACTACTACATTGTAGTAGGCCTACTACTACTACATCATGTACTAAGCCTAACTTAACTAACTAGTACTATACTATACTAGTACTAGTACTACTCAATTGAATTTGAATTGACTTTTATATTTATAAATATTATAATAATTTACATAAATTATATAAATGATTATTTCAATTATTATAATATTAATAAATTATCATCATCACATCATGTATGTACTGATTGATTGATAACCATAAGTAGGTTGACAAGGGAAGCCAAGGTGTAGCGACTGTAGCGGAGTTTCTGTGTGCGACTCGAAAGGTTGCATTTATTTTACATAATTTTCTCTTCAAGTGCAACATAAATTATTGAATTTCACGTTTTAGGGACGGAAAGTTCCCATCGACCCTCATTCGATGGAGTGAGACTGTGAGATACCCCGGTAGAATGTACAATTCAGAACCCATGTAATTAAAATTGATACCTACAAAAGGCCATCCATGTAATTAAACTTGATATACCTCAGGGTTCCCAGCCACTCAGGGAAATCAGGGAAATCAGGGAAAATCAAAATAACTTTTTCCAGACCGGGAAAACTCAGGGAATTTGAAAAAAAGACAGAAACTCAGGGGAAACTCAGGGAATTTGATGGCTCAAGTGGGTAATTATTTTGGTATAAGTTTTATCCATTGACTGACTGGCTATGGTGGCTTTTTTGTGTGCATATGTAGTGTGACTTAACACATTTCCAGGCAATGAATAGGTGTAAAGTCGAAAAAAAATAGGCGCGCTATGCGCGCATTTCTTGGCTCGCAAAAGTCTTGTCGGTTCATATTCATTTCTCCCCCCACCCCAATATGAATAACCTGCCTATACGTCACTGCTATTCAAGCTTAACAACATGGTTTCTGGAACGTTTTCTGGACCATTTTAGAGGGGAAAACTAGACATTTTGGCTATACAATAACCAACCCACATAATTAATTAATTATTGCCTTCCCAACTTCCGATAAAGTGAAAATATTTTCTCAGGGAATAATATAAATTTATCAGGGAAAACTCAGGGAATTTTGGTCTTGTGAAATGCTGGGAACCCTGATACCTACAAAAGGCCATCCACCAAAGGGATTTCATTATACCTACAATTAATTACAAAGGCTATCCACCAAAGGGATTTCATTATACCTACAAATATTATACCTTCATTGTTTTATAGCCTAACACACTACACCAGCCTCTATTTTGGCTATCAATTTAAGTTTTTCACCCTCGAAAATTTTACCCAGTGAAATTGCTGCAGGGAGTGACAAATGCGTACTAAGACACAGACAGCAAGTGGACCTGGGTTCAAATCCTGTTGCTGGCAGGGCCTGTTTTGCCCACTAAAATCTCGCCCATTTCCACCCGGATACTTTTATCCGTATGAGATTAACAAATTGCAAACAAAATGTATTCTGATTTATTTAAGTTTAAATGTTTTTTTAAAACAAAGATCGTATTTCTACATATGTATTTTCCCTCTACATGGAGGACAGCAATTATTACACTTGTATAGGCCCTAGCTACTATTGGTAATACTTGTGGCATGAGACTGGGATATGTGATCGCTTATACATGTAGGTGTTGACTTTCAGATGCTTTACCATGCGAGGTCTTGTGGCCCAATGGATAAAACACATGCGCTGAGGTCCTGGGTTCGATTCCCGGGCGAGATCGTTTTCCCAATTTGTCTCTTTTCTATATGACGGCGAACCTATTTAAAAATGTTTATAAAAAGATGGTAGGTACATACATCAAATAAACTCTTTCTTTTTCACTTTTGACAGGAATCTGTTGGGGATTTGAACCCTCTGGACCCTTCCATGAAGGTAGTGAGCTACAACCCAAAGTTTGATGCAATGTTCACACCGGAGGTAGGTAGCTATACATATTGAACAATTTTGCTTGTTTTTATTTTCACAATTTTGATCTTCCTTAACCGTAACTCCCACGGCCATATTTTTGCGTGTATCGGGGGAGGGGTGAAAAGTTCCATTTTTTTAACCCGAAAAATCACCGAGCACCCCCCCCCCCCCCCCCCCCCCCGGGATTCGATTGTGGGACCATCCGCACCCCAGTCTTGTGCCCCTATCAACTGAGCTAACTCCCCAGCGCATATGCGGGCACAAACTTCGTGCCCACATATATGCTTGCAGTAGGTGACGTAATCGAGCCAATGCAGCAGCACGCGTGTGGAGATGGTTTTATTTTGGATGATTTTGTATGGTGTAGTGGGGTTAGGGTTATTTACATAGAGCTACTATACAAATTGAAAAACGCGACAATGAATGTAGCGCGAAAATTTCCACTTTAACAGTAACTGGAAGGGCCTTCCCAGCCTTCCCTCAAATTTTGTTTTTATCCCTTCATCAGTGCGCAAAATTACACATTACCTATATTTTAATTTCAGATGCGATTACTGTTTTATGTGGTGCAATGTGCATTAGGTAACAGACAGAACTAGGAAACTTGAATTGTGAATCGTAATTTTGCACCCGACAAAAGGTTTCTTGCAATAGACCAAATTGTAATGTGATATGGCCATTATAAAAAATGGACCAAACCATAAAACTGAAAAAAGAACATGCCTTATAATAGGTAAGAGGAAGTGTGTCAATCATGTGTCATACTGAACTGCACTGTGGGAAATAAATCAATGTATTCAATCACATTATGTGTGTACAACGTATGAGACATGTTACCACAAAATGAGAGTTAAGTCACCAGAGTGTGCATTATGAGATATGTATTGTCCAATAAACATCCAAAAAATCAATAGAAAACAAAGCAGTCTTGCAACTTCAATTTGAAGTTTTACCTGAAAAAAACATTGAGCAATTATGACATGTTGCATATCGTTTTAAAGCTTATTTTCTGAGCATTTTGAATCTGGACAAACCTGTTTTTTGTTTTTTACTGAACTCTCATTTTGTGATGACAGTTCTCATTAAGACCATCAAACCATGCAGTGGATCATTAATGAGTTGATCATTTTTAGAGATATTTCACTACACTAAATGTAGGAGAACATACAAAGTATTTTAGTAGCTCAGTGTGGATGACATTTCATTGAATATGGTATAATTGATAATGTTTACATTTTGCTTACACTTTATGTCTCAGTTATTGATATATATACTAAAAGTAAATCTTATTATTCTTTTACAGGTTGGCCCTAACAATCCTTTCAAAACACAACAACAGAACGCCAAGAAGAATATGCTAGCGGGTTATGTAGAGCCCGCACATTTCAATGCCTTCCAGTTTGAAAATCAAAGACGAACATTTGCCAGCTATGGTAAGAATCAAGCCTTGAATTAACTGGGCGCCCGGGAGTTGTTTACACCTGGTTGCCAAGTTTAAGCTTCTGGTATTTTCACATTTTGTGGGGATAATTGTATCAGAAAAGTCACAAAGTAGCTTGTGGTTCACATGTGCTTAATTCGAGGCTTGGTAAGAATAAGACTCAAAGAAGATACCACAGCAAAAAGTACTTTTTAACGCTTTCCACGCAGCAGGCGTCTGCAGACGACAGTTCTAAAATTATTGAATGTCAGCACCATATTTGGCATTACCATGAGAAATGTGTTGAAATCAGTACAAACATGCCTAGTATTGGTTCAGTAATTCTTGAGATAGACTTTGAAAGTTGTTAAAGGTTTTTAAACAAATCTGTTTTGTATGATGTAATACTAATAGCCGCGTGGAAAGAGTGTTAAGATATATATATTGTCCAAAAACCGTATTTTGAATGATTAACCCTAACCCACCCGGTGGATTTTCCAACCAAATTTTTTTCGAGCGAAAAAAGCACACACAACAAGAGGTGCCACGCCCCGGGGTTTGAACCCACGACCTCTCGGTTGGCGGGGCGAACGCTCTACCAACTGCGCCACGGGGGAAGCTGTGCTGGGCGAGTGTATTCGCCCAGCTATATAGCCCGGGGCCATTATTTCACACAAAAACCTCAGCGCCAGGTGGAACCAGGAGGCTGGGAAATGGGATTTCATGGGATCCGGGGCTGTAAGGGTTAATCAAGGTGAAATTAGAGAAAAAAAGTGAAAATTAAAAAGAAGAAAAAAAATCGTTCCTTAATGGATGGTGTATTTTACTTAATATTTGTTTAAGATAAGTGTTAAGACAATTGCACACATTGAGAAAATACGTATTCTTAAACAGCTAAGAAAGTGTAAGCAATCTCATTGGTTCTCAGAGAAATCGGCGACATTTAGATGAGACAACTTAACACGGGGAGGTGGGGCTTACGTTTTAACAGCGCATTCGACCTTCACAATGCGTGGTTTGCTCCATAACGCGGACTTCTGAAGTGCGTCTTTGGCGCCTTTCCTGCGTTAAATGCCGGCGCCGCGACGATTACGCATGGTGTACTCATCGCATGGGATTGGATGGAATGTTTGTGGGTTATTCGATCCTAGAAGGGGTAAAAGTTGTCAAATGTGGACAATAAATTGTATTTATTTCTTTGATAAATGTCTAAAGTATGATTGTTTAAGAATGAGAATAAAGGTATTGTTTTTAGACCGTACCCGTGTTATATTGTCTGACATAAATGCGTTCGGTATTATTTTTTGCGTAGAACAACTCCGCCTGCGGCGTCGTTGTTCTACTTAAAATAATACTATCGTCCGCATTTATGTCAGACAATATAACACGGGTACGATCTAAAAACAATACCTTTATTCTCTTATTGACATACAATTTGTTAATCAATTAGATTTGTATTGTATTATTTTGCATGATCAAAGAAATGTTGTCGGCAAACACAATTTCGAGGCCAATTTGTATTTATATAAAAGAAAATAATAGGAACAATTTTCAGTCTCTTGCAATCATATCTTATGATTCAAAAATCTGATGGCGTCAACGAGGCGTCATTTGAAAGCATGGAATGCGCTCTTACAGCTGAAAGTAACTCATATTGAGCCGGGCATCCAATACACTTTAAGATTTTAACATCTCTCGAAAAGACTGCAACAAATTCTGCCAAAAATGAATCAATAATGACCAAACCGCTTACATCAAAGGACATTATATTGGTGAGAACGTCAGACTTATTAACAATATTATTGAATATTCAATGGAAAATAACTCTTCAGGCTCTATTATTTTTTTAGACTTCGAAAAGGCATTTGACAGTCTTCAATGGAATTTCATTTTTTGGAGCTTTAAAGAAATTTAACTGTGGATCCCATTTTATGAAATCTATTTATAGTAAATGCTCCAGTTGTATTATAAATAGAGGATGGATCCAGAGGCATTTACCAGGGATGCTCATTAATCAGCTTTACTCTTTGTTATTTCAGTAGAAATACTATAGTCTAGTTAATAATTGAACGAACAACACACATGCAGCACAAAAGATGATCGTGCCCGAAATTATTACGCTTATGGTTGTGCACGCTTCACGCAATGTACGCAATACGCTGCTTCAATGTGTTTGTTCAATTATAAATCCAACTATAGCATGTAATATCAACAACAACAACAAAAATTTCTTTCCGATGTGATCATGTCACAGTTGTGGAGCAGGACTTTTACAGGTATAACAAATATATTTGTTGCTCCATTCTCATGTTTTGCAGGTTTTGCTGTGGATCCTAGTATAACAGACAGTGGGGAAAATAAAATGTTACAAAGTGATGAGTTATTAGGAGAAAACACAGGTGAGAGCAATGTACAAACAATATGTCATGTTGAGTGCCCGTGTACGCTAGTCTTTGTCAAAGCCACCTCGCAAAATAATCTGTGGAACGCTGGGAGGCCGACCCGCCGAGCGCATCGAGGCGTCTTTGCAAATAGCTATTCTACTGTGTAAGCATTATGTGTCGAAAGAACGATGTTGTCATTGTAACACATGATTGCTCCGCCCAATTCTATTGATGACAACGTTTTAATTTAGCACTTGATATCGATGACATCATTATCAATTAACCAGGAAGTGCAATTTTTCAGGGATATATCGTCGTAAAGCAATACAAACAAAACGCAAAGATTTTCTGACGAAAGGTGTTGTATTTTTATAGAGGGCGCTCTCACACACACCAGCACAATCAACAATGCCTTTATTTAGGTTTTAGAAATAAGAAAAAGGAATGCTGAGAACTAATTTATTTATTGATGTACACAAAAATCTAAGAGCTTGTATGATGATGGCGCTATGAAGCCATGATTCTGTGCATATGTCTATGGGAACCGAGATGAATCGGGGACCAGATTTACGGTGTTTTGCAAAAATGCAATGCATTGTGGTGCTGTCTTTAAAATCTTCTTTGACACTGACAGGTGGAATTACAGTGTGAACCAATAGGATTGTTGATAATTTTCTTCTATTTCAGACAAAACCGTATTTGAGAAAACCAAAGAAAGACCGCTAGACAAGCGTAAACGAGTTAAGAAATTGGACCCTACAGATATAGATGGTTTTGAGGGACCGTGGGGGAAATACATAGATGAGAAGACTGTGTCTAAACCTTCAGAGGTAGGTGGATATTCCAATCAGAGGGGGTGGGGGGGGGGGGGGGTACTTAGTGGATATGAAGTTATAGGAATATGCCTCCTGGTTAATGAATGGCCCCTTTTCATAGCCATTTTTGGTAAATTATGGGTCTAAAATCCTTAATTTTGCTGTTTTGCACTGACATTGAGCAAAATTGGTCAAATATACATAATAGGAAAATTATGGGTTTCCAGTAAACGTATAGGTCCATTTTCTGCTGAAAATTGGTAAATAATTGGGTCAATTTTCATTTTGTTCAAGGCACATCCCTACCAAAAAATTGAGTACCACCCCCCCCCCCCAAATCTGGATATTCCAATCAGTCGGTTGGTATACAGTAGCTTCCTCATTTAAACAAATGTGATGCGATCTGTGAAAACCTGCCACATGGTGCAGGGGTCGATTTTAACTTTTTTAACAACTTGTCCGTTGAAAAAGCTTTGGCCAGTTGTTGTATTTTACAACTTGCCCAGCATTTCAGCTTGCCCTTAAATTTTTCTGAGTTTCCCACCATGTCATGGTGGTATTTTTCATATTGGAGATGCATATAATAAGAAAGCTGAAACTGTGCTGATTACAAAACTGTTTCGATCATTTTGCTACGATCACTACGTAAAGAGTTATGAGTGAATGATGATTGTGATGTCATAGAACGCTACAAAACAAGAAATCGTGAAAACAGGCCAAAAAGATACATATAGTTCAATGGAATAACATTATCAAGTTAATTAGAAAAGTGACTTCAGTAAGTTTTTTGAAGGTGAATTTCATGAAAGATAATGACGTCACAAAGTATTGGAAATGAATTTTTCTTTAAAAAAGATCTTTAACAAATCTTTAATTTATTTTTTACCCATAATCCCTAGTTCACATCTGGCAACATCCGGCTTGTTTTTCACAGATCACACCACAAATGTGATTTTTGTTATTACCTTGAATTTTTCAAAAATCGAGGTACTCTATCTCTGCCAGCGCCGTGATCTAAATGAAATAGCGCTTTATAAAATCTCATATGTATGTATGTATGTATGCCATTTCTTTCCTCTGCTTCTTCTTCTGGCAATATCTACAAAATGCTTCTTCTCCTACAGTTTACATGCTACAATCACCAGACTTGGTCAGTAGGACCCCTACCAGACCTTCATTACAGGACCTCATAGTTTGGGGTCAAAGGTCACAGGGGGTCAATAAGGGCCAAAACATGATTTTCACTTAAAACGCCCTTGCATTTAGTGAAATGACCTAGGACCGTCACAATCAGTCAATATATTTCTTTTAACCATACGCATATATAATAGTTTGGTTTTTAAAATAAAAAATATTTGGGGTCACTAGGGGTCAAAATGTTGATTTTCTTACCATATCACTTAAAATGCTTCTTGTCTCAGAGGAAATGGCTGATGAATGTCAGAATTTGTCAAAAGATTCCTTGGGTCCATGCACATAGTGTGATGTAAGCGATTCAAATTGGCGTGTCGTATGGGGTCACTAGGGGTCATTGAACTTTACATGGGTAAAGCTCTAGACATGCTCCGAATTAGATCGAACCTGTTTTATCTTGTTTGGTTCGATAAGGCAAGAAAAAAGTCAATCATCATTACCAGGTCAAACATCAGGAAGAGGTCACTAGGGATCATGTTCTCATCAAAATCAAGGTGCCCTGGTCTCAGACCAGAAATAGAGGAAAAAGCCCAGTTAGTTTTTTGAAGCAAAATTACTTTGTAAATAAGTATTTTGTAATGAACATGTCCTTCGAATTCATTTTGATTTTGATTTTCCCTTATAACAATTGTGTTGCTATTAAAACCACCAGGTAAGGGTAGTTTTACAGTGTATTCTATGATTTTGATTACGATTTTGAAGTCAGTAGTAAGGAATTGAGAATGTTATTTGAAGACATATTATGTGATCTTTTCCGTCGGACACCCTCTATCTGTGATTTTTTCCTAGAAATGCAATGTTTTGGTAATAACATAGGAATATATTTATTTTGTGTATTTAAGTCTATATGTAATGAACTTTCAAATCGCAAATTTAATAACAAGCGAAATGCTTGAAAATCAGCAAAGCGTGAACATTGAATCCAGCGAAAATTTTACAGCATGTGAATCGCTCAGATTGAGTATTAGATTACTGTAAATCAACTTAATTTCATGGCTACTTAATTTAGCGAATTAGCATTTAGTTACCTTTTGCGGCAATTTCACTTATTTGTATCATCTTCCTATATACCAATAAAATAATATTATTGGCCGGCAATTTAATTTGGCGAATTGGATCTCCTAGCGAAATTAGCGAAATGAAATTGCTAGCAAAATTAAGTTGTTTTACAGTATTCATTCATTACCACCTCATGAAATGTCTCAAAAGTGCTTAAAAATGTATCCCTTTTTTTGGTAAAATGTCTCAAACGCTTGCATTTTTCATGGACATATTAGATTTTTGTGTATGAAAATGTCTCAGAATGCTTAAAAATGTAACGACATTTTTCATGAAATGTTAAACTTTTCTACTGCAAATAAATAAATTCAATGTAGACTGGTTTGGTTTGATGTCAATATAAATCATTTCAGTTTGGAATAACCAAAAACTAAAATTTTGAAAAAGAAATTGACCCCAAAACCAACAAATGAAACTCACTGGCTTTTCACAAACTGTGTTCAACCATGTAGAATTTGTTGACTTTCAAAATTTCCTTTGTATCATTTGTACCACATGAACAGTTAATTTGAAAAGAAACAGGTCTATGGATTTTCGAACCGCGCAGGTTGGCCAAGTGCGTACAACAAATTGAGAGCTTAAGGGGATTTGTGGTATTCAGAAAACCGCTGAGAGCAAAAAAAAAGTTTAGTTATATTACTTATAATACAATTTTCAAATATTTCACAAATTGTACACAATTTCAAGTCTTCTACAAAAATAATGGGTTGGTCTTGTTTTTCACAGTTTTATGCAAATGTTGGTTAATTTTGGAAACTGTCAACATTTTTAGAATTAAAATAAAATCTATCTTTTTCTTCTTCAAACAAATTTCAACATTAAAAAAATATTTTTAAAAACCATCAAAATCAAAAAGTTAAAAAAATACAGATACATAGTACAGGTTTTTGTATACCCTTGGTCTCAGGTCAGGTTTATTTAATGGTTGGGTGGGTAATCTATCGCAGTCACAATTCATTTTTCTTGGTCTTATAAAAATGATTGAACCTGAACACACAATACCTGGTGACGTGGCGACACTATAGCGCACCATTGCTACAGTTATAACTACTGTTTATGCCTCAAGTGAATTTCACTATATGCTGTTACAGTAGCACACCATTGCTACCATTTTAACTGCTGGTTATGCTAGAGTGAACTTCAAAATGAGTTTCTCGCTTAACTACTGTTCATACCATCCGGATTTTATAACCAAAGTAAACAGCTGATATCAATTCTGTTTAAAGCGCCAGTGAACTTCAACTAAAGATTTGTGTTCCACTGATCATGATGCTATCAGGTAAATTGCAGATTGATTTTCTCGCATTCAACTACTGTTTATACCACCAGTGAACTAAAGCTTCGGGTACAACTGATGTTTATGTCATCAGGTAACTGCAAATTGATCATTCAACTACTGTGTATACCACCAGTGAACTACATACTTTAAACTAAAGCTTTGTGTTTGTTCCCCTGATGTTGATGCTATCAGGTAAACTGCAAATTGAGTTTCTCGCATTCGACTACTGTTTATACCACTTGTGAACTAACTAAAGCATTGCGTACAACTGATATTTATGTCATCAGGTAACTGCAAAATTATCATTCAACTACTGTGTATACCACCAGTGAACTACAAACTTCAAACTAAAGCTTTATGTTTGTTCTCTGAATGTTGATGCTATCAGGTAACTGCAAATTAAGTTTCTCGCATTCAACTACTGTTTATACCATTAGTGAACTAAAGCTTCTCGTACAGCTGATGTTTATGTCATCAGGTAACTGCAAATTGAATTGATCATTCAACTACTGTGTATACCACCAGTGAACTACAAACTTTAAACTAAAGCTTTGTGTTTGTTCCCTGAATGTTGATGCTATCAGGTACCTGCAAATTGAGTTTCTCACATTCAACTACTGTTTAGAGCATGAGTGAACTACAAACTAAAGCTTCTCATGTTTATGTTCTCAATGACTTAGAAATTGAGAGACTTATTCAGATCCAGTTCATACCGCCAGTGAACTACTAACTAAAGCTTTGTATTCAACCGATGAGTATGTGCTATCAGTGAACTAGAAATTGAATTTCTTGTGCTTGTCATTCAAATCCAGTTCATACCGCCAGTGAACTACAAACTAAAGTTTTGTATTCAACCGATGTGTATATGCTATCAGTGAACTAGAAATTGAATTTCTTGTGCTTGTCATTCAAATCCAGTTCATACCGCCAGTGAACTACAAACTAAAGTTTGGTATTCAACCGATTGAGTATATGCTATCAGTGAACTAGAAATTGAATTTCTCGTGCTTGTCATTCAAATTCAGTTTATACCACCAGTAAACTACAAAAGTGAATTACAAACTGTGTTTCTTTAATTCACAACTAACACTACATGGGGCAATATCCCATTCAATCGACACATCACATTCTTAAAGGCATATGTCCATTTTGACCAGTTCGCCCTGTGTGAACTAGCTTACACTTGTTCATTTGGTGGCAGATGAAATAGAGTTAAGATGAAGAAATCTCAACCTTGAGATATTCCCAGAGGATCTGGCTGGTGAGAGTGGACCTAATGGTTTAACCAATTATCACCATGATGCCAAATAATATATACCGCTTGTTTTGGTGCGTAGTGGTTCCAATTTATCTCCAATTGAGTTATTATGATGGAATAGTATGGGCAGTTAATGGATTTGAGAATGGGACTGTTTGTCCTTATCAGCGTATAGCATTGGAAGTCAATACAAGTGTTACTCTGAATACCACCTTTGACAATGACTGTACATTCCAGGTGTTATCACCTGTTGGTGCCGCAATTCAGTTGTCTGTAATGAAGTCGGACTCATGGTCCTTATATCATCACTTGTTTATAAAACAATCAAACAGTACCATCAACTGCACTGGTATAGCTGGATTCACACACCAACCAGACCAATGTAGAGATGTGTCGTTCCTGAGTGATCATCTGGAATTCCACATCAAAGCATCTGCGACATTGAAATTATTATCTGTTCACATAAAGCCATCACAGCCAGCCGCCCAACATAGCGTCTCACAGTTGTACCCTATATGTGACCTACCCATCACGCAGACAAGCCTATGTCATAACCTCCAGGGATTTGACAGACTGCACTATCTCAACCACAAGAACAGAATGTATGGTGACCTAATGCAGCAACATCCTTCACTGATGGATCCAGACTTATATCGCATCAACAACAAGACTATATTTGACTTTCTACCATCAACCAGTGATAATATATTTACAACAGAGCTACCTTTGTGCAAGCCAGGATGTATATGTACCCTGGAAACGCACCAATATAATATTGATTGTCCTATCACCTCACAAAGTGAGCGCATTCTACTTATATACAAGCAAAATCCCAGTATCAAGATTTCAGCGTTTGATTGTTCCAGAAGACAACTTGCGACAATACGATCCAACAGTTTTACCGGTCTTGAAGACGATCTTCTACTTCTCGACTACAATAATCTCCAAAGTATCGAAGAAGGTATTTTCACTGGACTAGACTCTCTCCAAGTGTTAGACTTATCGTTCAATAAGTTGATGTTCTTAAACCAAGGTGTATTCTTAGGTCTCAATCATTTGAAACAGCTTACACTCATTGGGAATATGTTGAACACACTGACAGAGGGATGTTTTCATGGTATGTTTCAATTACAAGTTTTAATTCTTAATCAAAATGATATCTCTGTGATCCCACTGAGAGTATTTCAAAGTTTAAACAATATACAGTTATTGTATATTGGAGAAAACAACATCATGTCATTGGAACCAGCAATATTTTGGCAACTCACAAATTATTTGTTTGAAATAGACCTCAGTAACAACAATATTAAATCCTTAAAATCAGGCACATTTAATAACCTAGTAAATTTAACCAAGTTGAATCTACATGGTAATATGATAACTGAACTCCCGACAGATACTTTTCATGGTTTAAATCGATTATCTGTCCTGATATTGTATGACAACCAGATTGACATGTTAGAAGCAGATGTATTCACAGATCTAGTTGCATTGAAAGTACTACGAATAGACCAAAACAAGTTATCACATTTGCATGTACATACATTCAATGGATTGCATGAATTACTTAAATTAGGGCTCAATAACAACAGTCTAGTATCATTAGAACCAGGCATCTTCAATGACCTTGTAAACCTGATAGAATTGTACCTGTCTAATAATATGTTAACTGAACTCCCAACAGATACTTTTCATGGTTTAAATCGATTATCTATCTTGACATTGTATGGCAACAGAATTGAGATATTAGAAGCAGATGTATTCACAGACCTAGTTGCATTGGAAGTACTACGAATGGACCAAAACAAGCTATCTCATTTGCATGTAGATACATTCAAGGCATTGCATGGCTTACTTATATTAGGGCTCAATAATAACATTCTTGTATCATTAGAACCAGGCATATTTAATTACCTTGTAAACCTGAAAGAATTGTACTTATATGATAATATGTTAACTGAACTCCCAACCGATACTTTTCATGGTTTAAATCAATTATCTACCTTGACGTTGTATGACAACAGAATTGAGATATTAGAAGCAGATGTATTCACAGACCTAGTTGCAATGGAAGAACTACAAATCCATCGAAACAAACTATCCCATATGCATGTAGATACATTCAAGGGATTGCGTGGCTTACTTATATTAGGGCTCAATAACAACATTCTTGTATCATTAGTACCAGGCATATTTAATTACTTTGTAAACCTGAAAGAATTGTACCTGTATGATAATATGTTAACTGAACTCACAACCGATACTTTTCATGGTTTAAATCAATTATCTATCCTGTCATTGAATGACAACAGAATTGAAATATTAGAAGCAGATGTATTCACAGACCTTGTTGCATTGGAAGACTTAGAAATCAATCAAAACAAACTATCCCATTTGCATGTAGATTCATTCAAGGGATTGCATCGTTTACTTACATTAATCCTCAAAAACAACAATCTAGCATCATTAGAACCAGGAAGCTTTAATGACCTTGTAAACCTGAAAGAATTATACATGCATGGCAATATGTTAACTGAACTCCCAACAGATATATTTTATGGATTAAACAGATTATCAAATCTACCATTATCTACCGACAGAATGACTACACTGCAATCAGGTGTGTTCCAACACCTTAACCATACAGAAGAGCCATACCATCAGAGTAATATGTTAACTGAAGATACAACAAATACATTTCAGACATTAAACCAACTATATCTCATAGTATTGCGTCATAATGAGATCAAAACATTAGAAGTAGGTCTGTTCAGAAATCTAATATCATTGAGAATTTTGGATATATCATCTAACAGACTCTCAGTGTTAGTTGCAAACATTTTTCAAGATCTGCACAATTTGATCTTCCTTGACTTACGGTCTAACCTTTTATCTACACTGCAATATAACACATTCCTTGGTTTAAGACAGCTTTCAAATCTTGTACTATACAACAACTCACTTTCAAAAATTACAAATCATTCCTTTCATGGACTTGACAATTATACCAGTGTCTTTGTTAGTTCTCCGGCCGCTTGTTGTTTCATGAATAATGTAACAGGACCATGGTGTAAACCTGAAGAAGTCAAATCTCCTCATTTGACTTGTAATGAAATGCTGCCAAATAACCTGGTTAAAAGTTCCGTATGGATCATTGGTTTGTGTGCAATACTCTTAAATGCTTTTGTTATAAGTTGGTCATGTACAAACATAATAAAAAGTGATACAGGATTAAAACAGTTGGTTTTCATAGCCAACCTGGCCATTGTAGATTTACTAATGGGCATATACTTGATAATAATTGCATCTACTGATCAAATATATAACAAATTCTTTCCATCAGAAGCGGAAAATTGGCAAACTAGTCATCTTTGTAAACTTGCTGGAACCCTTTCTATTCTATCGAGTGAGTCATCTTTGTTTTTCATCACAGCTATAAGTATTGAGAGATCTTTGACATTTAGACATGTATATATTGCTAAAAGAGTGTTTAGTTCCAAATCTCAGGTGGTTATTACATTGGTTATATGGATATTAGCCATGGTTCTTAGTATAATTAGTGTAATTGTAGAAAGTGGCAAATTATATGAATTTTCAGAAGTGTGTTTAGGGCTTCCATTAGCAAGACATTTGATAACCAATATATCTACTGAATATATAACTATAACTCATCATGACCAAATTGACAGACAAGATTATATTCTGTCATTTCAAACTCTAACAGTTATTGGTAGCCGCCCTGGTCACTTTTATTCCATAGCATTATTCATTGGTATAAATTCATTATGTTGTATAGTCACAACTATATGTTACATAAAGATGTTCATACTCTTAATTTGCTCATCGGCTCCACTATGGCGGACAAATATTCGTATGGCCTTTAAGATGGGGGCCATAGCATTTACTGATATCCTATGTTGGTGTCCAATCATTGTACTTGGGATATTGGTGCAGACTGGTACAAGAGAAGTCTCCCCCGAAGCTTTTGCATGGATTATAGCGTTTGTTTTGCCTATTAATTCCGCACTGAATCCATTTTTGTATATGATCGGAAACAGTATATTTTGTTGTCGAGAATATCAACAAACAGCATCTGGGCGTAGGTACATACCTGGTAGGGAAATGAATGTGCCTAGATATGTTCCTATTGACAATGATGTTGATGTGCCGGATGGAACAGTGGTTGATGAAGAAACTGACCAATGTGATAGGGTGATTAATTTTTCCTTGTATGATCCACTTGAAAATGAAACTAATGAACCTTGTGGGGATTTGAATGTTCCAATTGAAAATGATACTGATGAACCTTGTGGGGATTTGAATGTTCCAATTGAAAATGATACTGATGAACCTTGTGGGGATTTGAATGTTCCAATTGAAAATAATACTCATGAACCTTTTGGGGATTTGAATGTTCCAATTGAAAATGAAACTGATGAACCTTGTGGGGATTTGATTGTGCCCATGGATGTTCCGATGGATGATGAAAATGAAGTATTTGAAAGTGATACAAATATGCCTACAGATCTGCTATCTGATTACTCTGATGATGAAACAGGATTATAGACATGGACTTTTTCATGTATGTGTAATCACTCCTTATCGTTATACATTCAACACAATAAGTAACTGACCAGGTAATAAATGTACCAATAACTCTTATAAAGACATAAAAAAGTAACTCGGCTGTTGTAAAAGCACCTATAATTTTAAAATTGTTACTCATATTCTAAAAATGAAAATACTATCTGACGGAAAATTTAATTACGGTGATTTTGACACTTTGTTTGTTAAAATCGATAAAGTATTGTTGTCGCGGTATGTGCTTACAGATGAAAAGTGCCCATTTCCATTGTTGCAATAACTCCTATTGATCTCTCTGATTCAGCGTGAAAATAATAGCGGGAATTTTGATTAGCTGTTCTTGTTGTGCTGTAAACTTGATTAGTATAATCCGGGACAAATTTAATGGGGATGACAGGCGTACTTCTTTACAATTAAAAAGGATGAATTTAAAACTCCAAATGCTCAGAAGGTCTGAGAAGACAGACAGGACAGGTCATCGCCATGGGCAAACTATCAAAATTCCCGCTATTATCTTCACGCTGAATCAGAGAGATCAATAGGAGTTTACTGCAACAATGGAAATGGGCACTTTTCATCTGTAAGCACATACCGCGACAACAATTTTTTGTCGATTTTAAAAAACAAGGTGTCAAAATCACCGTAATTAAATTTTCCTTCTCCTGGTATTTTCTATTTTTAGAATATGAGTAACAATTTTAAAATTATAAGTGCTTTTACAACAGCCGAGTTACTTTTTTTGCTGTCTTTATATAGTATAACACCTACACAAACATATCAAATCATAATATTGATGAGAAATATCTCCTCTTTAACTTGAGATATTGCATGCTAAGAATCTGATTTTCATTTTTCACATTTTTCTTTTCAACACGGGGAGACAGGTAAAGCGTGTGTGCCGTGTTGATCAACCGTAATGTGGCCGGCCAACTATTATATATTGTTGAGAAATATGTCCTCTTTAATATGAGATATTGCATGCTAGAAATGGTTGATTATTGAGGAAGTTACAATCCCAAATGTAAAGTCAAGTCTGATTTTCATTACACAGGGTGACAGGTAAAGCATGTGTGCCGTGGTGATCAACCGTAATGCGGCCGGCGCACTATCCAACAATCTGGGCATCAACAGGTGAATCAGCACTACCACTACCAGTGATCAAAATGTTGCCGGTCTGAGTCCGCATGTAGAAAAGCAAAATGCAAAAATGAAATTCAGACTTGACCTTACATTGTGGATCGTAACTTCCCCAATTATCAGCCATTCTTAGCGTGCAATATCTCACATTAAAGAGGATTAATATGTTTATGTGGGCGTTATACTTTTAAAGTTAGCAGCATATTCATTACCCCTTCAGTTACTTAATGTGTTGACTGTAGCAGTGGCGTACCCAGCTTTTGGAAACAGGGGGGGGGGCGACCATAGTTGTACCAACAAAAGGCATGATTTATCGACAGTTTTATTTACAGACTCCCCCAAAAATCGTAAAACATGCCAACTTTTGTCCCCGTCAGCAGCTGAAATCTTGATAAGTAGGGGGGGGGGGGGGGGTAGGTATAGGTTGCCCACAAAACCGGCCAAAAAAATGCATGGTCAAATACGCAAATCTACCGACGGAGGCTCAAATTTACCGACGGGCTTATTCCAGGGGGGCCCTGGCCCCCCTCTGGGTATGCCACTGCACTGTAGAACAAATGTCTATATAATATGTGGCTAACCTTTACGCACCCCTGAATACCACAACACCTACATGTATGCGAGGCCCATACTAGCTGCAGCATCATGTGCTTTTTAAGTTTTAATTAAAATGATCAAACAATTAATATAAGACTGATGCTCATTATAAAAATATAATCTCAATGCATTTGAAAAAAAATTGTAGGAATTGAAAGTCTCGGTGTCGATGACATCATGATTATTGGTGCTTAAATTTGCGCCATTGCATTGTATAACTATGATAATTATGTTTCTAATATATCATTAAATGTATAATGTTGTGCTTGCTGGACACCTCCTTTAAGCTTTTCTATATTGTTTGTTTGTTTTGTTTTATCCGTGTCGCATTTGTTATGTTTATGATTATAATTTGGTCTTTCCCTAGAGAGGTCCATATTGGAGCGCTTAGCTTGAACTCTAGCCAGTGTCATCATCAGAGCAAATGATTAACTTTAACGATACACATACACTGTATAGTTGGGGCTAAGGGATATTTTGGTACAATTTCTTCTAAAAGCACAAAAGTTGGCCCATATGTTTCTCATACCATACTCTTTGGATATTTGATGGATGCCAACATTTGAGCCTTCTGGGACTGGCCAATTCCAATAAGGCCGCTAAACTGGGGGATCAAACATTCAAATTGCTTCAATTAAGCTGCCAAGCATACCAAATTGTTTGTCTGGGCACAAGGATTCTAATAAAAATTCCATTAAAATGGAAAGTTGGCGGTCAAAAGGAAATTGCGATATAAGGTAAATAGAAAGAGCAAAAATAGCAACATTTGTAAATACGGCTTTAAATTGTATCCATTCATATTGAGTTGGGTGGGGGTAGAATTTTTTTTTTTTTTTTTTTACTCATCAGGGGGTGATTTTTTTTTTTGGCCTGCATAGAGGGTGAATTTTTTTTTCTCCGAAAACTTCCTACCCCCCCCCCTGAAAATCTAATGGTGCGTCCCTAAAGCCCCAACTAAAAAATCCTCGGTTTCCCATGGAAATGCCAACGGTAGGTTTATTCTAAAGCAAGCACTATTTTTTCGCGGCATTTAATGTTCGTGATCCAGAAGAACCCACATTTTTCATCATGAAATGTTTACAAATGTACACCTTTCTAATAATGTCTAATAAGAATACTAAAAGCTTGTGAGCATGACAATTTCACCAATCCTAGCCAGTCGCGAAATTTTTCATACACATAGATATTTCATGCAAACCTTGACCTTGTTTTATGACACAGTTGCACAGTTGACACTCTGAGCTTTTCAGTAGTATCTGAGACCACAATTGTAATGTGTATAACATCTGGACTGTTGGGCGATTTCTCTTTAGTCAAACAAGATAAGCTATTATGTCTCTCTGTTGGGAGTCTAATAACATCTCTCTGATTCAATCATCAAGGCTAAACAAATATAGCTTTGACTCCATCACAGACTGCAGGACTGTTAAAATAAACTGCATAGGTACATGTAATTTACAAAGACTGCAAAATAATTTAGACAATTTTCCATATACTAAAAACAAAATGGCAGCCTCCATGTATATGTAGAAAGACCTAAATGTCCAAGAATATGCAATCTGATGCTATAAGGTTGGCGGTTGCCCCGCCAACTATGGTAATTGTTACCACCTGGAGTCATTTCTGTGCCTTATTTCTTGAACCCTTGTGATCTGACGAACAATTTGAGATATCGTTTGTCAAAATCGGGACATGTTCAAATGTTGACCACCCAAAAGCAAGGTCAACAACCTTTTCACGTTTTGCTTAATATCTCAGTAACCACACATCGGAAGTGGGGCAAACTATACATTTTTAGAATCCTTGTGCCCAGACAAACAATTTGGTATGCTTAATTAAAGCAATTTGACTTTTTAATCCCCCCCCCCCAGTATGGCGGCCATATTGGCCAATATAGCCGTCCCAGAAGGCTCACATGTTGGCATCCATCAAAAATCAAAAGAGTATGGTATGAGCAACATATGGGCCAACTTTGGTGCTTTTTAGAAGAATGTGAACCAAACCTCCCCTGTGATGCCCTTAACAGCCCCAACTAGTATGGTGTGATCGGTCATCAACAAGATTGACACTGGCAAGTCTAAACAATAGGGAGATAACCAACATATTGATCAGTTATACACATCGTTACTTTATGTTCATGTTTGAATTTTGATACAAACCTTTTCGATCGGCTCGAAGATCGATCTTTGAACAACTTCTCTGTATCAAAAGGCTTATTTGCATGCCAATAAAAACCTATTAAATGATACCTTATTTGAGGAAATGTGTTTAAAAATGAGAATCCGTCTTAATAAATCACAATACCAGCGACAGCACTGCTTTTTCTGGTCCATTTTGTCCTACCTTAAATACCGTATTCATCCATTTAATGCCCCCGGGGCGATGCATTTGACAAAGGGCGCATCTATTGGAGTTAAATTTCAAGATGGCGGTCTATATACTGTAACTATCGCTATGATACAGGGTGTCCCAGAATGATTTAAACAGTGTAAATTTATCTGCGCTTCACGCACATTTTCTTACCAAATTAGGTTAAACTAGACCAAATATTGCCAATTTGAGCATAAAACAGCTCAGCCCACATTCATTAACCCTAACACTACCAACTGAGCCACGGGGGGAGCTATGCTGGGCGAGTGTATTCGCCCAGCTATGTAGCCCGGGGCCATTATTTCACCCAAAAACCTCAGCGCCAGGTGGAACCGACAGGCTGGGAAATGGGATTTCATGGGGTGCGGGGCTGTAAGGGTTAATCAAGGTGAAATTAGAGAAAAAAAGTGAAAATTAAAAAGAAAGAAAAAAATTGTTCCTTAACCCCAACACTTTTGAAGGATTTTCCAAGCAAAAAAACACACACAACAAGAGGTGCCACGCCCTGGGGTTTGAACCCACGACCTCTCGGTTACAAGTCGAACGCTCTACCAACTGAGCCACGGGGAGCTACTCGCCCAGCTATGTAGCCCAGGGCCATTATTTCACCCAAAAACCTCAGCGCCGGGTGGAACCGACAGGCTGGGAAATGGGATTTCATGTGGTGCGGGGCTGTATTAGGGTTAAGCTTTCTGAGGAATTTTGAAATCTGACGTTTCTGACAGAAAATATGGGCTCTGTTGTAAAATCGGTAAATTACCTTTTTTTGAAACCCATAACATATTGACCATGTTCGTCACAGACCTCAATTTACATGATATACGGGTTATTCTCTTTTTCCTCTTTTGATTTCTGCTACAAAATGAACAGATATCAACTGTTGGTGATGTTTTTTATGAAGCAATATTTGAATGAGGCGAAGAAAATGTTCAGCAATTTTGGTGGAGATGTTAAAATCAAAAGCACTTTGACCGATAACAATGGTATTCATGGCTAAATAAATGGACCTGTCCAGGTATAAATCATTATGGGACCCTATATGTGACCCTTCACATCAAAATGGACATGTTGGAGGCCAGAGTCAAATCTTGAGTTATTGGTATGACTTGAAAGAGCACATATTAAGCTTTGAAATGATACCTTGTTGAGATAATCAGACTTTGTAATCCCAAGATATGATTTGAAGAAGCATATCTTTTTCTATTATTTTCTTTATATTTCACAAAATACATTGGGGTCTATCTCAAAACTGTGTTTACCGACAACATGTCCTTTTCGACGCGACTGGTCACATATGGATGTCGATGTTAGAATAAGTATTGTCCATGCAATTTTGGCGATCTTGACAGTTTAATAATGAAATGCCAAGTTTTAAGCTCATTATGTAATTTAACATCAGGATTTTCCGGGGGGGGGGGGGGGGGGGGGGGGTAGAGCAGGGGTGTTTAATGGAGTAAATACTGAATGCTGTGATATGTGATAGATAAAGCACTAGATTCATAAACCAAAAGTTGTGGGTTCGAGTCCCGTTGTGGTCAACATGCATGTTGTGCTCTTGAGTAAGGCACGTCTTTACCACAATTACTTCTCACCATCCAGGTGTACAATGGGTAGCTGTTTGGGGATATAATCACAATCTAAGTGTCTAATAGGAATACGCGCCATTATCAGAATTTGTAAGATAGGGGGCAATAACCTATTAAAGTGAAGCGAACTGATTCTGATGTATCCTATCTGAGCAGCGGAATAAATGCAAAGCGCTTTGAGCATTCTTAATTTGATAAAGCGCTACGTAAAAGCTAACATTGATTTATTTTATAACACGGCAGGGTTCTAGCTACGGTGGACGGCACTGGGCGGGGCCGCCCGGCACTGACAATATCCGTCAAAGGGGTCAAAATAAGCTGGGCGCCCAGCACTCTAAAAATAAAAAAAAATTATGTGGCAGGAACCCTCAAAGTGCATTAAAAAACCCTAAAAAGACATTAAGAAGGCCTCTGGATCCCATGCCATGATCCACTGCACTTCGTTCGCTACACTTTCTCCGTTCGCCGTCAATAAATGTATCCGGCACTAAAATGGTCCTGGCTAGAACCCTGTAACACGGTAATAATAATCATGACTGCACAAAGTGATCTTCTTGAGGAAGAGCACAATGTTGTCTTTCATTCAGTATCTCATGAATATGAATATCAGATGCGGCACCCCAATGAAATGCCTTACATTCGCAAATATAGTATGCGGGAGCAGGTATTGAAAACACAACAATTTACGGCGGCGCCAACCTTATTGGCTCAAGCTTACATCAAACGCAGCAGATTTGCTCTCAACATAAGGTCAAAGGTCAACACACAGTGGTATAACTTTCTGACCTTTGGCCTAATGAAACTAATAGATGCATAACTTGTAGATATGGTCAACTATTCTTTTCATGACTTGCTCTATCCACCCAAACAATATGAGACCATTCTCATTAAAATCTGAGCATTTTGAGAATTTGACCCTGTACAAAAAAATTGAGAACAATATTGATATTGATATTGGTGTTCCACAAGGCTCAATATTAGGACCTCTGTTATTTATTTTATTTGTAAATTGTTTACCAAATGCTGTAAATTGTAAAACTACAATGTATGCTGATGACACCACTTCACTATATAGATCAAAATGTACTGATGAACTTTTAACTTCTTTGACATCAAACTTAGATCTAGTTGCTAATTGGTTGAAGGCAAACAAACTTGAGGCTGATCGGTTAAAGGTTAACATGGTTATGAAAAAATAAATTTCTCATTTTGATATTGATAGGTACCTCACAATGTTGGACAATATCTAGGCTATCTGAAACTGCATTTAAAAAAAATTAAAATGCGGTACGTTGGCGGAACAGTCCATTATTGTCCAAGGGGTGAAAACAAGATGTGTCACGGACGGACATTTTAGTTCAAATTCATCATGCTATATTTTTATGTTAATGTAACATTTTCAGAGTTTTGTGATGTAATGTTGATAGCTGACACACTTTTCCATCAAATAAGATAAATATTTGGGAAAAAAGTTCTGGGGAAGTCATATCGCTAGACTTGCGTTAACATTTTGATGTTTTGCTGTCCGTCCGTGACACAAAAAAAGTTTAAAAGTTTTTTAACTAATTTCAAGGACAAAGTTAAAAAATAAAAACATAGTGAAGTATCTCCCTTATATGTATTCTTTCCCATGCAGGAGTATTAATTAATTAGGGCAGGCATAAATTAGTTAAATCTTTAATCAAAAGTTGTCACGGACGGACACAAATTTTGTCACGGACGGACACTGTTAGCTACTGTTCAGTTCTGAGCACACAAGCAAAGCTGAATACCACCCCTCTTACCATTTAATGAACTAGTCCATACAGGTATGCCCTTTATGCAAATGATTAGGTTTGCTACAGCAGTGAGCACATGTTATGATGCTCACCAGGTGCACTGTAAAATTACTTGAAGTCAAATGAAGTCATTTGCTTATTTGCGCATTTGTGAAAGCTCAGCAGATCTGCTTTGGTGAATCTGTAGTATAGCTAGCGCTTGTTAACCTTACTGCCTGTACATGCTGAAATAATGCTTGCAAATAAAAGGGGTAGCATGAGAGCAGTTAAAAGACAGTTTAAAATTGCCCCATATAATAAGTGTATGTAAAATAAAAGCAAGTAACAGCATTGAAATCAGAAAGTATCATTGGAGACGTTAGCACAACTTTAATTTTAAGCTTTGCACTATCAAAAGTTGCAGGCTTTTTCTTCATGAAACTTTGAAAAACTCAAAACACGGTTGGATGCCTACATGTATTCATTATCACTAACCTTTAATTACACAATTTATTGAACAAAAACTTATCAAAGAAGGGTCAAAATTGTTTTAAAAAGTTGTATCACAGCATACAGTCTTTTACACAATTAATCAAACAAAATTTATCAAAGAAGGGTCAAAATTGTTTTACAAAGTTGTACAGCATACTGTCTATTTATATGATGCAGCAGGTCTATCTCTTGCCATTTATAGTAAGAGGGGCAGGATTCAGTTTGGCATTTGTACTCGGAACTGAATAATGTCCGTCCGTGACAAAATTTGTGTCCGTCCGTGACAACTTTTAATCACTGATTTAACTTATTTATTGACGCCATTGTTAAGTTTCATTTCTACATGAGAAAGGGAGTATATAGGGGAGATAGCTCACTATGTTTTTATTTTTTCTCTCTTTCCTTGAAAAAAGTTGTAAAACTTTAAAACTTTTTTTGCGTCACGGACGGACAGCTCTGCATCAAAATGTTATCACAAGGGCAGGGTAATTACTTCCCAGAACTGTTTTTCTAAAATATATTTCTTATATAATGGATAAATGTGCCATCTATCAATTTTTAATTTAAAAAATTGAAAATGTTTCATTAACATAAAATATGGCAAGGTCAACTTTACTAAGAATGTCCGTCCATGACGCATCTTGTTTCTACCCCTTGGGCAAACATGGACTGTTCCGAAAACTTTTCCGCATTTTTTCTCCTGTAAAAAATAAATCTGTTTTCAAATGCTGTGTATCAAACCATGTATCTCACTTACTATTTGACCTGGAAAGCTTGAGGAATATGGAATTGTTTAAATAGAAATTAAGAAGAAGTACTAAAGGTCCGGAGAACCCTATTTCTATCTTGTCCGTAGTGTTAGAAAAAGACTAATATCTTGACTGCTTTTTTATACTAAGACTGAAAATTCATGACTTAACATTTTTCTTACTATTTTGTAAGTATTTGATACCATTTTTTCATACTAAAGTGTAAATAGTGGCAATTTCAAAGTTGTTTATGTAGTTAACATTTGTGTCCGTCCGTGACGGTCAAAAATGTCCGTCCGTGACAAAGTTTGTTACCCTACCGCTGTAAAAAATAAGAAATATTTTCAAATGCTGTGTATCAGATATTCAAACCATGTATCTTACTTACTATTTGACCTGGAAAGCATTGGGGAATATGGAGTTGACTAGATAGAAATTAAAAAGAAGCACTAAAAGGTAGAGAACCCTATTTCTATCTAGTCCGTCCGTGACACAAACATTTCCGTCGTTCTATTTTTAGTAACAAACCACACCTTATTTTCTTTTGTGTATTTCAATAAAGTTGATGATTCTCTATAACATTAAACATAAAAAGTTGAATAAATGTCAGTAGTTACTTTTTACAAACTGTTTTTCGCTCAAGTTTTGCACAAACGTCCGTCCGTGACAAACCGATCAGCCTCACTTACATTAAATATCAATAATTTAAAGTTATGCTATTTGGTACCAGACACATGTTAGATAGGTTTAATGATAGAAGCATGTAGACTGATATTGGGTTCGATCATGATTTTAGGAATAACTTAGATACCTTTTTCGAACGGCTACGACCTACCCGCCATCTACGATGACCTGCTGTCATGTGATCGCCCAAAAGTTGGTCATGTGACAAACAGAGGGAAGTAAACACTACGCTGAATGAAGGGGTCGTGATGACATCGAAAGCTACGGAGCTCAAACACAATGGTTCGAAAAAGGTATCTGAATTATTCCTAGGTTTAATGATATTTCACTCACCTATAACGATGCTATAATTGAAATGGTTAGCGAATTTAAATATCTCGGTGTCAAATTTGATAGTACCATGTTTTGGTTATCACATATAGATTACTTAGCAAATAATGTTTCCAAGAGAATCGGTGTTATTCGTCGTGTAAAGCATTTTCTTCCACATCCAACTCTTGTGATGTTATCAAATGCTCTTGTGATTCCTCATTTTGATTATGCTAGCCCAGTATGTTCCAACTGTTCAAATACATATCAAGCAAGCTTTCAAGTCTTACACAACCGTTTTGCCAGAACAATATTATTTGCTGATATCAGAACACCAATAAATGATATGATGAACTTACTTCATTGGACAAAACTAAGTTATAGGTGGAAAATTCAAATGCTTATTTTTTTTATTCAAATGTTTAAAAGATATAAGTCCAACCTATTTATCATCCAATTTTGAATTTGTACATAATTATCACAGTCATACTACCAGGAATCATTCAAGTAATACTTAATCATTCCTAAAATCAACTCATATTCTGTTATGCGCACTTTTCTTTTCAGATCTTGCCATCTATGAAACAATTTATCACCATCTATTCGTATTGATTTAGAAAATTGGTCACTCGGTCAATTCAAATCCTATTTCCATTGTATCATAATTGAATAATTTGTATTATATTTATACACTGTAACATTTGTTATTTGTATGTATTTTATGTATCGAAATGAGGGCCTGCTTGGAAAGCAGTGCAAGTCACTGAAGCATATTACCCTCAATAAAGAAAGCATAAATAAAATAATTACAACATAATCTGACCATTTCGATCCCTATATGACCTTTGACCTTTGATAGCGGCCCCCAGTACAGGATGCTGCATGGCAGCAATACGAAATATTGGGTTATGCTACCATATAAAAAGTCACGTATATGCAAATGTGTAGTAGCCATTTTGTTATTAATATTCATATATATATGTAAATTTCATATAAAAATATGTTAATTATATGTTAATTACATATATTTTGACTCTTGGCACCCAACTTACATAATCAGACCATCAAACCTTGTCAACTCTCTCAGCTGAATAAACCTTCTGGCCTACAATGGCAATTTGATTAGTTCCAAATTGTTTTCATCTCTACATGTGCAAAAGTAATCCAAGCGTACAAGCGCAATCATGGCAACACACACACGGTTTTGGCCGCACACACGCATCACTCATATGATGCACAGTGCGCTTGTTGCCTGCATCACACCCAAATCCTTCTGTATTCATTTGCTGCTGTAACGATCGAGGCTTCGCCAATTTGAAACTGAAAACTATAGGCTTTGGTTGTAGATTTTTTGCTCCTTTGAGTACTCTCTTGCTAATAAGCCTGTATACACAAAACCTGATGGGTGAGATTTGTGATAGTGAGGCTGATCGGTTTGTCACGGACGGACGTTTGTGCAAAACTTGAGCGAAAAACAGTTTGTAAAAAGTAACTACTGACATTTATTCAACTTTTTATGTTTAATGTTATAGAGAATCATCAACTTTATTGAAATACACAAAAGAAAATAAGGTGTGGTTTGTTACTAAAAATAGAACGACGGAAATGTTTGTGTCACGGACGGACTAGATAGAAATAGGGTTCTCTACCTTTTAGTGCTTCTTTTTAATTTCTATCTAGTCAACTCCATATTCCCCAATGCTTTCCAGGTCAAATAGTAAGTAAGATACATGGTTTGAATATCTGATACACAGCATTTGAAAATATTTCTTATTTTTTACAGCGGTAGGGTAACAAACTTTGTCACGGACGGACATTTTTGACCGTCACGGACGGACACAAATGTTAACTACATAAACAACTTTGAAATTGCCACTATTTACACTTTAGTATGAAAAAATGGTATCAAATACTTACAAAATAGTAAGAAAAATGTTAAGTCATGAATTTTCAGTCTTAGTATAAAAAAGCAGTCAAGATATTAGTCTTTTTCTAACACTACGGACAAGATAGAAATAGGGTTCTCCGGACCTTTAGTACTTCTTCTTAATTTCTATTTAAACAATTCCATATTCCTCAAGCTTTCCAGGTCAAATAGTAAGTGAGATACATGGTTTGATACACAGCATTTGAAAACAGATTTATTTTTTACAGGAGAAAAAATGCGGAAAAGTTTTCGGAACAGTCCATGTTTGCCCAAGGGGTAGAAACAAGATGCGTCATGGACGGACATTCTTAGTAAAGTTGACCTTGCCATATTTTATGTTAATGAAACATTTTCAATTTTTTAAATTAAAAATTGATAGATGGCACATTTATCCATTATATAAGAAATATATTTTAGAAAAACAGTTCTGGGAAGTAATTACCCTGCCCTTGTGATAACATTTTGATGCAGAGCTGTCCGTCCGTGACGCAAAAAAAGTTTTAAAGTTTTACAACTTTTTTCAAGGAAAGAGAGAAAAAATAAAAACATAGTGAGCTATCTCCCCTATATACTCCCTTTCTCATGTAGAAATGAAACTTAACAATGGCGTCAATAAATAAGTTAAATCAGTGATTAAAAGTTGTCACGGACGGACACAAATTTTGTCACGGACGGACATTATTCAGTTCCGAGTACAAATGCCAAACTGAATCCTGCCCCTCTTACTATAAATGGCAAGAGATAGACCTGCTGCATCATATAAATAGACAGTATGCTGTACAACTTTGTAAAACAATTTTGACCCTTCTTTGATAAATTTTGTTTGATTAATTGTGTAAAAGACTGTATGCTGTGATACAACTTTTTAAAACAATTTTGACCCTTCTTTGATAAGTTTTTGTTCAATAAATTGTGTAATTAAAGGTTAGTGATAATGAATACATGTAGGCATCCAACCGTGTTTTGAGTTTTTCAAAGTTTCATGAAGAAAAAGCCTGCAACTTTTGATAGTGCAAAGCTTAAAATTAAAGTTGTGCTAACGTCTCCAATGATACTTTCTGATTTCAATGCTGTTACTTGCTTTTATTTTACATACACTTATTATATGGGGCAATTTTAAACTGTCTTTTAACTGCTCTCATGCTACCCCTTTTATTTGCAAGCATTATTTCAGCATGTACAGGCAGTAAGGTTAACAAGCGCTAGCTATACTACAGATTCACCAAAGCAGATCTGCTGAGCTTTCACAAATGCGCAAATAAGCAAATGACTTCATTTGACTTCAAGTAATTTTACAGTGCACCTGGTGAGCATCATAACATGTGCTCACTGCTGTAGCAAACCTAATCATTTGCATAAAGGGCATACCTGTATGGACTAGTTCATTAAATGGTAAGAGGGGTGGTATTCAGCTTTGCTTGTGTGCTCAGAACTGAACAGTAGCTAACAGTGTCCGTCCGTGACAAAATTTGTGTCCGTCCGTGACAACTTTTGATTAAAGATTTAACTAATTTATGCCTGCCCTAATTAATTAATACTCCTGCATGGGAAAGAATACATATAAGGGAGATACTTCACTATGTTTTTATTTTTTAACTTTGTCCTTGAAATTAGTTAAAAAACTTTTAAACTTTTTTTGTGTCACGGACGGACAGCAAAACATCAAAATGTTAACGCAAGTCTAGCGATATGACTTCCCCAGAACTTTTTTCCCAAATATTTATCTTATTTGATGGAAAAGTGTGTCAGCTATCAACATTACATCACAAAACTCTGAAAATGTTACATTAACATAAAAATATAGCATGATGAATTTGAACTAAAATGTCCGTCCGTGACACATCTTGTTTTCACCCCTTGGACAATAATGGACTGTTCCGCCAACGTACCGCATTTTAATTTTTTTTAAATGCAGTTTCAGATAGCCTAGATATTGTCCAACATTGTGAGGTACCTATCAATATCAAAATGAGAAATTTATTTTTTCATAACCATGTTAACCTTTAACCGATCAGCCTCTACTGTAAGCTTGGAAATGTTCATGCGACATTAATTTCATTGCATTTCGGGCTCCAAGCAGTTGACAAGAAAATAAAAACATGCAAATATATTTATTTTGTGGATTAGTCTATATGTAATGAACTTTCAAATCGCAAATTTAATAACACGCGAAATGGCTGAAAATCAGCAAAGCGTGAACATTTAATCACGCGAACATTATTATTAATAATGATAATAATAATAATAATAAAAATACTTATATAGCGCATAAAGCAATGGCATCAAAGCGCTGTACAATGCAAAGACCACACAATATACACTCTACAAAAAAATACATAATATATGAAACATTGCAAAACAGGACAACCTAAAAGTCATTAAATCTAAAACGTGAGACACTATTAAAAACAACAAGGGCATAAAACAACTATATATTATATTCAAAGCAAAGCACGATTAAAATCGCAAAATTAAAATCCGTAATTAGGATGAAATACAAGTCAGATTGTACTGACAAACAATTGCACATGGAGACAGTTATGCATCATACATGTACTCCTTTTTAAACAAAATGTGTCTTCAAATTAGACTTGGAAATGACCGATCGTCTGAAAGTGCCAGATTGTTCCATAGTCTAACCACTTATACAGTGTGTTAATCAATCAGATTGAGTATTAGATTATTCATTAATTACCTCATAAAATGTCTCAAAAGTGCTTTGACAAATTCATTTTAACATGTACATTTATTATTTATCTACTTTGTAAATAATAATGTCTCAAATGCTTGAATTTGTCAAGACATTTCATTTAAACTTGTAAATTTGGTTTTTTGTGTATGAAAATGTCTCAGAATGCTTGAAAGTTTAACAACATTTTTCATTAATTTTTGAACTTTTCTACTGCAAATAAATTCAATGTAGACTGTTTGGTTTTATGCCAAACTGAAGTTTCAAAAAGAGATTGACCACAAAACAACAATGAAACTCACCGGCTTTTCACAAAACATAATCAACCATGTTGAATTTGGCGACTTTCAAAATTTCCTTTGTATCATTTTGTGCCACATGAAGAGTTAAGTTGAAAAGAAACCTGTCTGGATTTTTAAACCGTGCAGGTAGGCCAAGTGCGTAAAAAAATTGAGAGGGTTGGGGGGGGGTTGCATTCTCAAAACCGTCGCGGCAAACAAAAGCTAGTTTATTGTTTTAATTTGGTTATTTTTAATGAAATATTTTGCAAAATTTCAATTGTTTTTAAAACAAAAAATGGGTCGGTCAGGCCTCCTGTAGAACAGGTTGGTTCTTTGTGTGACCTTTGGGTCGGATTTTATTTTATGTTAGGTCACAATCACAATTCTCTTTTCGTGACCTACAAGTTATTGAACACACATACATGTAGAGCACAGGCTTTTTATGTGTGGGTTTTTTCTAAGTTTTATGCAAATGTTGGTTAAATTTCGAAACTGTCAACATTTTTTTTTTAATTAAAAAAAAAAAAAAAATTCTAAAAAAATTTAACAAATTTCAAAGTTAAAATATACAGATACATAGTACAGGGTTTTTTAAACCCTTGGCCAAAGGTCAGATTTATGGTTAGATGGGTAATCAATCACAGTCACAATTCTTTATTTCTCATGGTCTTATTAATTAAAATGATTGAACCTGAACAAACAATACCTGGTGATGTGGCGACACTATGACGTGGGAATTAATAGCGCAGTGCACCATTGCTAAATGCTACCATGTTAATACTGTTTGTACATGTACCTCAAGTAAATTACAACATAGGCTGTAGCGCAGTGCATCATTGCTACCATTATAACTGCCAGTTATACTACAGTTAACTTCATACTGAGTTTCTCGCTTAACTACTGTTTGTACCATCCGGATTTTATAACCAAAGTAAACAGCTGATACCAATTCTGTGTAAAGCACCAGTGAACTTCAAACTTGAGCTTTGTGTTCCACTGATGATGATGCTATCAGGTAAACTGCAAATTGAGTTTCTCACATTCGACTACTGTTTATATAGCACTAGTGAGCTTTGCGTACAACTGATATGTATGTCATCAGGTGACTGCAAATTGAATTTATCATTCAACTACTGTGTATACCAGTGAACTACAAACTTTAAACTAAAGCTTTTATGTTTATTCCCCTGATGTTGATGCTATCAGGGTAACTGCAAATTGAGTTTCTCACATTCAACTACTGTTTAAAGCATGAGTGAACTACAAACTAAAGCTTCTCATGTTTAAGTTCTCAATGACCGAGAAATTTAGATTATTATTCAATTCCAGTTTATACCACCAGTGAACTATACAAACTAAAGTTTTGTATTCAACCGATGTGTGTATGCTATCAGTGAACTAAAAATTGAATTTCTCGCGCTCGTCATTCAAATTCAGTTTATACCACCAGTGAACTACAAAAGTGAATTACAAACTGTTTCTTTAATTCACAACTGATACTACATATCCCATTCAATTGACACATCACATTCTTAAAGGCATATGTCCACTTTGACCAGTTCGCCCTGTGTGAATTAGCTTACACTTGTTCATTTGGTGGCAGATGAAATAGAGTTAAGATGGAGAAATCTCAACCTTGAGAGTGGACCTAATGGTTTAACCAATTATCACCATGATTCCAAGTAATATATACCGCTTTGTTTGGTGCGTAGTGGTTCCAATTTATCTGCAATTGAGTTATTATGATAGAATAGTATGGGCAGTTAATGGATTACAAAATGGGACTGTTTGTCCTAATCAGCGTATAACATTGGAAGTCAATACAAATGTTACCCTGAATACCACCTTTGACAATGATTGTACATTCCAGGTGTCATCACCTGTTGGTGCTGCAATTCAGTTGTCTGTATTGAAGGCGGACTCATGGTCCTTATATCATCATTTGTTTATAAAACAATCAAACAGTACCATCAACTGCACTGATATAACTGGATTCACACACCAACCAGACCAATGTAGAGATGTGTTGTTCTTGAGTGATCATCTGGAATTCCACATCAAAGCGTCCGCGACATTGAAATTATTATCTGTTACCATGAAGCCATCACAGCCAGCCGCTCAACATAACGTCTCACAGTTGTACCCTATGTGCGACCTTCGCATCATGCAGACAAGCCTATGTCGTAACCTCCAGGGATTTGACAGACTACACTATCTCAACCACAAGATCAGAATTTACGGTGACTTAATGCAGCGACATCGTACACTGATGGATCCAGACTTATATCGCATCAACAACAAGGCTATATTGGACTTTTTACCATCAACCAGTGATAATATATATATAACAGACCTACCTTTGTGCATGCTGGGATGTATATGTACCCTGGAATTCCACCAATATAATATTGATTGTCCTATCACCTCACAAAGTGAGCGCATTCTACTTATATACAAGCAAAATTCCAGTATTAAGATTTCAGCGTTTGATTGTTCCAGAAGACAACTTGAGACAATACGAGCCAACAGTTTTACCGGTCTTGAAGATGATATTCTACTTCTCGACTACAATAATCTCCAAAGTATTGAAGAAGGTAGTTTCACTGGACTAGACTCTCTCCAAGTGTTGGACTTATCGTTCAATAAGTTGATGTTCTTAAATCAAGGTGTATTATTAGGTCTCAATAATTTAAAACAACTTACACTCATTGGGAATATGTTGAACACACTGACAGAGGGATGTTTTCATGGTATGTTTCATTTACAAGTTTTAATTCTTTATCAAAATGATATCTCTGTGATCCCACTGAGAGTATTTCAAGATCTAAACAATATACAAGTCTTGTATATTGGAAAAAACAACATTATGTCATTGGAACCAGCAATATTTTGGCAACTCACGAATGATTTGTTTGAAATAGACCTCAGTAACAACAATATTAAATCCTTAAGATCAGGCACGTTTAATAACCTAGTAAATTTAACCAAGTTGAATCTATATGGTAATATGATAACTGAACTCCCAGCAGATATATTTCAAGGTTTAAATCGATTATCTGTCCTGACATTGTATGACAACAGAATTGAAATATTAGAAGCAGATGTATTCACAGACCTTGATGCATTGGAAGGACTAAGAATAGACCAAAACAAGTTATCCAATTTGCACTTACATACATTCAAGGGATTGCATGGTTTACTTACATTAGCGCTCAATAACAACAATCTAGCATCATTAGAACCAGGCATATTTAATGACCTTGGAAACTTGACTGAGTTGAACCTTGATGGCAATATGTTAACTGAACTCCCAACAGATACTTTTTGTGGTTTAAATCGATTATCTGTCCTGACATTGTATGACAACAGAATTGAGATATTAGAAGCAGATGTATTCACAGACCTAGTTGCATTGGAAGTACTACGAATAGACCAAAACAACTTATCCCATTTGCATGTAGATACATTCAAGGGATTGCATGGTTTACTTACATTACGGCTCAACAACAACACTCTAGCATCATTAGAACCAGGCATCTTTAATGACCTTATAAACTTGACAGAATTGTACCTGTATGGTAATATGTTAACTGAACTCCTAACAGATACTTTTCATGGTTTAAATCAATTATCTATCTTGACATTGTATGACAACAGAATTGAAATATTAGAAGCAGATGTATTCACAGACCTTGTTGCATTGAAAATATTACAAATCTTTCAAAACAAGCTATCCCATTTGCATGTAGATACATTCAAGGGATTGCATGGTTTACTTAAACTAGGGCTCAATAACAACAATCTAGCATCATTAGAACCAGGCATATTTAATGACCTTGGAAACTTGACAGAAGTGTACCTGTATGGTAATATGTTAACTGAACTCCCAACAGACACTTTTCTTGGTTTAAACCAATTATCTATCTTGTATTTGGATCACAACATTCTTGTATCATTAGAGCCAGGTATCGTTAATGACCTTGTAAACCTGAAAGAATTGTACCTGTATGATAATATGATAACTGAACTCCCAACCGATACTTTTCATGGTTTAAATCGATTATCTATACTGTCATTGTATGGCAACAGAATTGAAATATTAGAGGCAGATGTATTCACAGACCTTGTTGCATTAAAAATATTAGGAATCTTTCAAAACAGGTTAACCCATTTGCATGTAGACACATTCAAGGGATTGCATGGTTTACTTGCATTAGGGCTCAATAACAACAGCCTTGTATCGTTAGAGCCAGGTATCTTCAATGACCTTGTAAACCTGAAAGAATTGTACCTGTATAATAATATGATAACTGAACTCCCAACAGATACTTTTCATGGTTTAAATCAATTATCTTTAGTGTCATTGTATGGCAACAGAATTGAAATATTGGAAGCAGATGTATTCACAGACCTTGTTGCATTGGAAGTACTACAAATAGACCGAAACAAACTATCCCATTTACATGTACATACATTCAGGGGATTGCATGAATTACTTAAATTAGGGCTCAATAACAACAGTCTTGTATCATTAGAGCCAGGTATCTTTAATGACCTTGTAAACTTGACTGCCTTGGGCCTTAGTGGCAATATGTTAACTGAAATCCCAACAGGTACTTTTCATGGTTTAAATCAATTATCTATCCTAGCATTGTATGACAACAGAATTGACATGTTAGAAGCGGATGTATTCGCAGACCTTGTTGCATTGAAAGAACAATTAGGAATCGATCAAAACAAACTATCCCATTTGCATGTAGATACATTCAAGGGATTGCATGAATTACTTAAATTAGGGCTCAATAACAACAGTCTTGTATCATTAGAGACAGGCATCTTCAATGACCTTGTAAACTTGAATGAGTTGCACCTGTATGATAATATGTTAATTGAACTACCAACAGATATATTACAAAGGTTAAATCAATTATCTATCTTAACATTGCATGACAACAGAATTGAGATATTAGAAGCAGATGTATTCACAGACCTTGTTGCATTGGAAGTATTAACAATCAATCAAAACATGCTATCCCATTTGCATGTAGATACATTCAAGGGATTGCATGAATTTCTTACATTAGGGCTCAGTAGCAACAGTATAGTATCATTAGAACCAGGCATCTTCAATGACCTTATAAACCTGAAAGAATTGTACCTATATGATAATATGTTAACTGAACTCCCAACAGATACTTTTCATGGTTTAAATCAATTATCTATCTTGACATTGTATGACAACAGAATTGAGATATTAGAAGCAGATGTATTCACAGACCTTGTTGCATTGGAAGTATTAGAAATCAATCAAAACAAGTTATCCCATTTGCATGTAGATACATTCAAGGGATTGCATGAATTACTTAAATTAGGGCTCAGTAACAACGGTCTAGTATCGTTAGAGCCAGGTATCTTTAATGACCTTGTAAAGCTGAGAGAGTTGCACTTGTATGATAATATATTAACTGAACTCCCGACAGATATATTACATGGGTTAAATCAATTATCTGTCCTGACATTGTCTGACAACCGAATTGAGATATTAGAAGCACATGTATTCACAGAACTTGTTGCATTGGAATTTTTGCGAATAGACGAAAACAAGCTATCCCATTTGCGTATAGATACATTCAAGGGATTGCATGAATTACGTAGATTAGGCCTCAATAACAACAATCTTGGATCATTACAGCCAGGCATCTTTAATGGCCTTGTAAACTTGACAGAGTTGTACCTCTATGGTAACATGTTAACTAAACTCCCACTAGATATATTTCATGGGTTAAGCAGATTATCAAATCTACCATTATCTACCGGCAGAATGACGACACTGCAATCAGGTGTGTTCCAAGACCTTTTTAATACGGAAGAGCCATACCATCAGAGTCAGAGTAATATGTTAACTGAAGATGCAACAGATACATTTCAGACATTAAACCAACTATATCTCCTAAAATTGTCTCATAATGAGATCAAAACATTAGAAGTAGGTCTGTTCAGAAATCTATTATCATTGAGAATTTTGGATATATCATTTAACAGACTCTCAGTGTTAGTTTCAAACATTTTTCAAGATCTGCACAATTTGATATTTCTGCGCTTACAGTTTAACTCATTATCTACACTGCAATATAACGCATTCATTGGTTTAAGACAGCTTTCACATCTTGTACTATACAACAACTCACTTTCAAAAATTACAAAACATTCCTTTAATGGACTTGAAAATTATACAAGTGTGTATGTTAGTTCTCCGGCCGCTTGCTGTTTCATCAATAATGTAACAGGACCACAGTGTAAACCTGAAGAAGTCAAATCACCTCATTTGACTTGTAATGAACTGCTGCCAAATAACCTGGTTAAAAGTTCCGTATGGATCATTGGTTTGTGTGCAATACTCTTAAATGCATATGTTATAAGTTGGTCATGTATAAACATTACGAAAAGTGATACAGGATTAAAACAGTTGGTTTTCATAGCGAACCTGGCCATTGCAGATTTACTAATGGGCATATACTTGATAATAATTGCATCTACTGATCAAATACATAACAAATTCTTTCCATCCGAAGCGGAAAATTGGCAAACTAGTAATCTTTGTAAACTTGCTGGAACCCTTTCTATTCTATCAAGTGAGTCATCTTTGTTTTTCATCACAGCCATAAGTATTGAGAGATCTTTCACATTTAGACATGTATATATTGCTAATAGGGTGTTTGGTTCCAAAGCTCAGGTGGTTATTACATTGATTATATGGATATTAGCCATGGTTCTTAGTATAATTAGTGTAATTGTAGAAAGCGGCAAATTATATGAATTTTCCGAAGTGTGTTTAGGGCTTCCATTAGCAAGACATTTGATAACCAATATATCTACTGAATATATAACTATAACTCATGACCAGATTGACAGACCAGATGATATTCTGTCATTTCAAACTCTAACAGTTATTGGTAGCCGCCCTGGTCACTTCTATTCCATAGCACTATTCATTGGTATAAATTCATTATGTTGTATAGTCACAACTATATGTTACATAAAGATGTTCGTACTCTTAATTTGCTCATCTGCTCCACTATGGAGGACAAATATTCGTATGGCTTTTAAGATGGGGGCCATAGCATTAACTGATATCCTTTGTTGGTGTCCAATCATTGTCCTTGGGATATTGGTGCAGACGGGTACAAGAGAAGTCTCCCCAGAAGCTTTTGCATGGATCATAGCATTTGTTTTGCCTATAAATTCCGCACTGAATCCATTTTTGTATATGATTGGAAACAGTATATTTTGTTGTCGAGAATATCAACAAACCGCATCTGGGCGTAGGTACATACCTGGTAGGGAAATGAATGTGCCCCGTTATGTTCCTTTTGACAATGATGTTGATGTGCCTGATAGAACAATGACTGATGATGAAATTGACCAATGTGATAGGGTGATAAATTTGTCCTTGTATGTTCCACTTGAAAATGAAACTGATGAAGTTTGTGGGGATTTGAATGTTCCTGTGGATGTTCCACTGGATGATGAAAATGAAGTATTTGGAAGGGATACAAATATGCCTGCAGATCTGCTGTCTGATTATTCTGATGATGAAACAGGATTATAGACATGGACTTTTTCATGTATGTGTAATCACTCCTTATCGTTATACAGTCAACACATTAAGTAGCTGACCAGGTAATAAATGTACCAATGGCAATAACTCTTATATAGTATAACACCTATATCAAATCATATATTGATGAGAAATATCTCCTCTTTAACTTGAGATATTGCACGCTACGAATGGATGATTATTGAGGAAGTTACAATCCAAATTTAAGGTCAAGTCTGATTTTCATTTTCATATTTTTCTTTTCAACACGCGAAGACGTGTAAAGCGTGTGTGCCGTGTTGATCAACCGTAATGTGGCCGGACGACTATTCAACAATCTGGGCATCAACCGGTGAATTAGCACTACCACTACCAGTGATCAAAATGTTGCCGGTCTGAGTCCGCATGTAGAAAAGCAAAATGCAAAAATGAAATTCAGACTTGACCTTACATTGTGGATCGTAACTTCCCCAATAATCAACCATTCTTAGCGTGCAATATCTCACATTAAAGAGGATAAATTTGTTTATGAAATTATGTTGGTGTTATACTTTTATAGTTAGCAGCACATTCATTACCCGGTCAGTTACTTAATGTGTTGACTGTAGAACAAATGTATATTTGATACATGGCTAACCTTAGTTACACACCCCCTGAATACCACAGCACCCTACATGTATGTCAGGCCTATACTAGCTGCAGCATCATGTGCTTCTTCAGTTTTAATTATCTTCAATCTTATATTAATTGTTTGATCATTTATTTAAAGAAGTTGGTTCAAATCTTAGTTCAAGCTCAAGTTTGCCTTTGTATAAGAAAATTGGCACTGCGTTATTTTTGGAGAAACCCAGTATAATGCTGGACATAGCTATCTTCTTTGAGCTAGTAGATAGGCCTGTATAATAACATTTTTATTTTATTTTTATCTAAAACCATTATATTTTTCAAAAGAGCTTACAATAATTGTAATAGGTTGATAGAAAATAAAATTGACAACTGAAACTGTTTCTTCCATTTACCAATACTCATAATCTATTGCTGTGGGGTTTTCATGATTTTTTTTACAGGAGGTGTTCAGCAAGCATACCATTGTGCATTATATGTTAGAAAATAAATATAGAAAATCTCAATATGTATTTAAAATATTGTGGCAATCCAAAGTCCCGGTGTCGATGACATCATGGTTATTGGTGCTCAAATTTGCACCAGTGCATTGTATGGAATATGATAACTATGTTTCTAACATATAATTAAATGCACAATGTTGCGCTTACTGGACACCTCCTTTAAGCTTTTTTATATTATTTGTGCGTTTTGTTTATTCTGTGTTGCATTTGTTATGTTTATGATTAGAATTTCCCTATAGAGGTCCATATTGGAGCACTTAATTAGTTTTCTAAACTCTAGCGAGTGTAATCATCAGAGCAAATGAGTAACTTTAACGATACACCTATAGGCCTATATACACTGTAGGGTGTTGTCGAGAAATGTCAAGTCATCAACAAGATTGACAACTGTCAAGTCTAAACGATAGAGACCTGTGTTTGGGATTAGCGGCGGGCCATCTTAGAGGGCACAGTAAACTTTGTATATATACACTGTAGGGTGTGGTCGAGAAATGTCAAGTCATCAACAAGATTGACAACTGTCAAGTCTTAACAATAGGGGGATAAACAACATAATGGTCAGTTGTTACGTTATGTTTATGTTTGAATTTTAATTACAAACCTTTTCGATCGGCTATATTTTATATATTTTGTGATATGTTGATATTAAGTCTTTTCATTATTTGCCCGAAGATCGATCTTAGAACAATTGATCGTCCTTTTGTAGGTGCAATAACAGACTTTGCTATGATGCTCGATCCCAAAAAAGCCACTTCTCTGTATGAAAAGGTTTATTGGCATGTCACAGACATGAAAAGGTTTATTGGCATGAAACCCGACATAGTTATCCACAATAAGGAAGACAACTCCATCCACCTTATTGAATTGACTGTACCTTTTGAGACTAACATTCAGAAAGCCCATGATCGTAAATCCAGTAAGTACGAAAACCTTGTTTCCGACATTTCTGATAATGGCTTTACCTGTGACCTCACACGTTTTGAAATTGGATCTCGTGGTCTAATCACACCAGATAATATTAATAATATCAAAGCAATATTCACCTTTGTCAAAGCCAAACCATCAAAGAAATTCATGAAGGAACTCAGCAAGTTGGCCCTTATGTGCAGCTACACTATTTGGAATGCGAGGCAAGAGCCAGCCTGGGGAAGCGATGATCAACCCTACCTCAAGTTGTGATTCTCTATCCCTGCACATAGTTCCACTTTGCTGGGTTCGCTCTATTTCTGTGTATCTCCTGGTTCCGGTTGGACATTGATTTTTGTGGTTATTTGATGTATTTTTGTTTGTTGTTCAGCCCTGCGTTAAACCTGGACCACTGTGTGGTTCCGATTTTTGTCCTGGGCTTTAATCTCCCTTCTTTTTTCTCGCATTGTATAATTTATGTCAGTGATTGCTTGAATAAAGATTGATTACACACAGCTATTATGATACCTTATTTGAGGAACTGTGTTTAAAAAAAACGAGAATCCATCATGTTATATCACACTACATATGACAGCACTACCTTTTCTGGGCCTTGTCATTTTGTTCCCAGGGAGGGCACTGCATTTTACAAAGGGGCATCTATTGGAGTTAAATTTAAAGAATAAAATCGCTAGAATTATTTTTAAAATAGTCAAATATGACGCACTTCCGGTTTAGCAATGTGGACGCATTTCAAGATGGCGGCCCATATACAGTAACTATCGCTATGATACAGGTTATCCCAGAATGATTTGTGCCGTGTCTGAAAAATAATAAAAATATGAAAACAATATTGCAGTCTAATGTCTGCGAAGTAAGGAGGGACATGTTTCCTACTTACTCTGTTTTAATTTCATCAAAATATCTGTATCCGTTCCGATAAGGCATGACATTTAGAAAATCAGTGAAAACCTGCTCTTCACTTTTAGCTTTTTTAATTGATAAAGATAAAGATAAATTGATAATTAATTGACCAAACTTCAAAACGGCTACTTAAGAAAGTATGATATAAATCACCCAAGCACAGACTCAAGCACAGTGGCGGGGGGAGGGGGTGGGGCATGTGGCGGCGCAAGGGCCCCCACCCCAAAAAATATTTGTTGCCCCCAAAAAAATCAATTAAGTTAAGATTAGAAAAAAATGACAATTTTAGCATAAAAACGCTAAATTGTTCTGCGCCTCGCGCATATTTTGTTACCAAATTAGGTTAAACTAGCTAAATTTTATGTGCAAGCGTGCATTTTCATACCAAATTAGTTAGAAATAGACAAAAATTTGACCATTTTAGAGTAAAATGGCACAAAAAATGTGGTTTGGGGCCCTTGTTTGCCCACATATATTTAGTTTCTTGAGGAATTTTGAATTTTAAAAATTGGACGTTTCTGACAGATAATATGGACTCTTTTGTAAAAATGGTAAATTCCAAGTTTAACCGAAATTACCTTTTTTGAAACCCATAACATAATTGACCATGTTCGACACAGAGCTAAATTTAAATGATATACAGGTTATTTTCTTTATTCTTTTTTTGATTTTCGCTACAAAATTAACAGATATCAACTGTTGGTGATGTTTTATGAAACAATATTTCAATGGGGACGAAGAAAATGTTCTGCTTGAGCAGTTGTGACGCCAGCCACATAAATTTGGGGGTGATGTTAAAATCATAAGCACTTTGACCGATAGCAATGGTATTCATAGCTAAATAAATGGACGTCCCGGTATAAATCAATATGGGACACCCTGTATAGGGATGTTGATGTTAGAATAGGTTTTGTCCTTGCAATTATGGCGATCTTGACAGCTGAATAAGTAAATGCCAAGTTTTAATTTAACGTCAGGATTTTCCAGGGGAGCGGATTAGTGTACTAATAGAGCAGGGGTGTTTAATGGAGTAAATGCGGTAATGCTTTCACCCAAGTGATATGTGATTGATAGAGCACTGGATTCATAATATTGTGGGTTCGAGTCCTGTTGTGCTCTTGAGTAAGGCACTTTACCACAATCGCTTCTCTCCATCCAGGTGTAAAATGGGTAGTTGTTTGGGGATAATCACAATCTAAGTGTCTGATAGGAAAAGGCGCCATTATCAGAATTTGTAAGATTGGCAGCAGTAACCTAAGTGAAGCGAACTGATTCTGATGTATCCTATCTGAGCAGCGGAATAAATGTAAAGCGCTTTGATCATGTACTTAATTTGATAAAGCGCTATATAAAAGCTAACATTTATTTATTTTATAACACGGTGGATATGTGTCTATTCTCTCTATAACGAGGCTTAATGTGTCTATTCTCTCTATGACAGAGGCTTAATGTGTCTATTCTCTCTATGACAGAGGCTTAATGTGTCTATTCTCTCTATGACAGAGGCTTAATGTGTCTATTCTCTCTATGACATAGGCTTAATGTGTCTATTCTCTCTATGACAGAGGCTTAATGTGTCTATTCTCTCTATGACAGAGGCTTAATGTGTCTATTCTCTCTATGACAGAGGCTAAATGTGTCTATTCTCTCTATGACAGGCTTAATGTGTCTATTTTCTCTATGACAGAGGCTTAATGTGTCTATTCTCTCTATAACAGGCTTAATGTGTCTATTCTCTCTATAACAGAGGCTTAATGTGTCTATTCTCTCTATGACAGAGGCTTAATGTGTCTATTCTCTCTATGACAGAGGCTTAATGTGTCTATTCTCTCTATGACAGAGGCTTAATGTGTCTATTCTCTCTATGACAGAGGCTTAATGTGTCTATTCTCTCTATGACAGAGGCTTAATGTGTCTATTCTCTCTATGACAGAGGCTTAATGTGTCTATTCTCTCTATGACAGAGGCTTAATGTGTCTATTCTCTCTATGACAGAGGCTTAATGTGTCTATTCTCTCTATGACAGAGGCTTAATGTGTCTATTCTCTCTATGACAGAGGCTTAATGTGTCTATTCTCTCTATGACAGGCTTAATGTGTCTATTCTCTCTATGACAGAGGCTTAATGTGTCTATTCTCTCTATGACAGAGGCTTAATGTGTCTATTCTCTCTATGACAGAGGCTTAATGTGTCTATTCTCTCTATGACAGAGGCTTAATGTGTCTATTCTCTCTATGACAGAGGCTTAATGTGTCTATTCTCTCTATGACAGAGGCTTAATGTGTCTATTCTCTCTATGACAGAGGCTTAATGTGTCTATTCTCTCTATGACATAGGCTTAATGTGTCTATTCTCTCTATGACAGAGGCTTAATGTGTCTATTCTCTCTATGACAGGCTTAATGTGTCTATTCTCTCTATGACAGAGGCTAAATGTGTCTATTCTCTCTATGACAGAGGCTTAATGTGTCTATTCTCTCTATGACAGAGGCTTAATGTGTCTATTCTCTCTATGACAGAGGCTTAATGTGTCTATTCTCTCTATGACATAGGCGTAATGTGTCTATTCTCTCTATGACAGAGGCTTAATGTGTCTATTCTCTCTATGACAGAGGCTTAATGTGTCTATTCTCTCTATGACAGAGGCTTAATGTGTCTATTCTCTCTATGACATAGGCTTAATGTGTCTATTCTCTCTATGACAGGCTTAATGTGTCTATTCTCTCTATGACAGGCTTAATGTGTCTATTCTCTCTATGACAGGCTTAATGTGTCTATTCTCTCTATGACAGGCTTAATGTGTCTATTCTCTCTATGACAGGCTTAATGTGTCTATTCTCTCTATGACAGAGGCTTAATGTGTCTATTCTCTCTATGACAGAGGCTTAATGTGTCTATTCTCTCTATGACAGAGGCTTAATGTGTCTATTCTCTCTATGACAGAGGCTTAATGTGTCTATTCTCTCTATGACAGAGGCTTAATGTGTCTATTCTCTCTATGACATAGGCTTAATGTGTCTATTCTCTCTATGACAGGCTTAATGTGTCTATTCTCTATGACAGAGGCTTAATGTGTCTATTCTCTCTATGACAGAGGCTTAATGTGTCTATTCTCTCTATGACATAGGCTTAATGTGTCTATTCTCTCTATGACAGGATTAATGTGTCTATTCTCTCTATGACAGAGGCTTAATGTGTCTATTCTCTCTATAACAGAGGCTTAATGTGTCTATTCTCTCTATGACAGGCTTAATGTGTCTATTCTCTCTATGACAGAGGCTTAATGTGTCTATTCTCTCTATGACAGAGGCTTAATGTGTCTATTCTCTCTATGACAGAGGCTTAATGTGTCTATTCTCTCTATGACAGAGGCTTAATGTGTCTATTCTCTCTATGACAGGATTAATGTGTCTATTCTCTCTATGACAGAGGCTTAATGTGTCTATTCTCTCTATGACAGAGGCTTAATGTGTCTATTCTCTCTATGACAGAGGCTTAATGTGTCTATTCTCTCTATGACAGAGGCTTAATGTGTCTATTCTCTCTATGACAGAGGCTTAATGTGTCTATTCTCTCTATGACAGAGGCTTAATGTGTCTATTCTCTCTATGACAGAGGCTTAATGTGTCTATTCTCTCTATGACAGAGGCTTAATGTGTCTATTCTCTCTATGACAGAGGCTTAATGTGTCTATTCTCTCTATGACAGAGGCTTAATGTGTCTATTCTCTCTATGACAGAGGCTTAATGTGTCTATTCTCTCTATGACATAGGCTTAATGTGTCTATTCTCTCTATGACAGAGGCTTAATGTGTCTATTCTCTCTATGACAGGCTTAATGTGTCTATTCTCTCTATGACAGAGGCTAAATGTGTCTATTCTCTCTATGACAGAGGCTTAATGTGTCTATTCTCTCTATGACAGAGGCTTAATGTGTCTATTCTCTCTATGACAGAGGCTTAATGTGTCTATTCTCTCTATGACATAGGCGTAATGTGTCTATTCTCTCTATGACAGAGGCTTAATGTGTCTATTCTCTCTATGACAGAGGCTTAATGTGTCTATTCTCTCTATGACAGAGGCTTAATGTGTCTATTCTCTCTATGACATAGGCTTAATGTGTCTATTCTCTCTATGACAGGCTTAATGTGTCTATTCTCTCTATGACAGGCTTAATGTGTCTATTCTCTCTATGACAGGCTTAATGTGTCTATTCTCTCTATGACAGGCTTAATGTGTCTATTCTCTCTATGACAGGCTTAATGTGTCTATTCTCTCTATGACAGAGGCTTAATGTGTCTATTCTCTCTATGACAGAGGCTTAATGTGTCTATTCTCTCTATGACAGAGGCTTAATGTGTCTATTCTCTCTATGACAGAGGCTTAATGTGTCTATTCTCTCTATGACAGAGGCTTAATGTGTCTATTCTCTCTATGACAGAGGCTTAATGTGTCTATTCTCTCTATGACAGAGGCTTAATGTGTCTATTCTCTCTATGACAGAGGCTTAATGTGTCTATTCTCTCTATGACAGAGGCTTAATGTGTCTATTCTCTCTATGACATAGGCTTAATGTGTCTATTCTCTCTATGACAGGCTTAATGTGTCTATTCTCTATGACAGAGGCTTAATGTGTCTATTCTCTCTATGACAGAGGCTTAATGTGTCTATTCTCTCTATGACAGAGGCTTAATGTGTCTATTCTCTCTATGACATAGGCTTAATGTGTCTATTCTCTCTATGACAGGATTAATGTGTCTATTCTCTCTATGACAGAGGCTTAATGTGTCTATTCTCTCTATAACAGAGGCTTAATGTGTCTATTCTCTCTATGACAGGCTTAATGTGTCTATTCTCTCTATGACAGAGGCTTAATGTGTCTATTCTCTCTATGACAGAGGCTTAATGTGTCTATTCTCTCTATGACAGAGGCTTAATGTGTCTATTCTCTCTATGACAGAGGCTTAATGTGTCTATTCTCTCTATGACAGGATTAATGTGTCTATTCTCTCTATGACAGAGGCTTAATGTGTCTATTCTCTCTATGACAGAGGCTTAATGTGTCTATTCTCTCTATGACAGAGGCTTAATGTGTCTATTCTCTCTATGACAGAGGCTTAATGTGTCTATTCTCTCTATGACAGAGGCTTAATGTGTCTATTCTCTCTATGACAGAGGCTTAATGTGTCTATTCTCTCTATGACAGAGGCTTAATGTGTCTATTCTCTCTATGACAGGATTAATGTGTCTATTCTCTCTATGACAGAGGCTTAATGTGTCTATTCTCTCTATGACAGAGGCTTAATGTGTCTATTCTCTCTATGACAGGCTTAATGTGTCTATTCTCTCTATGACAGAGGCTTAATGTGTCTATTCTCTCTATGACAGAGGCTTAATGTGTCTATTCTCTCTATGACAGAGGCTTAATGTGTCTATTCTCTCTATGACAGAGGCTTAATGTGTCTATTCTCTCTATGACAGAGGCTTAATGTGTCTATTCTCTCTATGACAGGCTTAATGTGTCTATTCTCTCTATGACAGAGGCTTAATGTGTCTATTCTCTCTATGACAGAGGCTTAATGTGTCTATTCTCTCTATGACATAGGCTTAATGTGTCTATTCTCTCTATGACAGGATTAATGTGTCTATTCTCTCTATGACAGAGGCTTAATGTGTCTATTCTCTCTATGACATAGGCTTAATGTGTCTATTCTCTCTATGACAGAGGCTTAATGTGTCTATTCTCTCTATGACAGAGGCTTAATGTGTCTATTCTCTCTATGACATAGGCTTAATGTGTCTATTCTCTCTATGACAGAGGCTTAATGTGTCTATTCTCTCTATGACAGGCTTAATGTGTCTATTCTCTCTATGACAGAGGCTTAATGTGTCTATTCTCTCTATGACAGAGGCTTAATGTGTCTATTCTCTCTATGACAGGCTTAATGTGCCTATTCTCTCTATGACAGGCTTAATGTGTCTATTCTCTCTATGACATAGGCTTAATGTGTCTATTCTCTCTATGACAGAGGCTTAATGTGTCTATTCTCTCTATGACAGAGGCTTAATGTGTCTATTCTCTCTATGACATAGGCTTAATGTGTCTATTCTCTCTATGACAGAGGCTTAATGTGTCTATTCTCTCTATGACAGAGGCTTAATGTGTCTATTCTCTCTATGACAGAGGCTTAATGTGTCTATTCTCTCTATGACAGGCTTAATGTGTCTATTCTCTCTATGACAGAGGCTTAATGTGTCTATTCTCTCTATGACAGAGGCTTAATGTGTCTATTCTCTCTATGACAGGATTAATGTGTCTATTCTCTCTATGACAGGCTTAATGTGTCTATTCTCTCTATGACAGAGGCTTAATGTGTCTATTCTCTCTATGACATAGGCTTAATGTGTCTATTCTCTCTATGACAGAGGCTTAATGTGTCTATTCTCTCTATGACAGGCTTAATGTGTCTATTCTCTCTATGACAGAGGCTAAATGTGTCTATTCTCTCTATGACAGAGGCTTAATGTGTCTATTCTCTCTATGACAGGCTTAATGTGTCTATTCTCTCTATGACAGAGGCTTAATGTGTCTATTCTCTCTATGACAGAGGCTTAATGTGTCTATTCTCTCTATGACAGGCTTAATGTGTCTATTCTCTCTATGACAGAGGCTTAATGTGTCTATTCTCTCTATGACAGAGGCTTAATGTGTCTATTCTCTCTATGACAGAGGCTTAATGTGTCTATTCTCTCTATGACAGGCTTAATGTGTCTATTCTCTCTATGACAGAGGCTTAATGTGTCTATTCTCTCTATGACAGAGGCTTAATGTGTCTATTCTCTCTATGACAGGCTTAATGTGTCTATTCTCTCTATGACAGGCTTAATGTGTCTATTCTCTCTATGACAGAGGCTTAATGTGTCTATTCTCTCTATGACATAGGCTTAATGTGTCTATTCTCTCTATGACAGAGGCTCAATGTGTCTATTCTCTCTATGACAGAGGCTTAATGTGTCTATTCTCTCTATGACAGAGGCTAAATGTGTCTATTCTCTCTATGACAGAGGCTTAATGTGTCTATTCTCTCTATGACAGGCTTAATGTGTCTATTCTCTCTATGACAGAGGCTTAATGTGCCTATTCTCTCTATGACAGAGGCTTAATGTGTCTATTCTCTCTATGACAGAGGCTTAATGTGTCTATTCTCTCTATGACAGGATTAATGTGTCTATTCTCTCTATGACAGAGGCTTAATGTGTCTATTCTCTCTATGACAGAGGCTTAATGTGTCTATTCTCTCTATGACAGAGGCTTAATGTGTCTATTCTCTCTATGACAGAGGCTTAATGTGTCTATTCTCTCTATGACAGAGGCTTAATGTGTCTATTCTCTCTATGACAGAGGCTTAATGTGTCTATTCTCTCTATGACAGAGGCTTAATGTGTCTATTCTCTCTATGACAGAGGCTTAATGTGTCTATTCTCTCTATGACAGAGGCTTAATGTGTCTATTCTCTCTATGACAGAGGCTTAATGTGTCTATTCTCTCTATAACAGAGGCTTAATGTGTCTATTCTCTCTATGACAGAGGCTTAATGTGTCTATTCTCTCTATGACAGAGGCGTAATGTGTCTATTCTCTCTATAACAGAGGCTTAATGTGTCTATTCTCTCTATGACAGAGGCTTAATGTGTCTATTCTCTCTATGACAGAGGCTTAGTGTGTCTATTCTCTCTATGACAGAGGCTTAATGTGTCTATTCTCTCTATGACAGGCTTAATGTGTCTATTCTCTCTATGACAGAGGCTTAATGTGTCTATTCTCTCTATGACAGAGGCTAAATGTGTCTATTCTCTCTATGACAGGCTTAATGTGTCTATTTTCTCTATGACAGAGGCTTAATGTGTCTATTCTCTCTATGACAGAGGCTTAATGTGTCTATTCTCTCTATGACATAGGCTTAATGTGTCTATTCTCTCTATGACAGAGGATTAATGTGTCTATTCTCTCTATGACAGAGGCTTAATGTGTCTATTCTCTCTATGACAGAGGCTTAATGTGTCTATTCTCTCTATGACAGAGGCTAAATGTGTCTATTCTCTCTATGACAGGCTTAATGTGTCTATTTTCTCTATGACAGAGGCTTAATGTGTCTATTCTCTCTATGACAGAGGCTTAATGTGTCTATTCTCTCTATGACATAGGCTTAATGTGTCTATTCTCTCTATGACAGAGGATTAATGTGTCTATTCTCTCTATGACAGAGGCTTAATGTGTCTATTCTCTCTATAAAATTGTCTATTCTCTCTAAGAAGTGGCAATCATAATCATGCAGGGCTGCACAAAGCGATATCTTCTTGATGAAGAGCACAATGTTGTCTTTGATTCATTACCTCATGAATATGAATATCAGATGCGGCGCCCCAATGAAATGCCTTACATGCGCAAATATAGTATGCGGGAGCAGGTATTTAAAACACAACAGTTTACCGCGGCGTGAACCTAATTTGGCTCAAGCTTACATCAAACGCAGCAGACATCGCGCTCAACATTAGGTCAAAGGTCAACACACATAAGCGGTATAGCTTTCTGACCTTTGTCCTGATGAAACTAATAGATGCATAACTTGTAGATATGGCCAATTATTCTTTTTATGACTTGCTCTATCCATCCAGACAATATGAGACCATGCTCATTAAAATCTGAGCATTTTGAGAATTTGACCCCTGTACAAATAAATTGAGGAAAATATTGACCTTTGACCTATTTTGCCATACATCTCGGAAACTAAACATCTGGTGGATTTACAACCATCAACTTTTTTGCTCCTGTGAAGAGTTTGGTATGTATTACAACATAATCTGACCATTTTGATCCCTATATGACCTTTGATAGAGGCCCCCCATACAGGACAGCAATACAAAATATTAACTCTTGGTATCCAACTAACATATTCAGACCATCAACTCTCTCTGCTGAATAAACCTTCTGGCCTACAATGGCAATTAGTTTGATCGGTTCCAAATTGTTTTTATCTCTACGCGCGCAAAAATAATCCAATCGTACAAGCGCAATCATGGCAACACGCACACGGTTTTGGCTTCACACACGCATCACTCATATGATGCACAAGTGCACTTGTTGCCTGCATCGCGCTTGTTGCCTGCATCGCGACCCCATCCTTCTGTATTCATTTGCTGCTGTAACGAGGCTTCGCCAATTTGAAACTGAAAACTATAGGCTTTGTTGTGGAGTATTTGTTCTCTTTGAGTACCCTCTCTTGTTAATAAATCTGTATACACAAAACCTGATAAACAGGTGAGATTTGTAATACTGTAAACATGGAAATGTTCATGCGACATTAATTTCATTGCATTTCGCGCTCCAAGCAGTTAACACGAAAATTTAATAACAAGCAGAATGGCTGAAATCAGCAAAGCGCGAACATTTAATCATGCGAATATTATCATTATTAATAATAATAATAATAAAAATACTTATAAAGCGCATAAAACAATGGCATCAAAGTGCTGTACAAAACGCAAAGACCACACAATAATATACACACTACATAAAACCATATAATATATGAAACATTGCAAAACAGGTCAACCTAAAAGTCATAAAATCTGAAACGTGAGGCGCTATTAACAACAACAAAGGCATAAAACAACTATATATTATATACAAAGCAAAGCACGATTAAAATCGCAAAATTAAAATCCGTAATTAGGATGAAATACAAGTTAGATTGTACTGACAAACAATTGCACATGGAGACAGTTATGCATCATACATGTACGCCTTTTTAAACAAAATGTGTCTTCAAATTAGACTTGAAGACGACCGATTGTCTGAAAGTGCCAGATTGTTCCATAGTCTAACCACTTATACAGTGTGTTAATCAATCAGATTGAGTATTAGATTATTCATTAATCTACTTTGTAAATAATAATGTCTCAAATGCTTGAATTTGTCAAGACATTTCATTTAAACTTCTAAATTTTGTTTTTTGTGTATGAAAATGTCTCAGAATGCTTGAAAGTTTAACAACATTTTTCATTAATTTTGAACTTTTCTACTGCAAATAAATTCAATGTACACAAAACAACAATGAAACTCACTGGCTTTTCACAAAACATAATCAACCATGTAGAATTTGGCGACTTTCAACATTTCCTTTGTATCATTTGTACCACATGAAGAGTTAAGTTGAAAAGAAACCTGTCTGGATTTTTAAACCGTGCAGGTAGGCCAAGTGCGTAAAAAAAATTGAGAGGGTTGGGGGGGGGTTGCATTCTCAAAACCGTCGCGGCAAACAAAAGCTAGTTTATTGTTTTAATTTGGTTATTTTTAATGAAATATTTTGCAAAATTTCAATTGTTTTTAAAACAAAAAATGGGTCGGTCAGGCCTCCTGTAGAACAGGGTGGTTCTTTGTGTGACCTTTGGGTCGGATTTTATTTTATGTTAGGTCACAATCACAATTCTCTTTTCGTGACCTACAAGTTATTGAACACACATACATGTAGAGCACAGTTTTTTATGTGTGGGTTTTTTCTAAGTTTTATGCAAATGTTGGTTAATTTTCGAAACTGTCAACATATTTTTAAAAAGATTTTAAAAAATCATCAAAAATAATAACATTAAAAAAAAAAATTAACAAATCTCAAAGTTAAAATATACAGATACACAGTACAGGGTTTTCTATACCCTTGGCCAAAGGGTCAGATTTATGGTTGGATGGGTAATCAATCACACTCCCAATTCTTTTTTTCTTTGTCTTAAAATGATTGAACCTGAACAAACAATACCTGGTGACGTGGCGACATTATAGCGCACTGCACCATTGCTAAATGCTACATGTTAATACTGTTACATGTACCTCAAGTAAATTACAACATAGGCTGTAGGGCAGTGCACCATTGCTACCATTATAACTGCCGGTTATACTACAGTTAACTTCAAACTGAGTTTCTCGCTTAACTACTGTTTGTACCATCCGGATTTTATAACCAAAGTAAACAGCTGATACAAATTCTGTTTAAATCACCAGTGAACTTCTAACTAAAGATTTGTATTCCACTGATGTTGATGCTGTCAGGTAACTGCAAATTGAGTTTCTCGCATTCGACTACTGTTTATATAGCACTAGTGAGCTTTGCGTACAACTGATATGTATGTCATCAGGTGACTGCAAATTGAATGTATCACTCAACTACTGTGTATACCACCAGTGAACTACAAACTTTAAACTAAAGCTTTGTATTTGTTCCCCTGATGTTTATGCTATCAGGTAACTGCAAATTGAGTTTCTCACATTCGACTACTGTTTAAAGCATGAGTGAACTATATACAAACTAAAGCTTCTCATGTTTATGTTCTCAATGACCTAGAAATTGAGATTCTTATTCAATTCCGATTCATACCAACAGTGATAGATCTACAAACTCAAGTTTTGTATTCAACCGATGTGTATATATATATGCAGCAATGGAAATACCCACATGACTTCAAACTAAAGCTTTATGTTTGTTCCCTGATGTTGATGCTATCAGGTAAACTGCAAATTGAGTTTCTCACATTCTACTACTGTTTAAAGCATGATTGAACTACAAACTAAAGCTTCTCATGTTTATATGTTCTCAATTAACTAGAAATTGATATTCTTATTCAAATCCAGTTCACATATCTTCAGTGATCTACAAACTCAAGTTTTGTATTGAACCGATGTGTGTATGATATCAGTGAACTAGAAATTGAATTTCTTGCGCTTGTCATTCGGATTCAGTTAGACCAGTGAACTGCAAAAGTGAATTACGAGCGGTTTTTATTTAATTCACAACTAACACTACATGGGGCAATATCCCATTCAATCAACACATCACATTCTTAAAGGCATACATGTCCACTTTGACTAGTTTGCCCAGTGTGAACTAGCTTACACCTGATAATTTGGTGGCAGACCCCAGAGGATCTGGCTGGTAAGACTAGACCTAATGGTTTGACCAAGTATATCCATGATGCCAATTAATATATACCGCTTTGTTTGGTGCATAGTGGTTACAATTTATCTCCAATTGTGTTATTATGATGGAAAAGTATGGGCAGTTAATGGATTTGAGAATGGGACTGTTTGTCCTAATCAGCGTATAACATTGGAAGTCAATACAAATGTTACTCTGAACACCACCTTTGACAATGATTGTACATTCCAGCTGTCATCTCCTGTTGGCGCCGCGATTCAATTGTCTGTATTGGAGGCGGACTCATGGTCCTTATATCATCACTTGTTTATAAAACGATCAAACAGTACCATCAACTGCACTGATATAATTGGATTCACACACCAACCAGACCAATGTAGAGACGTTTCGTTCCTGAGTGATCATCTGGAATTCCACATCAAAGCGTCTGTGACATTGAAATTATTATATGTTAACATGAGGCCATCACAGCCAGCCGCCCAATATAATATCTCACAGTTATACCCTATGTGCGACCTACGCATCACGCAGACAAGCCTATGTCATAACCTCCAGACATTCGACAGACTGCACTATCTCGACCCCAAGAACATAATTTACGGTGACTTAATGCAGCGACATCCTTCACTGACGGATCCAGACTTATATCGCATCAACAACAAGACTACATTTGACTTTTTACCATCAACCAGTGATAATATATCTATAACAGAGCTACCTTCGTGCATGCCGGGATGTATATGTACCCTGGAATTCCTCCAATATAATATTGCTTGTCCTATCACCTCACAAAGTGAGCGCACTCTACTTATCTACAAGCAAAATCCCAGAGTCAAGATTTCAGTGTTTGATTGTTCCAGAAGACAACTTGCGACAATACGGGCCAACAGTTTTACCAGTCTTGAAGACGATCTTCTACTTCTTGACTACAATAATCTCCAAAGTATCGAAGAAGGTATTTTCACTGGACTAGACTCTCTCCAAGTGTTAGACTTATCGCACAATAAGTTGATGTTCTTAAACCAAGGTGTATTCTTAGGTCTCAATAATTTGAAACAGCTTGCACTCACTGGGAATATGTTGAACACACTGACAGAGGGATGTTTTCATGGTATGTTTCAATTACAAGTTTTAGTTCTTAATCAAAATGATATCTCTGTGATCCCACTGAGAGTATTTCAAGATTTGTTTGAAATAGATCTAAGTAACAACAATATTAAATCCTTAAAATCAGGTACCTTTATTAATAACCTAGTAAATTTAACCAAGTTGTATCTACATGGTAATATGATAACTGAACTCCCAACTGAAATATTTCATGGTTTACATCAATTATCTATCCTGACACTGTATGACAACAGAATTGAGATGTTAGAAGCAGATGTATTCACAGACCTTGTTGCATTGGAAGTACTACTAATGGACCAAAACAAGTTATCCTATTTGCATGTAGATACATTCAAGAGATTGCATGGTTTACTTACATTAAGCCTCAATAACAACAGTCTAGCATCATTAGAACCAGGCATCTTCAAGGACCTTGTAAACCTGAAAAAAATGTACCTGTATAATAATAAGTTAACTGAACTCCCAACAGATACTTTTCATGGTTTAAATCAATTATCTTTACTGTCATTGTTTGACAACAGAATTGAAATATTAGAAGCAGATGTATTCACAGACCTTGTTGCATTGGAAGTATTATATATCCATCAAAACAAGCTATCCCAGTTGCATGTAGATACATTCAAGGGATTGCATGAATTACTTAAATTAGGGCTCAGTAACAACAGTCTAGTATCATTACAGCCAGGCATCTTCAATGACCTTGTAAACTTGAAAGAATTGTTCCTGTATGATAATATGTTAACTGAACTCTCAACAGATATGTTTCATGGTTTAAATCAATTATATATCCTGGCATTGGATGACAACCGAATTGAAATATTAGAAGCAGGTGTATTCACAGACCTTGTTGCAATGGAAGTATTAGGAATCCTTCAAAACATGCTATCCCATTTGCATGTAGATACATTCAAGGGATTGCATGAATTACTTAAATTAGAGCTCAATAACAACAGTCTTGTATCATTAGAGCCAGGTATTTTTAATGACCTTGTAAACCTGAAAGAATTGTACCTGTATGATAATATGTTAACTGAACTCTCAACAGATACTTTTCATGGTTTAAATCAATTATCTTTACTGTCATTGTTTGACAACAGAATTGAAATATTAGAAGCTGATGTATTCACAGACCTTGTTGCATTGGAAGTACTACGAATAGACCAAAACAAGCTGTCCCATTTGCATGTAGATACATTCAAGGGATTGCATAAATTACTTAAATTATGGCTCAGTAACAACAGTCTAGTATCATTACAGCCAGGCATCTTCAATGACCTTGTAAACTTGAAAGAATTGTTCCTGTATGATAATATGTTAACTGAACTCTCAACAGATATGTTTCATGGTTTAAATCAATTATCTATCCTGACATTGTATGACAACAGCATTGAAATGTTAGAAGCAGGTGTATTCACAGACCTTGTTGCATTGGAAGTACTACGAATAGACCAAAACAAGCTGTCCCATTTGCATGTAGATACATTCAAGGGATTGCATGAATTACTTAAATTAGGGTTCAATAACAACAGTCTTGTATCATTAGAGCCAGGTATTTTAAATGACCTTGTAAACCTGAAAGAATTGTACCTGTATGATAATATGTTAACTGAACTCTCAACAGATACGTTTCATGGTTTAAATCAATTATCTATCCTGGCATTGTATGACAACCGAATTGAGATGTTAGAAGCAGGTGTATTCACAGACCTTGTTGCATTGGAAGTACTACGAATAGACCAAAACAAGCTGTCCCATTTGCATGTAGATACATTCAAGGGATTGCATGAATTACTTAAATTAGGGCTCAATAACAACAGTCTTGTATCATTAGAGCCAGGTATTTTTAATGACCTTGTAAACCTGAAAGAATTGTACCTGTATGATAATATGTTAACTGAACTCTCAACGGATACGTTTCATGGTTTAAATCAATTATCTATCCTGGCATTGTATGACAACCGAATTGAGATGTTAGAAGCAGATGTATTCACAGACCTTGTTGCATTGGAAGTACTACGAATAGACCAAAACAAGCTGTCCCATTTGCATGTAGATACATTCAAGGGATTGCATGAATTACTTAAATTAGGGCTCAATAACAACAGTCTTGTATCATTAGAGCCAGGTATTTTTAATGACCTTGTAAACCTGAAAGAATTGTACCTGTATGATAATATGTTAACTGAACTCTCAACAGATACGTTTCATGGTTTAAATCAATTATCTATCCTGACATTGTATGACAACCGAATTGAGATGTTAGAAGCAGGTGTATTCACAGACCTTGTTGCATTGGAAGTACTACGAATAGACCAAAACAAACTGTCCCATTTGCATGTAGATACATTCAAGGGATTGCATGAATTACTTAAATTAGGGCTCATTAACAACAATCTTGTATCATTAGAATCAGGCATCTTTAATGACCTTGTAAACCTGAAAGAATTAAATATGTATGGCAATATGTTAACTGAACTCCCAACAGATACTTTTCATTGTTTAAATCAATTATCTATCCTGGCATTGTTTGACAACAGAATTGAGATATTAGAAGCAGATGTATTCACAGACCTTGTTGCATTGGAACTATTAGTAATCAATCAAAACAGGCTATCTCATTTACATGTAGATACATTCAAAGGATTGCATGGTTTACTTACATTAAGCCTCAATAACAACAATCTAGCATCATTAGAACCAGGCATCTTTAATGACCTTGTAAACCTGACAGAATTGTACCTGTATAATAATATGTTAACTGAACTCCCAACAGATACTTTTTGTGGTTTAAATCAATTATCTATACTGTCATTGTTTGACAACAGAATTGAAATGTTAGAAGCAGATGTATTCACAGACCTGGTTGCATTGGAAGTACTACGAATGGACCAAAACAAGTTATCTCATTTGCATGTAGATACATTCAAGGGATTGCATGGTTTGATTACATTAGGGCTGAATAACAACAATCTAGCAACATTAGAACCAGGTATCTTCAATGGATTACATGAATTACTTGAATTAACGCTCACTAACAACAGTCTTGTATCATTAGAACCAGTCATCTTCAATGGATTGCATGAATTGCGTTTATTAACGCTCACTAACAACAGTATTGTATCATTAGAACCAGTCATCTTTAATGACCTTGTAAACTTGACTGAGCTGGGCCTTGGTGGCAATATGTTAACTGAACTCCCAACAGACACTTTTCATGGTTTAAATGGATTATCTTCTCTGTCATTGTATGACAACAGAATTGACATATTAGAAGCAGACATATTCACAGATCTAGCTGCATTGGAAGTACTACAAATAGACCAAAACAAGTTATCCCATTTGCATGTATATACATTCAATGGATTGCATGGTTTACTTAAATTAAGCCTCAATAACAACAGTCTATCATCATTAGAACCAGGCATCTTTAATGACCTTGTAAACTTGAAAGAATTGTACCTGTATGATAATATATTAATTGAACTCCCAACAGATACTTTTCGTGGTTTAAATCAATTATCTATACTGTCATTGTCTGACAACAGAATTGAAATATTAGAAGCAGATGTATTCACAGACCTAGTTGCATTGGAAGCATTAGATATCCATCAGAACAAACTATCCCATTTGCATGTAGATACATTCAATGGATTGCATGAATTACGTGTATTAACGCTCACTAACAACAGTCTTGTATCATTAGAACCAGTCATCTTTAATGAACTTTTAAACTTGACTAAGTTGGGCCTTGGTGGCAATATGTTAACTGAACTCCCAACAGAAACTTTTCGTGGTTTAAATCGATTATCTTTTCTGTCATTGTATGACAACAGAATTGACATATTAGAAGCAGATGTATTCACAGATTTAGCTGCATTGGAAGTACTACAAATTGACCAAAACAAGTTATCCCATTTGCATGTAGATACATTCAAGGGATTGCATGGTTTACTTAAATTAGCACTCCATAACAACAATCTAGCATCATTAGAACCAGGCATATTTAATGACCTTGTAAACCTGAAAGAATTGTACATGTATGACAATATGTTAACTGAACTCCAAACAGATGTATTCACAGACCTTGTTACATTTGAAGTATTAGGAATCAATCAAAAAAACCTATCCCATTTGCCTGTAGATACATTCAAGGGATTGCATGGTTTACTTATATTAAACCTCAATAGCAACAGTCTTGTATCATTAGAACCAGGCATCTTTAATGACCTTGTAAACCTGAAAGAATTATACGTTGATGGTAATATGTTAACTGAACTCCCAACCGATACTTTTCATGGTTTAACTATACTGAAATTGTCTGACAACAGAATTGAAATATTAGAAGCAGATGTATTCACAGACCTAGTTGCATTGGAAGTACTACGAATGGACCAAAACAAGCTATCCCATTTGCAAGTAGATACATTCAAGGGATTGCATCAATTACGTATATTAGCGCTCAATAGCAACAGTCTAGCATCATTAGAACCAGGCATCTTCAATGACCTTGTAAACCTGAAAGAATTATACATGTATGATAATATGTTAACTGAACTTCCAACCGATACTTTTCATGGTTTAAATCGATTATATGTGTTGTCATTGTTTGACAACAGTCTAGCATCATTAGAACCAGGCATCTTCAATGACCTTGTAAACCTGACAGAATTGTACCTGTATAATAATATGTTAACTGAACTCCCAACAGATACTTTTCGTGGTTTAAATCAATTATCTATACTGCCATTGCATGACAACAGAATTGAGATATTAGAAGCAGATGTATTCACAGACTTAGTTGCATTGGAAGAATTAAGAATCGATCAAAACAAACTATCACATTTGCATGTAGATACATTCAAGGGATTGCATGGTTTACTTACATTAAGTCTCAATAACAACAATCTAGTATCATTAGAACCAGGCATATTTAATGACCTTGTAAACCTGAAAGAATTGTACATGTATGACAATATGTTAACTGAACTCCAAACAGATGTATTCACAGACCTTGTTACATTGGAAGTATTAGGAATCAATCAAAAAAACCTATCCCATTTGCCTGTAGATACATTCAAGGGATTGCATGGTTTACTTATATTAAACCTCAATAGCAACAGTCTTGTATCATTAGAACCAGGCATCTTTAATGACCTTGTAAACCTGAAAGAATTATACGTTGATGGTAATATGTTAACTGAACTCCCAACCGATACTTTTCATGGTTTAACTATACTGAAATTGTCTGACAACAGAATTGAAATATTAGAAGCAGATGTATTCACAGACCTAGTTGCATTGGAAGTACTACAAATGGACCAAAACAAGCTATCCCATTTGCAAGTAGATACATTCAAGGGATTGCATCAATTACGTATATTAGCGCTCAATAGCAACAGTCTAGCATCATTAGAACCAGGCATCTTCAATGACCTTGTAAACCTGAAAGAATTATACATGTATGATAATATGTTAACTGAACTTCCAACCGATACTTTTCATGGTTTAAATCGATTATATGTGTTGTCATTGTTTGACAACAGTCTAGCATCATTAGAACCAGGCATCTTTAATGACCTTGTAAACCTGAAAGATTTGTACCTGCACAATAACAACTTATCCAATTTGCATGTAGATACATTCAAGGGATTGCATGAATTACTTAAATTAGGGCTCAATAACAACAGTCTTGTATCATTAGAACCAGGCATCTTTAATGACCTTGTAAACCTGAAAGAATTGTTCCTGTACGATATTATGTTAACTGAACTCCCAACAGATATATTTCATGGGTTAAACAGATTATCAAATCTCCCACTATCTACAGACAGAATGACGACATTGCACTCAGATATGCTCCAAGACCTTTTTAATACGGAAGAGCCGTACCATCAGAGTAATATGTTAACTGACGATACAACAGATACATTTCAGACATTAAACCAACTACATCTCCTTGTATTGCGTCATAATGAGATCAAAACATTAGAAGAAGGTTTGTTCAGAAATCTAATATCATTGAGAATTTTGGATATATCATTTAACAGACTCTCAGTGTTAGTTGCAAACATTTTTCAAGATCTGCACAATTTGATCTTCCTTGACTTACGGTCTAACTCATTATCTACACTGCAATATAACACATTCATTGGTTTAAGACAGCTTTCATATCTCAGTCTACACAACAACTCTCTTTCAAAAATTACAAATCATTCCTTTCGTGGACTTGACAATTATACCAGTGTGTATGTTAGTTCTCCAGCCGCTTGTTGTTTCATTAATAATGTAACAGGACCACAGTGTAAACCTGAAGAAATCAAATCACCTCATTTGACTTGTAATGAACTGCTGCCAAATGACCTGGTTAGGAGTTCTGTATGGATCATTGGTTTGTGTGCGATACTCTTAAATGGATTTGTTATAAGTTGGTCATGTACAAACATTATGAAAAGTGATACAGGATTAAAACAGTTGGTTTTCATAGCCAACCTGGCCTTTGCAGATTTACTTATGGGTATATACTTGATAATAATTGCATCTACTGATCAAAAATATAACAAATTCTTTCCATCCGAAGCGGAAAATTGGCAAACTAGTAATCTTTGTAAACTTGCTGGAACCCTTTCTATTCTATCGAGTGAGTCGTCTTTGTTTTTCATCACAGCCATAAGTATTGAAAGATCTTTGACATTTAGACATGTATATATTGCTAATAGGGTGTTTGGGTCCAAATCTCAGGTGGTTATTACATTGGTGATATGGATATTAGCAATGGTTCTTAGTATAATTAGTGTAATTGTAGAAAGTGGCAAATTATATGAATTTTCCGAAGTGTGTTTAGGACTTCCATTAGCAAGACATTTGATACCCAATATATCTACTGAATATATAACTATAACTCATGACCAGATTGACAGACCAGATGATATTCTGTCATTTCAAACTCTAACAGTTATCGGTAGCCGCCCTGGTCACTTTTATTCCATAGCACTATTCATTGGTATAAATTCATTATGTTGTATAGTCACAACTATATGTTACATAAATATGTTTGTACTTATACTTTGCTCATGGGCTCCACTATGGAGGACAAATATTCGTATGGCTTTTAAGATGGGGGCCATAGCATTTACTGATATCCTTTGTTGGTGTCCAATCATTGTCCTTGGGATATTGGTACAGACTGGTACCGGAAAAGTCTCCCCTGAAGCTTTTGCATGGATTATAGCGTTTGTTTTGCCTATTAATTCCGCACTGAATCCATTTTTGTATATGATCGGAAACAGTATATTTTGTTGTCGAGAATATCAACAAACAGCATCTGGGCGTAGGTACATACCTGGTAGGGAAATGAATGTGCCCCGATATGTTCCTATTGACAATGATGTTGATGTGCCGGATGGAACAGTGGCTGATGAAGAAACTGACCAATGTGTTAGGGTGATTAATTTTTCCTTGTATGATCCACTTGAAAATGATACTGTTGAACCTTGTGGTGATTTGAATGTTCCAATTGAAAATGATACTGATGAACCTTGTGGGGATTTGAATGTTCCAATTGAAAATGTTACTGTTGAACCTTGTGGGGATTTGAATGTTCCAATTGAAAATGATACCGATGAACCTTGTGGGGATTTGAATGTTCCAATTGAAAATAATGCTGATGAACCTTGTGGGGATTTGAATATTCCAATTGAAATTGATACGGATGAACCTTTTGGGGATTTGAATGTTCCAATTGAAAATGATACTGATGAACCTTGTGGGGATTTGAATGTTCCAATTGAAAATGAAACTGATGAACCTTGTGGGGATTTGAATGTTCCAATTGAAAATGAAACTGATGAATCTTTTGGGGATTTGAATGTTCCAATTGAAATTGATACTGATGAACCTTGTGGGGATTGGAATGTTCCAATTGAAAATGAAACTGATGAACCTTGTGGGGATTTGAATGTTCCAATTGAAAATGAAACTGATGAACCTTTTGGGGATTTGAATGTTCCAATTGAAATTGATACTGATGAACCTTTTGGGGATTTGAATGTTCCAATTGAAATTGATACGGATGAACCTTTTGGGGATTTGAATGTTCCAATTGAAAATGATACTGATGAACCTTGTGGAGATTTGAATGTTCCCATGGATGTTCCGATGGATGATGAAAATGAAGTATTTGGAAGGGATACAAATACAGATCTGCTGTCTGATTATTCTGATGATGAAACAGGATTATAGACATGGACTTCTGTCATGTATGTGTAATCACTCCTTATCGTTATACAGTCAACACAATTAGTAACCAACCAGGTAATAAATGTACCAATGGCAATAACTCTTATAGTATAACACAGGCATTCTCAAATGGTGGCGCATCAAGGCATCCGAAGTGGCGCGAGAGTGTTTACAATTTGTTTTGAAAATAAATCATATCATGAGATATAGCCAGATTTCACAGGCCTATGACGGTCAGATGTATAAAGACAGCAATTGTTCGCGCGCTACGCACGCATGTGCCCTCAAAAGATTACTATAAGTTATTATGTTACCTACATATATATATGTTAAAATATTTTTTAAGGTGAATTTGGCCATTGTAAATTCTAAAAAATATGACCAAGTGGAGCATCAACAAGTTGGTTACTAAAATGTGGCGCATCAGTAAATCTAGTTGAGAAAGCCTGGTATAACACCTATATCAACATATCAAATCATATATTGTTGAGAAATATCTCCTCTTTAACTTGAGATATTGCTAGGAATGGATTATTATTAAGGAAGTTACAATCCAAATTTAAGGTCAAGTCTGATTTTCATTTTCTCATTTTTCTTTTCAACGCGGGGAAACAGGTAAAGCGTGTGTGCCGTGTTGATCAACCGTAACACGGCAGGCAGGCTATCCAACAATCTGGGCATCAACCGGTGAATTAGCACTTCCACTACCAGTGATCAATAATTTGCCGGTCTGAGTCTGCATGTAGAAAAGCAAAATGCGAAAATGAAATTCAGACTTGACCTTACGTTTCGGATCGTAACTTCCCCATTCTTAGCGTGCAATATCTCACATAAAAGAGGATAAATTTGTTTATGAAATTATGTAAGTGGTTTAGAGTTAGCAGCACATTCATTGCGTGGTCTGTTACTTAATGTGTTGACTGTAGAACAAATGTCAATATAATTCAGTCTTAATTATCTTCAGTCTTATATTAATGGTTCGATCATTCATTTTAAAGAAGTTGGTTCGAATCTTAGTTCAAGCTCAGGTTTGCCTTTGTATAAGAAAATTGGCACTGCATTATTTTTGGAGAAACCCAGTATAATGCTGGACATAGCTATCTTCTTTGAGCTAGATAGGCCTGTATAATAACATTTTTATTTTATTTTTATCTAAAACCATTATATTTTTCAAAAGAGCTTACAATAATTGTAATAGGTTGATAGAAAATAAAATTGACAACTGAAACTGTTTCTTCCATTTACCAATACTCATAATCTATTGCTGTGGGGTTTTCATGATTTTTTTTACAGGAGGTGTTCAGCAAGCATACCATTGTGCATTATATGTTAGAAAATAAATATAGAGCCCAAATTGCATAGTTGTATAGAACAAAACATCATGCTTATTAGAAAACTAAAATCTCAATATGTATTTAAAATATTGTGGCAATCCAAAGTCCCGGTGTCGATGACATCATGGTTATTGGTGCTCAAATTTGCGCCAGTGCATTGTATGGAATATGATAATTATGTTTCTAACATATAATTAAATGCACAATGTTGCGCTTACTGGACACCTCCTTTAAGCTTTTTTATATTATTTGTGCGTTTTGTTTATTCTGTGTTGCATTTGTTATGTTTATGATTAGAATTTCCCTATAGAGGTCCATATTGGAGCACTTAATTAGTTTTCTAAACTCTAGCGAGTGTAATCATCAGAGCAAATGAGTAACTTTAACGATACACCTATAGGCCTATATACACTGTAGGGTGTTGTCGAGAAATGTCAAGTCATCAACAAGATTGACAACTGTCAAGTCTAAACGATAGAGACCTGTGTTTGGGATTAGCGGCGGGCCATCTTAGAGGGCACAGTAAACTTTGTATATATACACTGTAGGGTGTGGTCGAGAAATGTCAAGTCATCAACAAGATTGACAACTGTCAAGTCTTAACAATAGGGGGATAAACAACATAATGGTCAGTTGTTACGTTATGTTTATGTTTGAATTTTAATTACAAACCTTTTCGATCGGCTATATTTTATATATTTTGTGATATGTTGATATTAAGTCTTTTCATTATTTGCCCGAAGATCGATCTTAGAACAATTGATCGTCCTTTTGTAGGTGCAATAACAGACTTTGCTATGATGCTCGATCCCAAAAAAGCCACTTCTCTGTATGAAAAGGTTTATTGGCATGTCACAGACATGAAAAGGTTTATTGGCATGAAACCCGACATAGTTATCCACAATAAGGAAGACAACTCCATCCACCTTATTGAATTGACTGTACCTTTTGAGACTAACATTCAGAAAGCCCATGATCGTAAATCCAGTAAGTACGAAAACCTTGTTTCCGACATTTCTGATAATGGCTTTACCTGTGACCTCACACGTTTTGAAATTGGATCTCGTGGTCTAATCACACCAGATAATATTAATAATATCAAAGCAATATTCACCTTTGTCAAAGCCAAACCATCAAAGAAATTCATGAAGGAACTCAGCAAGTTGGCCCTTATGTGCAGCTACACTATTTGGAATGCGAGGCAAGAGCCAGCCTGGGGAAGCGATGATCAACCCTACCTCAAGTTGTGATTCTCTATCCCTGCACATAGTTCCACTTTGCTGGGTTCGCTCTATTTCTGTGTATCTCCTGGTTCCGGTTGGACATTGATTTTTGTGGTTATTTGATGTATTTTTGTTTGTTGTTCAGCCCTGCGTTAAACCTGGACCACTGTGTGGTTCCGATTTTTGTCCTGGGCTTTAATCTCCCTTCTTTTTTCTCGCATTGTATAATTTATGTCAGTGATTGCTTGAATAAAGATTGATTACACACAGCTATTATGATACCTTATTTGAGGAACTGTGTTTAAAAAAAACGAGAATCCATCATGTTATATCACACTACATATGACAGCACTACCTTTTCTGGGCCTTGTCATTTTGTTCCCAGGGAGGGCACTGCATTTTACAAAGGGGCATCTATTGGAGTTAAATTTAAAGAATATAATCGCTAGAATTATTTTTAAAATAGTCAAATATGACGCACTTCCGGTTTAGCAATGTGGACGCATTTCAAGATGGCGGCCCATATACAGTAACTATCGCTATGATACAGGTTATCCCAGAATGATTTGTGCCGTGTCTGAAAAATAATAAAAATATGAAAACAATATTGCAGTCTAATGTCTGCGAAGTAAGGAGGGACATGTTTCCTACTTACTCTGTTTTAATTTCATCAAAATATCTGTATCCGTTCCGATAAGGCATGACATTTAGAAAATCAGTGAAAACCTGCTCTTCACTTTTAGCTTTTTTAATTGATAAAGATAAAGATAAATTGATAATTAATTGACCAAACTTCAAAACGGCTACTTAAGAAAGTATGATATAAATCACCCAAGCACAGACTCAAGCACAGTGGCGGGGGGAGGGGGTGGGGCATGTGGCGGCGCAAGGGCCCCCACCCCAAAAAATATTTGTTGCCCCCAAAAAAATCAATTAAGTTAAGATTAGAAAAAAATGACAATTTTAGCATAAAAACGCTAAATTGTTCTGCGCCTCGCGCATATTTTGTTACCAAATTAGGTTAAACTAGCTACATTTTATGTGCAAGCGTGCATTTTCATACCAAATTAGTTAGAAATAGACAAAAATTTGACCATTTTAGAGTAAAATGGCACAAAAAATGTGGTTTGGGGCCCTTGTTTGCCCACATACATTTAGTTTTCTGAGGAATTTTGAATTTTAAAAATTGGACGTTTCTGACAGATAATATGGACTCTTTTGTAAAAATGGTAAATTCCAAGTTTAACCGAAATTACCTTTTTTGAAACCCATAACATAATTGACCATGTTCGGCACAGAGCTAAATTTAAATGATATACAGGTTATTTTCTTTATTCTTTTTTTGATTTTCGCTACAAAATTAACAGATATCAACTGTTGGTGATGTTTTATGAAACAATATTTCAATGGGGACGAAGAAAATGTTCTGCTTGAGCAGTTGTGACGCCAGCCACATAAATTTGGGGGTGATGTTAAAATCATAAGCACTTTGACCGATAGCAATGGTATTCATAGCTAAATAAATGGACCTGTCCCGGTATAAATCAATATGGGACACCCTGTATAGGGATGTTGATGTTAGAATAGGTTTTGTCCTTGCAATTATGGCGATCTTGACAGCTGAATAAGTAAATGCCAAGTTTTAATTTAACGTCAGGATTTTCCAGGGGAGCGGATTAGTGTACTAATAGAGCAGGGGTGTTTAATGGAGTAAATGCGGTAATGCTTTCACCCAAGTGATATGTGATTGATAGAGCACTGGATTCATAATATTGTGGGTTCGAGTCCTGTTGTGCTCTTGAGTAAGGCACTTTACCACAATCGCTTCTCTCCATCCAGGTGTAAAATGGGTAGTTGTTTGGGGATAATCACAATCTAAGTGTCTGATAGGAAAAGGCGCCATTATCAGAATTTGTAAGATTGGCAGCAGTAACCTAAGTGAAGCGAACTGATTCTGATGTATCCTATCTGAGCAGCGGAATAAATGTAAAGCGCTTTGATCATGTACTTAATTTGATAAAGCGCTATATAAAAGCTAACATTTATTTATTTTATAACACGGTGGATATGTGTCTATTCTCTCTATAACAGAGGCTTAATGTGTCTATTCTCTCTATGACAGAGGCTTAATGTGTCTATTCTCTCTATGACAGAGGCTTAATGTGTCTATTCTCTCTATGACAGAGGCTTAATGTGTCTATTCTCTCTATGACATAGGCTTAATGTGTCTATTCTCTCTATGACAGAGGCTTAATGTGTCTATTCTCTCTATGACAGAGGCTTAATGTGTCTATTCTCTCTATGACAGAGGCTTAATGTGTCTATTCTCTCTATGACAGAGGCTTAATGTGTCTATTCTCTCTATGACAGAGGCTTAATGTGTCTATTCTCTCTATGACAGAGGCTTAATGTGTCTATTCTCTCTATGACAGAGGCTTAATGTGTCTATTCTCTCTATAACAGAGGCTTAATGTGTCTATTCTCTCTATGACAGAGGCTTAATGTGTCTATTCTCTCTATGACAGAGGCTTAATGTGTGACAGAGGCTTAATGTGTCTATTCTCTCTATGACAGAGGCTTAATGTGTCTATTCTCTCTATGACAGAGGCTTAATGTGTCTATTCTCTCTATGACAGAGGCTTAATGTGTCTATTCTCTCTATAACAGAGGCTGAATGTGTCTATTCTCTCTATGACAGAGGCTTAATGTGTCTATTCTCTCTATGACAGAGGCTTAATGTGTCTATTCTCTCTATGACAGAGGCTTAATGTGTCTATTCTCTCTATGACAGAGGCTTAATGTGTCTATTCTCTCTATGACAGGCTTAATGTGTCTATTCTCTCTATGACAGAGGCTTAATGTGTCTATTCTCTCTATAACAGAGGCTTAATGTGTCTATTCTCTCTATGACAGAGGCTTAATGTGTCTATTCTCTCTATGACAGAGGCTTAATGTGTCTATTCTCTCTATGACATAGGCTTAATGTGTCTATTCTCTCTATGACAGAGGCTTAATGTGTCTATTCTCTCTATGACAGGCTTAATGTGTCTATTCTCTCTATGACATAGGCTTAATGTGTCTATTCTCTCTATGACATAGGCTTAATGTGTCTATTCTCTCTATGACAGAGGCTTAATGTGTCTATTCTCTCTATGACAGAGGCTTAATGTGTCTATTCTCTCTATGACAGAGGCTTAATGTGTCTATTCTCTCTATGACAGGCTTAATGTGTCTATTCTCTCTATGACATAGGCTTAATGTGTCTATTCTCTCTATGACAGAGGCTTAATGTGTCTATTCTCTCTATGACATAGGCTTAATGTGTCTATTCTCTCTATGACAGAGGCTTAATGTGTCTATTCTCTCTATGACAGGCTTAATGTGTCTATTCTCTCTATGACAGAGGCTAAATGTGTCTATTCTCTCTATGACAGAGGCTTAATGTGTCTATTCTCTCTATGACAGAGGCTTAATGTGTCTATTCTCTCTATGACATAGGCTTAATGTGTCTATTCTCTCTATGACAGAGGCTTAATGTGTCTATTCTCTCTATGACAGAGGCTTAATGTGTCTATTCTCTCTATGACAGAGGCTTAATGTGTCTATTCTCTCTATGACAGAGGCTTAATGTGTCTATTCTCTCTATGACAGAGGCTTAATGTGTCTATTCTCTCTATAACAGAGGCTTAATGTGTCTATTCTCTCTATGACAGAGGCTTAATGTGTCTATTCTCTCTATGACAGGCTTAATGTGTCTATTCTCTCTATGACAGAGGCTTAATGTGTCTATTCTCTCTATGACAGAGGCTTAATGTGTCTATTCTCTCTATAACAGAGGCTGAATGTGTCTATTCTCTCTATGACAGAGGCTTAATGTGTCTATTCTCTCTATGACAGAGGCTTAATGTGTCTATTCTCTCTATGACAGAGGCTTAATGTGTCTATTCTCTCTATGACAGAGGCTTAATGTGTCTATTCTCTCTATGACAGGCTTAATGTGTCTATTCTCTCTATGACAGAGGCTTAATGTGTCTATTCTCTCTATAACAGAGGCTTAATGTGTCTATTCTCTCTATGACAGAGGCTTAATGTGTCTATTCTCTCTATGACAGAGGCTTAATGTGTCTATTCTCTCTATGACATAGGCTTAATGTGTCTATTCTCTCTATGACAGAGGCTTAATGTGTCTATTCTCTCTATGACAGGCTTAATGTGTCTATTCTCTCTATGACATAGGCTTAATGTGTCTATTCTCTCTATGACATAGGCTTAATGTGTCTATTCTCTCTATGACAGAGGCTTAATGTGTCTATTCTCTCTATGACAGAGGCTTAATGTGTCTATTCTCTCTATGACAGAGGCTTAATGTGTCTATTCTCTCTATGACAGGCTTAATGTGTCTATTCTCTCTATGACATAGGCTTAATGTGTCTATTCTCTCTATGACAGAGGCTTAATGTGTCTATTCTCTCTATGACATAGGCTTAATGTGTCTATTCTCTCTATGACAGAGGCTTAATGTGTCTATTCTCTCTATGACAGGCTTAATGTGTCTATTCTCTCTATGACAGAGGCTAAATGTGTCTATTCTCTCTATGACAGAGGCTTAATGTGTCTATTCTCTCTATGACAGAGGCTTAATGTGTCTATTCTCTCTATGACATAGGCTTAATGTGTCTATTCTCTCTATGACAGAGGCTTAATGTGTCTATTCTCTCTATGACAGAGGCTTAATGTGTCTATTCTCTCTATGACAGAGGCTTAATGTGTCTATTCTCTCTATGACAGAGGCTTAATGTGTCTATTCTCTCTATGACAGAGGCTTAATGTGTCTATTCTCTCTATAACAGAGGCTTAATGTGTCTATTCTCTCTATGACAGAGGCTTAATGTGTCTATTCTCTCTATGACAGGCTTAATGTGTCTATTCTCTCTATGACAGAGGCTTAATGTGTCTATTCTCTCTATAACAGAGGCTTAATGTGTCTATTCTCTCTATGACAGAGGCTTAATGTGTCTATTCTCTCTATGACAGAGGCTTAATGTGTCTATTCTCTCTATAACAGAGGCTTAATGTGTCTATTCTCTCTATGACAGAGGCTTAATGTGTCTATTCTCTCTATGACAGAGGCTTAATGTGTCTATTCTCTCTATGACAGAGGCTTAATGTGTCTATTCTCTCTATGACAGAGGCTTAATGTGTCTATTCTCTCTATGACAGAGGCTTAATGTGTCTATTCTCTCTATGACAGAGGCTTAATGTGTCTATTCTCTCTATGACAGAGGCTTAATGTGTCTATTCTCTCTATGACAGGCTTAATGTGTCTATTCTCTCTATGACAGAGGCTTAATGTGTCTATTCTCTCTATGACAGAGGCTTAATGTGTCTATTCTCTCTATGACAGAGGCTTAATGTGTCTATTCTCTCTATGACATAGGCTTAATGTGTCTATTCTCTCTATGACAGAGGCTTAATGTGTCTATTCTCTCTATGACAGAGGCTTAATGTGTCTATTCTCTCTATGACAGAGGCTTAATGTGTCTATTCTCTCTATGACAGAGGCTTAATGTGTCTATTCTCTCTATGACAGAGGCTTAATGTGTCTATTCTCTCTATGACAGAGGCTTAATGTGTCTATTCTCTCTATGACAGAGGCTTAATGTGTCTATTCTCTCTATGACAGAGGCTTAATGTGTCTATTCTCTCTATGACATAGGCTTAATGTGTCTATTCTCTCTATGACAGAGGCTTAATGTGTCTATTCTCTCTATGACAGGCTTAATGTGTCTATTCTCTCTATGACAGGCTAAATGTGTCTATTCTCTCTATGACAGAGGCTTAATGTGTCTATTCTCTCTATGACAGAGGCTTAATGTGTCTATTCTCTCTATGACAGAGGCTTAATGTGTCTATTCTCTCTATGACAGAGGCTTAATGTGTCTATTCTCTCTATGACAGAGGCTTAATGTGTCTATTCTCTCTATGACAGAGGCTTAATGTGTCTATTCTCTCTATGACATAGGCTTAATGTGTCTATTCTCTCTATGACAGGCTTAATGTGTCTATTCTCTCTATGACAGAGGCTTAATGTGTCTATTCTCTCTATGACAGAGGCTTAATGTGTCTATTCTCTCTATGACAGAGGCTTAATGTGTCTATTCTCTCTATGACAGAGGCTTAATGTGTCTATTCTCTCTATGACAGAGGCTTAATGTGTCTATTCTCTCTATGACAGAGGCTTAATGTGTCTATTCTCTCTATGACATAGGCTTAATGTGTCTATTCTCTCTATGACAGAGGCTTAATGTGTCTATTCTCTCTATGACAGGCTTAATGTGTCTATTCTCTCTATGACAGAGGCTAAATGTGTCTATTCTCTCTATGACAGAGGCTTAATGTGTCTATTCTCTCTATGACAGAGGCTTAATGTGTCTATTCTCTCTATGACATAGGCTTAATGTGTCTATTCTCTCTATGACAGAGGCTTAATGTGTCTATTCTCTCTATGACAGAGGCTTAATGTGTCTATTCTCTCTATGACAGAGGCTTAATGTGTCTATTCTCTCTATGACAGAGGCTTAATGTGTCTATTCTCTCTATGACAGAGGCTTAATGTGTCTATTCTCTCTATAACAGAGGCTTAATGTGTCTATTCTCTCTATAACAGAGGCTTAATGTGTCTATTCTCTCTATGACAGAGGCTTAATGTGTCTATTCTCTCTATGACAGAGGCTTAATGTGTCTATTCTCTCTATGACAGAGGCTTAATGTGTCTATTCTCTCTATGACAGAGGCTTAATGTGTCTATTCTCTCTATGACAGAGGCTTAATGTGTCTATTCTCTCTATGACAGAGGCTTAATGTGTCTATTCTCTCTATGACAGAGGCTTAATGTGTCTATTCTCTCTATGACAGAGGCTTAATGTGTCTATTCTCTCTATGACAGAGGCTTAATGTGTCTATTCTCTCTATGACAGAGGCTTAATGTGTCTATTCTCTCTATGACAGAGGCTTAATGTGTCTATTCTCTCTATGACATAGGCTTAATGTGTCTATTCTCTCTATAACAGAGGCTTAATGTGTCTATTCTCTCTATGACAGGCTTAATGTGTCTATTCTCTCTATGACAGAGGCTTAATGTGTCTATTCTCTCTATGACAGAGGCTTAATGTGTCTATTCTCTCTATAACAGAGGCTTAATGTGTCTATTCTCTCTATGACAGAGGCTTAATGTGTCTATTCTCTCTATGACAGAGGCTTAATGTGTCTATTCTCTCTATGACAGAGGCTTAATGTGTCTATTCTCTCTATGACAGAGGCTTAATGTGTCTATTCTCTCTATGACATAGGCTTAATGTGTCTATTCTCTCTATGACAGGCTTAATGTGTCTATTCTCTCTATGACAGAGGCTTAATGTGTCTATTCTCTCTATGACAGAGGCTTAATGTGTCTATTCTCTCTATGACAGAGGCTTAATGTGTCTATTCTCTCTATGACAGAGGCTTAATGTGTCTATTCTCTCTATGACAGAGGCTTAATGTGTCTATTCTCTCTATGACAGAGGCTTAATGTGTCTATTCTCTCTATGACAGAGGCTTAATGTGTCTATTCTCTCTATGACATAGGCTTAATGTGTCTATTCTCTCTATGACAGAGGCTTAATGTGTCTATTCTCTCTATAAAATTGTCTATTCTCTCTAAGAAGTGGCAATCATAATCATGCAGGGCTGCACAAAGCGATATCTTCTTGATGAAGAGCACAATGTTGTCTTTGATTTATTACCTCATGAATATGAATATCAGATGCGGCGCCCCAATGAAATGCCTTACATGCGCAAATATAGTATGCGGGAGCAGGTATTTAAAACACAACAGTTTACCGCGGCGTGAACCTAATTTGGCTCAAGCTTACATCAAACGCAGCAGACATCGCGCTCAACATTAGGTCAAAGGTCAACACACATAAGCGGTATAGCTTTCTGACCTTTGTCCTGATGAAACTAATAGATGCATAACTTGTAGATATGGCCAATTATTCTTTTTATGACTTGCTCTATCCATCCAGACAATATGAGACCATGCTCATTAAAATCTGAGCATTTTGAGAATTTGACCCCTGTACAAATAAATTGAGGAAAATATTGACCTTTGACCTATTTTGCCATACATCTCGGAAACTAAACATCTGGTGGATTTACAACCATCAACTTTTTTGCTCCTGTGAAGAGTTTGGTATGTATTACAACATAATCTGACCATTTTGATCCCTATATGACCTTTGATAGAGGCCCCCCATACAGGACAGCAATACAAAATATTAACTCTTGGTATCCAACTAACATATTCAGACCATCAACTCTCTCTGCTGAATAAACCTTCTGGCCTACAATGGCAATTAGTTTGATCAGTTCCAAATTGTTTTTATCTCTACACGCGCAAAAATAATCCAATCGTACAAGCGCAATCATGGCAACACGCACACGGTTTTGGCTGCACACACGCATCACTCATATGATGCACAGTGCGCTTGTTGCCTACATCGCGCTTGTTGCCTGCATCGCGACCCCATCCTTCTGTATTCATTTGCTGCTGTAACGAGGCTTCGCCAATTTGAAACTGAAAACTATAGGCTTTGTTGTGGAGTATTTGTTCTCTTTGAGTACACTCTCTTGTTAAAAAATCTGTATACACAAAACCTGATAAACGGTTGAGATTTGTAATACTGTAAACATGGAAATGTTCATGCGACATTCATTTCATTGCATTTCGCGCTCCAAGCAGTTAACACAAAAATTTAATAACAAGCAGAATGGCTGAAATCAGCAAAGCGCGAACATTTAATCATGCGAAATATTATCATTATTAATAATAATAATAATAAAAATACTTATAAAGCGCATAAAGCAATGGCATCAAAGTGCTGTACAACGCAAAGACCACACAATAATATACACACTACATAAAACCACATAATATATGAAACATTGCAAAACAGGTCAACCTAAAAGTCATAAAATCTGAAACGTGAGGCGCTATTAACAACAACAAAGGCATAAAAGAACTAAATATTATATACAAAGCAAAGCACGATTAAAATCGCAAAATTAAAATCCGTAATTAGGATGAAATACAAGTCAGATTGTACTGACAAACAATTGCACATAGAGACAGTTATGCATCATACAAGTACACCTTTTGAAACAAAATGTGTCTTCAAATTAGACTTGGAAATGACCGATTGTCTGAAAGTGCCAGATTGTTCCATAGTCTAACCACTTATACAGTGTGTTAATCAATCAGATTGAGTATTAGATTATTCATTAATTACCTCATAAAATGTCTCAAAAGTGCTTTGACAAATTCATTTTAACATGTACATTTATTATTTATCTACTTTGTAAATAATAATGTCTCAAATGCTTGAATTTGTCAAGACATTTCATTTAAACTTGTAAATTTTGTTTTTTGTGTATGAAAATGTCTCAGAATGCTTGAAAGTTTAACAACATTTTTCATTAATTTTGAACTTTTCTACTGCAAATAAATTCAATGTACACAAAACAACAATGAAACTCACTGGCTTTTCACAAAACATAATTAACCATGTAGAATTTGCCGACTTTCAACATTTCCTTTGTATCATTTGTACCACATGAAGAGTTAAGTTGAAAAGAAACCTGTCTGGATTTTTAAACCGTGCAGGTAGGCCAAGTGCGTAAAAAAAATTGAGAGGGTTGGGGGGGGGGGGTTGCATTCTCAAAACCGTCGCGGCAAACAAAAGCTAGTTTATTGTTTTAATTTGGTTATTTTTAATGAAATATTTTGCAAAATTTCAATTGTTTTTAAAACAAAAAATGGGTCGGTCAGGCCTCCTGTAGAACAGGGTGGTTCTTTGTGTGACCTTTGGGTCGGATTTTATTTTATGTTAGGTCACAATCACAATTCTCTTTTCGTGACCTACAAGTTTTATGCAAATGTTGGTTAATTTTCGAAACTGTCAACATATTTTTAAAAAGATTTTAAAAAATCATCAAAAATAATAACATTAAAAAAAAAAATTAACAAATCTCAAAGTTAAAATATACAGATACATAGTACAGGGTTTTCTATACCCTTGGCCAAAGGGTCAGATTTATGGTTGGATGGGTAATCAATCACACTCCCAATTCTTTTTTTCTTTGTCTTAAAATGATTGAACCTGAACAAACAATACCTGGTGACGTGGCGACATTATAGCGCACTGCACCATTGCTAAATGCTACATGTTAATACTGTTACATGTACCTCAAGTAAATTACAACATAGGCTGTAGCGCAGTGCATCATTGCTACCATTATAACTGCCGGTTATACTACAGTTAACTTCAAACTGAGTTTCTCGCTTAACTACTGTTCATACCATCCAGATTTTTTAACCAAAGTAAACAGCTTATACCAATTCTGTTTAAAGCGGCAGTGAACTTCAAACTTTAGCTTTGTGTTCCACTGATGATGATGCTATCAGGTAACTGCAAATTGAGTTTCTCGCATTCGACTACTGTTTATATAGCACTAGTGAGCTTTACGTACAACTGATATGTATTTCATCAGGTGACTGCAAATTGAATGTATCACTCAACTACTGTTTATACCACCATTGAACTACAAACTAAAACGTTGTGTTTGTTCCCCTGATGCTGATGCTATCAGGTAAACTGCAAATTGAGTTTCTCACATTCAACTACTGTTTAAAGCATGAGTGAACTACAAACTAAAGCTTCTCTCATGTTTATGTTCTCAATGAACTAGAAATTGAGATTCTTATTCAATTCCAGTTCATACCGCCAGTGAACTACAAACTAAAGCTTTGTATTGACCTGATGTGTGTATGATATCAGTGAACTAGAAATTGAATTTCTTGCGCTTGTCATTCGGATTCAGTTAGACCAGTGAACTGCAAAAGTGAATTACGAGCGGTTTTTATTTAATTCACAACTAACACTACATGGGCAATATCCCATTCAATTGACACATCACATTCTTAAATACATGTCCACTTTGACTAGTTTGCCCAGTGTGTACTAGCTTACACCTGATAATTTGGTGGCAGACCCCAGAGGATCTGGCTGGTAATGGTAAGACTAAACCTAATGGTTTAACCAAGTATATCCATGATGCCAATTAATATATACCGCTTTGTTTGGTGCGTAGTGGTTACAATTTATCTCCAATTGTGTTATTATGATGGAATAGTACGGGCAGTTAATGGATTTGAGAATGGGACTGTTTGTCCTAATCAGCGTATAACATTGGAAGTCAATACAAATGTTACCCTGAACACCACCTTTGACAATGACTGTACATTCCAGGTGTCATCACCTGTTGGTGCCGCGATTCAATTGTCTGTATTGGAGGCGGACTCATGGTCCTTATATCATCACTTGTTTATAAAACGATCAAACAGTACAATCAACTGCACTGATATAACTGGATTCACACACCAACCAGACCAATGTAGAAACGTTTCGTTCCTGAGTGATCATCTGGAATTCCACATCAAAGCGTCCACGACATTGAAATTATTATCTGTTACCACGAAGCCATCACAGCCAGCCGCCCAATTTAATGTCTCACAATTGTACCCTCTATGCAACCTACGCATGCAGACAAGCCTATGTCATAACCTCCATGAATTTGACAGACTGCACTATTTCTACCACAAGAACATAATTTACGGTGACTTAATGCAGCGACATCCTTCACTGATGGATTCAGACTTATTTTTATATCGCATCAACAACAAGAATGTATTTGACTTTTTACCATCAACCAGTGATAATATATCTATAACAGAGCTACCTTCGTGCATCCCGGGATGTATATGTACCCTGGAATTCCTCCAATATAATGTTGCTTGTCCTATCCCCTCACAAAGCGAGCGCATTCTACTTATATACAAGCAAAATCCCAGTATCAAGATTTCAGCGTTTGATTGTTCCAGAAGACAACTTGCGACAATACGAGCCAACAGTTTTACCGGTCTTGAAGATGATCTTCTACTTCTCGACTACAATATACTCCTAAGTATCGAAGAAGGTGTTTTCACTGGACTAGACTCTCTCCAAGTGTTAGACTTATCGCACAATAAGTTAATGTTCTTAAACCAAGGTGTATTCTTAGGTCTCAATAATTTGAAACAGCTTTCACTCATTGGGAATATGTTGAACACACTGACAGAGGGGTGTTTTCATGGTATGTTTCAATTACAAGTTTTAATTCTTTATCAAAATGATATCTCTGTGATCCCACTGAGAGTATTTCAAGATTTAAACAATATACAATTCTTGTATATTGGAGAAAACAACATCATGTCATTGGAACCAGCAATATTTTGGCAACTCAGGAATGATTTGTTTGAAATAGACCTCAGTAACAACAATATTAAATCCTTAAAATCAGACACGTTTAATAACCTAGTAAATTTAACCAAGTTAAATCTACATGGTAATGTGATAACTGAACTCCTGACAGAAATATTTCATGGTTTAAATCAGTTATCTGCCCTGACATTGTATGACAACAGAATTGACATGTTAGAAGCAGATGTATTCACAGACCTAGTTGCATTGGAAGTACTACGAATTGACCAAAACAAGTTATCCCATTTGCATGTAGATACATTCAAGGGATTGCATGGTTTACTTACATTATGGCTCAGTTACAACAGTCTTGTATCATTAGAACCAAGCACCTTCAATGACCTTGTAAACCTGAAAGAATTGTATCTGAATGATAATATGTTAACTGAACTCCCAACAGATACTTTTCGTGGTTTAAATCAATTATCTATACTGTCATTGTTTGACAACAAAATTGAGATATTAGAAGCAGATGTATTCACAGACCTTGTTGCATTGGAAGTACTACGAATAGACCAAAACAAGCTATCCCATTTGCATATAGATACATTCAAGGGATTACATGATTTACTTACATTAGGGCTCCATAACAATAGTATTGTATCATTAGAACCAGGCATCTTCAATGACCTTGTAAACCTGAAAGAATTGTTCATGTATGATAATATGTTAACTGAACTCTCAACCGATATTTTTTTGGGTTTAAATCAATTATCTATACTGTTTTTGTTTGACAACAAAATTGAGATATTAGAAGCAAATGTATTCACAGACCTTGTTGCATTTGAAGTATTATTAATCAATCAAAACAAGCTATCCTATTTGCATGTAGATACATTCAAGGGATTGCATGAATTACTTACATTATGGCTCCATAACAACAATCTTGTATCATTAGAGCCAGGCATCTTCAATGACCTTGTAAATCTGACAGAATTGTACCTGTATGATAACATGTTAACTGAACTCCCAACAGATACTTTTCATGGTTTAAATCAATTATCTTTACTGTCATTGTATGACAACAGAATTGACATATTAGAAGCAGTTGTATTCACAGACCTAGTTGGATTGGAATTACTACGAATAGACCAAAACAAGCTATCCCATTTGCATGTAGATACATTCAAGGGATTGCATGAATTACTTAAATTAGGGCTCCAAAACAACAGTCTTGTATCATTAGAACCAGGCATCTTTAATGACCTTGTAAACCTGAAAGGATTGTACCTGTATGGTAACATGTTAACTGAACTCCCAACAGATACTTTTCATGGTTTAAATCGATTATCTATCCTTTCATTGTTTGGCAACAGAATTGACATGATAGTAGCAGATGTATTCACAGACCTTGTTGCATTGGAAACTTTAGATATCAATCAAAACATGTTATCCCATTTGCATATAGATACATTCAAGGGATTGCATGAATTACTTAAATTAAATCTCCATAACAACAGTCTTGTATCATTAGAACCAGGCATCTTCAATGACCTTGTAAACCTGAAAGGATTGTACCTGTATGGTAACATGTTAACTGAACTCCCAACAGATACTTTTCATGGTTTAAATCGATTATCTATCCTTTCATTGTTTGGCAACAGAATTGACATGATAGTAGCAGATGTATTCACAGACCTTGTTGCATTGGAAACTTTAGATATCAATCAAAACATGTTATCCCATTTGCATATAGATACATTCAAGGGATTGCATGAATTACTTAAATTAAATCTCCATAACAACAGTCTTGTATCATTAGAACCAGGCATCTTCAATGACCTTGTAAACCTAAAAGAATTGTACCTGTATAATAATATGTTAACTGAACTCCCAACAGATACTTTTCATGGTTTAAATCGATTATCTATCCTGACATTGTTTGACAACAAAATTGACATGTTAGAAGCAGATGTATTCACAGACCTAGTTGCATTGGAAGTACTACGAATAGACCAAAACAAGCTATCCCATTTGCATGTAGATACATTCAAGGGATTGCATGAATTACTTAAATTATGGCTCCAAAACAACAGTCTTGTATCATTAGAACCAGGCATCTTTAATGACCTTGTAAACCTGAAAGAATTGTACCTGTATGATAACATGTTAACTGAACTCCCAACAGATACTTTTCATGGTTTAAATGGATTATTTATCCTGACATTGTTTGACAACAAAATTGACATGTTAGAAGCAGATGTATTCACAGACCTAGTTGCATTGGAAGTACTACGAATAGACCAAAACAAGCTATCCCATTTGCATGTAGATACATTCAAGGGATTGCATGAATTACTTAAATTAGGGCTCCAAAACAACAGTCTTGTATCATTAGAACCAGGCATCTTTAATGACCTTGTAAACCTGAAAGAATTGTTCATGTATGATAATATGTTAACTGAACTCTCAACCGATACTTTTCGTGGTTTAAATCAATTATCTATACTGTCAGTGTTTGACAACAAAATTGAGATAATTGAAGCAGATGTATTCACAGACCTTGTTGCATTGGAACAATTAGGAATCAATCACAACAAACTATCTCATTTACATGTAGATACATTTAAGGGATTGCATGGTTTACTTACATTAACCCTCCATAACAACAGTCTTATATCATTAGAACCAGGCATCTTTAATGACCTTGTAAACCTGACAGAATTGCACCTGTATGATAATATGTTAACTGAACTCCCAACAGATACGTTTCATGGTTTAAATCAATTATCTATCCTGTCATTGTTTGACAACAGAATTGACATGTTAGATGCAGATGTATTCACAGACCTTGTTGCATTGGAAGTACTACGAATAGACCAAAACAAGCTATCCCATTTGCATATAGATACATTCAAGGGATTACATGATTTACTTACATTAACCCTCCATAACAACAGTCTTATATCATTAGAACCAGGCATCTTTAATGACCTTGTAAACCTGAAAGAATTGTTCATGTATGATAATATGTTAACTGAACTCCCAACCGATACTTTTCGTGGTTTAAATCAATTATCAATACTGTCATTGTTTGACAACAGAATTGAGATATTAGAAGCAGGCATCTTTAATGACCTTGTAAACTTGACAGAATTGTACCTGTATAATAATATGTTAACTAAACTCCCAACAGATATATTTCATGTGTTAAACAGATTATCAATTCTACCATTATCTACCGACAGAATGTCGACACTGCAATCAGGTGTGTTCCAAGACCTTTTTAATACGAAAGAGCCATACCATCAGAGTAATATGTTAACTGAAGATACAACAGATACATTTCAGACATCAAACCAGCTATATAGCCTTGTATTGCATCATAATGAGATCAAAACATTAGAAGTAGGTCTGTTCAGAAATCTAATATCATTGAGAATTTTGGATATATCATTTAACAGACTCTCAGTGTTAGTTGCAAACATTTTTCAAGATCTGCACGAATTGATCTTTCTGAACTTAGGGTATAACTCATTATCTACAATGCAATATAACACATTCATTGGTTTAAGACAGCTTTCACATCTTGTACTACACAACAACTCTCTTTCAAAAATTACAAAACATTCCTTTCATGGACTTGAAAATTATACAAGTGTGTATGTTAGTTCTCCGGCCGCTTGTTGTTTCATCAATAATGTTGCAGGACCACGGTGTAAACCTAAAGAAGTCAAATCACCTCATTTAACTTGTAATGAACTGCTGCCAAATATCCTGGTGAAAAGTTTCGTATGGATCATTGGTTTGTGTGCAATACTCTTAAATGCATTTGTGATAAGTTGGTCATGTACAAACATAAAGAAAAGTGATACAGGATTAAAACAGTTGGTTTTCATAGCCAACCTGGCCATTGCAGATTTACTTATGGGCATATACTTGATAATAATTGCATCTACTGATCAAATATATAACAAATTCTTTCCATCCGAAGCGGAAAATTGGCAAGCTAGTAATCTTTGTAAACTTGCTGGAACCCTTTCTATTCTATCGAGTGAGTCATCTTTGTTTTTCATCACAGCCATAAGTATTGAGAGATCTTTAATATTTAAACATGATGGATATATTGCTAGTAGGGTGTTTGGTTTCAAATCGCAGGTGGTTATTACATTGGTTATATGGATGTTAGCAATGGTTCTTAGTATAATTAGTGTAATTGTAGAAAGTGGCAAATTATATGAATTTTCTGAAGTGTGTTTAGGGCTTCCATTCGCAAGACATTTGATAACCAATATATCTACTGAATATGTAACTATAACTCATGACCAGATTGACAGAAAATATGATATTCTGTCATTTCAAACTCTAACAGTTATTGGTAGCCGCCCTGGTCACTTTTATTCCATAGGACTATTCATTGGTTTAAATTCATTATGTTGTATAGTCACAACTATATGTTACATAAAGATGTTCATACTCTTAATTTGCTCATCGGCTCCACTATGGCGGACAAACATCCGTATGGCTTTTAAGATGGGGGCCATAGCATTTACTGATATCCTATGTTGGTGTCCAATCATTGTCCTTGGGATATTGGTGCAGACTGGTACAAGAGAAGTCTCCCCCGAAGCTTTTGCATGGATCATAGCGTTTGTTTTGCCTATAAATTCTGCACTGAATCCTTTTTTGTATATGATCGGAAACAGTATATTTTGTTGTCGAGAATATCAACAAACAGCATCTGGGCGTAGGTACATACCTGGTAGGGAAATGAATGTGCCCCGATATGTTCCTTTTGACAATGATTTTGTTGTGCCTGATAGAACAATGACTGATAATGAAATTGACCAGTGTGATAGGGTGAATAATTTGTCCTTGTATGTTCCACTTGAAAATGATACTGATGAACCTTGTGGGGATTTGAATGTTCCCATGGATGTTCCGAAGGATGATGAAAATGAAGTATTTGGAAGTGATACAAATATGCCTGCAGATCTGCTGTCTGATTATTCTGATGATGAAACAGGATTATAAACATGAACTTTTTTCATGTGTAATCACACCTTATCGTTATACAGTCAACACAATAAGTGGCTGATCAGGTAATAAATGGACTGATAACTCCATTATATAGTATAACACCTAAAACACCTACATAAACATATCAAATATGTCCTCTTTAATTTGAGATATTTCTAGCTAGGAATGGTTGATTATTGAGGAAGTTACAATCCCAAATGTTAGGTCAAGTCTGAATTTCATTTTCATATTTTTCTTTTCAACATGGGGAAACAGGTAAAGCATGTGTGGCATGTTGATCAACCGTATGCGGCCGGCCGACTATCCAACTATCTGGGCATAAACAGGTGAATTAGCACTACCACTACCAGTGATCAAAAATTTGCCGGTCTGAGTCCGCATGTAGAAAAGCAAAATGCAAAAATGAAATTCAGACTTGACGCTATAATGCTGGACATAGCTATCTTCTTTGAGCTAGGCCTTTATAATAACATTTTTATTTATCTAAAACCAGTATATTTTTCAAAAGAACTTACAATAATTGTAATAGGTTGATAGAAAATAAAATTAACAACTGAAACATTTCTTCACTTTGCCAATACTTTATCTGTTGCTGTGGTGTTTTTGATGATTTTTTTTACAGGAGGTGTCCAGCAAGCACACCGTTGTGCATTATATGTTAGAAAATAATTATGGAGCCCAAATTGTGTAGTTGTATAGAACAAAACATCATGTTTATTAGAAAACTAAAATCTCAACATGCATTTAAAATATTGTGGCAATCGAAAGTCCCGGTGTCGATGACATCATGGTTATTGGTGCTCAAATTTGCACCAGTGCATTGTATGGAATATAATAATTATGTTTCTAACATATAATTAAATGCACAATGTTGCGCTTACTGGACACCTCCTTTAAGCTTTGTTATATTATTTGTGCGTTTTGTTTATTCTGTGTTGCATTTGTTATGTTTATGATTAGAATTTCCCTATAGAGGTCCATATTGGAGCACTTAATTAGTTTTCTAAACTCTAGCGAGTGTAATCATCAGAGCAAATGAGTAACTTTAACGATACACCTATAGGCCTATATACACTGTAGGGTGTTGTCGAGAAATGTCAAGTCATCAACAAGATTGACACTGTCAAGTCTAAACAATAGAGACCTTCTGTGTTTGGGATTAGCGGCCATCTTAGAGGGTATACAGTAAACTTTGTATATATACACTGAAGGGTGGGATCAAGAAATGTCAAGTCATCAACAAGATTGACAACTGTCAAGTCTAAACAATAGGGCGATAATATCATATGGTCAGTTGTTATGTTATGTTTGTGTTTGAATTTTAATTACAAACCTTTTCGATCGGCTATATTTTATATATTTTGTGATATGTTGACATTAAGTCTTTTCATTATTTGCCCGATGATCGATCTTTGAACAATTGATCGTCCTTTTGTAGGTGCAATAACAGACTTTGCTATGATGCTCGATCCCAAAAAAAGCCACTTCTCTGTATGAAAAGGTTTATTGGCATGTCACAGACATGAAAAGGTTTATTGGCATGAAACCCGACATAGTTATCCACAATAAGGAAGACAACTCCATCCACCTTATTGAATTGACTGTACCTTTTCAGACTAACATTCAGAAAGCCCATGATCGTAAATCCAGTAAGTACGAAAACCTTGTTTCCGACATTTCTGATAATGGCTTTACCTGTGACCTCACACGTTTTGAAATTGGATCTCGTGGTCTAATCACACCAGATAATATTAATAATATCAAAGCAATATTCACCTTTGTCAAAGCCAAACCATCAAAGAAATTCATGAAGGAACTCAGCAAGTTGGCCCTTATGTGCAGCTACACTATTTGGAATGCGAGGCAAGAGCCAGCCTGGGGAAGCGATGATCAACCCTACCTCAAGTTGTGATTCTCTATCCCTGCACATAGTTCCACTTTGCTGGGTTCGCTCTATTTCTGTGTATCTCCTGGTTCCGGTTGGACATTGATTTTTGTGGTTATTTGATGTATTTTTGTTTGTTGTTCAGCCCTGCGTTAAACCTGGACCACTGTGTGGTTCCGATTTTTGTCCTGGGCTTTAATCTACCTTCTTTTTTCTCGCATTGTATAATTTTTGTCAGTGATTGCTTGAATAAAGATTGATTACACACAGCTATTATGATACCTTATTTGAGGAACTGTGTTTAAAAAAAACGAGAATCCATCATGTTATATCACACTACATATGACAGCACTACCTTTTCTGGGCCTTGTCATTTTGTTCCCAGGGAGGGCACTGCATTTTACAAAGGGGCATCTATTGGAGTTAAATTTAAAGAATAAAATCGCTAGAATTATTTTTAAAATAGCCAAATATGACGCACTCCCGGTTTAGCAATGTGGACACATTTCAAGATGGCGGCCCATATACAGTAACTAGCGCTATGATACAGGGTGTCCAAGAATGATTTATGCAGTGTCTGAAAAATAATCAAATATGAAAACAACATTGCAGTCCAAGTCTAATGCCTACGATATACATGTAATGGAGAACTTGTTTTCCTACTTACTCTGTTAGTTTCATCAAAATATCTTTGTCCGTTCCGATATGGCATCACATTTAGAAAATTTGTGAAGACCCGTTTTTCACTTTCAGCGTATTTCAATTGATAAAGCTTACACAAATCTTCATAACAACTACATAAGAAAGTATGATATAAATCATTGTGGGAAAATGTAGGCCAATCAAAACAGCTGTAGGCCAATCAAAACAAGGATCATGGACACGGTGGGAAAATGTAGTCCAATCAAAACAGCTGTAGGCCAATCAAAACAAGGATCATGGACACGGTGGGAAAATGGAGGCCAATCAAAACAGCTGTAGGCCAATCGAAACAAGGATCATGGAAACGGTGGGAAAAATGTAGGCCAATCAAAACAGCTGTAGGCCAATCAAAACAAGGATCATGGACACGGTGGGAAAATGTAGGCCAATCAAAACAGCTGTAGGCCAATCAAAACAATGATCATGGAAACGGTGGGAAAATGTAGGCCAATCAAAACATCTGTAGGCCAATCAAAACAAGGATCATGGACACGGTGGGAAAATGTAGGCCAATCAAAACAGCTGTAGGCCAATTTAAACTAGGATCATGGAAACGGTGGGAAAATGTAGGCCAATCAAAACAGCTGTAGGCCAATCAAAACAAGGATCATGGACACGGTGGAAAAATGTAGGCCAATCAAAACAGCTGTAGGCCTATCAAAACTAGGATCATGGAAACGGTGGGAAAATGTAGGCCAATCAAAACAGCTGTAGGCCAATCAAAACAAGGATCATTGACACGGTGGGAAAATGTAGGCCAATCAAAACAGCTGTAGGCCAATCAAAACAAGGATCATGGACACGGTGGGAAAATGTAGGCCAATCAAAACAACTGTAGGCCAATCAAAACTAGGATCATGGAAACGGTGGGAAAATGTAGGCCAATCAAAACAGCTGTAGGCCAATCAAAACAAGGATCATGGACACAGTGGGAAAATGTAGGCCAATCAAAACAGCTGTAGGCCAATCAAAACAAGGGTCATGGACACAGTGGGAAAATGTAGGCGAATCAAAACAGCTGTAGGCCAATCAAAACAAGGATCATGGACACAGTGGGAAAATGTAGGCCAATCAAAACAGCTGTAGGCCAATCAAAACAAGGATCATGGACACAGTGGGAAAATGTAGGCCAATCAAAACAGCTGTAGGCCAATCAAAACAAGGATCATGGACACAGTGGGAAAATGTAGGCCAATCAAAACAGCTGTAGGCCAATCAAAACAAGGATCATGGACACAGTGGGAAAATGTAGGCCAATCAAAACAGCTGTAAGCCAATCAAAACAAGGATCATGGACACAGTGGGAAAATGTAGGCCAATCAAAACAGCTGTAGGCCAATCAAAACAAGGGTCATGGACACGGTGGGAAAATGTAGGCCAATCAAAACAGCTGTAAGCCAATCAAAACAAGGATCATGGACACAGTGGGAAAATGTAGGCCAATCAAAACAGCTGTAGGCCAATCAAAACAAGGGTCATGGACACGGTGGGAAAATGTAGGCCAATCAAAACAGATGTAGGCCAATCAAAACAAGGGTCATGGACACAGTGGGAAAATGTAGGCGAATCAAAACAGCTGTAGGCCAATCAAAACAAGGATCATGGACACAGTGGGAAAATGTAGGCCAATCAAAACAGCTGTAGGCCAATCAAAACAAGGATCATGGACACAGTGGGAAAATGTAGGCCAATCAAAACAGCTGTAGGCCAATCAAAACAAGGATCATGGACACAGTGGGAAAATGTAGGCCAATCAAAACAGCTGTAGGCCAATCAAAACAAGGATCATGGACACAGTGGGAAAATGTAGGCCAATCAAAACAGCTGTAAGCCAATCAAAACAAGGATCATGGACACAGTGGGAAAATGTAGGCCAATCAAAACAGCTGTAGGCCAATCAAAACAAGGGTCATGGACACGGTGGGAAAATGTAGGCCAATCAAAACAGCTGTAAGCCAATCAAAACAAGGATCATGGACACAGTGGGAAAATGTAGGCCAATCAAAACAGCTGTAGGCCAATCAAAACAAGGGTCATGGACACGGTGGGAAAATGTAGGCCAATCAAAACAGATGTAGGCCAATCAAAACAAGGGTCATGGACACAGTGGGAAAATGTAGGCCAATCAAAACAGCTGTAGGCCAATCAAAACAAGGATCATGGACACGGTGGGAAAATGTAGGCCAATCAAAACAGCTGTAGGCCAATCAAAACAAGGGTCATGGACACAGTGGGAAAATGTAAGCCAATCAAAACAGCTGTAGTCCAATCAAAACAAGGGTCATGGACACGGTGGGAAAGTGTTGAGCAGCCTAATGTATTGTTGAGCGTTCTCTGGCAGATGGAACCCCTACGCATCTCATTTCTATGCCTGTCAGCACTTCAAAGCGGTATGTGCACACAGATGCACAACAACATTTTCAATGTAGTATTGGAGGCTGTCAAAAAAACAAGTGGAATGCATTACACAGATCAAATTCCAACCAACACCAGATACTTCATCTCGTTTGTGAAAGAGGGCTTCAAGTTGAGGAAACACAGTTGATTTGCAAAATCAAACATCCTGGCAAGTAAAGGCTCACCTTTATGGTGGATGCAGTTTTCCAGAAAAGATAGCAATCACTATGCTAAGGGGGAAACAAATTATTATGTTGTCCTCGACCGCCTGCTCGTCAGATTTAGGGCCGCTCAGATTTTTCTCTTTTTTTCAGATTTTTTAAAAACAAAAATCCATTTTTTTTTTTTTTTTTTTTTTCAGATTTTTTTTAACAGTTTTTTTAAATGGCATTGAATATTAAATTAAGTGGGTTTTTTTGTTGGCTGAACTTTGAGCTTCCGCTGGTAAAAGAACATTTAAAAAAAAAAAATCCGCCCACCCGCCCCTCAACAACATAACAAAAAAAATTGGCCTGAGGCCAGACATCGTCATAGGGTCAGCAAGCAAAAAAGAGGTCATCATTGGCGAGCTGACTGTCCCGTTGGAAGACAATGTAGATGATGCTCATGAAAGGAAACTAAACAAGTATGCAGAGCTAAGGGCTGAATGTAGTGACAGAGGTTGGACAGCTTCTTGTTACCCCTTCGAAGTCAGCTGCCGCTTCTTCATCGCATTCTCTTTTCAGAAGTGGCTTCGTGACTTAGGGTTTAGCAGGAGGGAGGTCAAGTCAATCAGCAGAGCACCTTCAGAAGTAGCTGACTAGCTGAGGCAGGGTCATCATGGGTGTGATCCAAGTACATCAAGAGAAGCAGATGTTTTATGGAGCATCAACAGATTTACGTAGATTCACTGCCCCCCTGATTGTAAAAGGGCCGAAACTCCAAAATACAGATATGGTAGATCAACTGATGATCCCGCTGGTGAATGATAGCACAAGACAAATATCATCAAGTCTTTGTGTATAATCAACTACAACTACTTTTTCAGTGGCAGATTTTAAAATGGCAGTAAAATCTGGTTAAATCATTTAAATGGATAGAAATCGTCCATGACCGAAACAGCATATTTGCTGTACCATGTAATGTATTTATATGGTGGTTTTATGTGGACAAAATGACTAAATGTTTACTGAAGATTTTCCATATTCCAGGTTTGTCCGATAAAACTTAAAGGGCATTTCTAACAGATAATGTCTAAAGTATGACTGTTTAACTTTAGAATGAGAATAAAGGTGTTGTTTTTAGAGGGTACCTGTGTTATTGTCTGACATAAATGTGGATGATAGTATTATTATTTATTTTAATTTATTTTTTTGTGTGTTTTTGTGTAAAACAAACTGATTTAAATAATGGTACCATCCACATTTAAGTCAGACAATATAACACAGGTACCCTCTAAAAACAATAACTTTATTCTCAGAAATGTGCAGATGAAGTGTATATGAAGGTTCCCTTCAGAAGAAAATGTTTTCAGTCCCCCAATTACAACCAGTTGTTTACTACTGGTTTTGTACAACTGAAACCACTGCAAGTGTCAAACCATATGCCATTACTGTCATCATCCTTCGGCTGTAGAGCAGGCGACCACAAGTTTCCCATCGTGCAGTTATTGTCCGTTTTACTATACTGCACACACGGGGAGCTCGTAATTGGTGCGTGACCTCTCCTAAACGCTATGTACTACAGGTATACGAGGATTGCAAGTTATTTTCGTTTTAGCCAAATTATTTACTCAAATTTACCATAACCCTGCCATCTGAGGGAGTATAGTTTTCTTCCTTGTATCTAATTTTATAAAAGAAAAGTTGCCCGGAACCATAGCGGTGATCCATTTTTGTACACAGATGTAAGGAGTAGCGGGCCAATTTCTGTCCATGTATAGCCAAAGGTCAAAATTGACTCTCGCCATAAATATCAAGACCGCTATATTCATGAGGACGTGGTTTACAAACGGCTTGTTCTATAGACCTATAACTCTTTTTAAAGTCTTGCCAAGACCCTCATTTATTAGCATGTCAAAAGGGAATCCGATTAGACGAAGGACATTTAGCGGTCAAATTAATATGTAAATGTCTACGAAAGGGCCCAAATATATCGCTATATATATATATAAAACGTCCATTTTCCTAAATTTACGTCCGCCTGCACTCGACTGTGTGCATGGTCTCCGGGGCGTTCGATAGGTGATAATTGGTATTCTATTGTCAACTTATTGACTGTAACCATCAAGTACAAAAGGTGTTATTTAAATAACAATATATCTCTCCTGAAAATTTCTACACACAGAATTTATCAAGAGTTTTTTTCTTGCAACAAGGCTTTAATATCGATAAGTATGAAATTCAGATGATCATCAAGCAGAGAATATACTTTTTCTGAATCTACAGTTATTTTCTCTACATATCATTCCTAATTCCCACAAGGGCAGTGTTAAGATGCTATCTCAAAATAAATTTACGATACTCGAAGCCGTGCCGTTTTTTTCTGGCACAAGTTTTAAAACTGGTTTAACACTATTTAATCTAGTTTAACGGCAAAAGGTTGCGAGGCAATTTACATGGACTGTAACTGCACGATGCTCCATGCATGAGTGACTATCTGTAGTTCTTAATTCATGCCTTCATTGTCCCCAGTAAGCATTGCATGGGTGTTTCCACAGTAGTGATACCTTTTTTGTTTTGGGCTCTAAATCTTGTTTCAAATTGATTTTCTAGCTCATATTTTGCCAACACTACTGTAAAGTAGCAGGGAGATAGCGAGCAAAATTTCAGAATCCTAACTTAATGTCAATTTCTTTTTTGTACACAAACGCTATGGTAACGGTTGTAACATTTTTTTGACACCCACATGTTACAACCGTTATGTTTTCAATCTAGACATACAATATAAAAGGCGAAATCTTGAAAAGTTGACCATGTATCATGTGGGTTGTGCTTATTTCCTCAGTTGACGGACATCAATTACTTGAAACAAACCAACTCGGGGTAATTTTGATCAATATCAGGGTCTGGAGAACCGTCCGAATGCGTAACGGTTGTAACGTGTGTCAATGTTACAACCGTTATAAAAACAGTCATAAGATGTCATGAAACTCGAAAAACTGACAATATTTCAAAGTCCTATAACATTATTCAGGTAGCCTTAACCCTAACCTCTTAAGTCACATTTTGAAGAAAATGTTGAAGAAAAAAGGGTGGCGCCGCCACCGGGGCTCGAACCCACAACCTCTCGGTTGCGAGACGAAAGCTCTACAATACTCGGGCCAGTGTATTGACCCGACTATGTAACCTGGGGCCATTATTTCATTGATAAAGTGCCACGCCAGCTGGCCCAGACAGACTTTACCGTGGACATTTGCGGCATTGAGGATGGTTAGGGTTAATAAAATCATACGTGGAAAATTTTGGAAAAAGAAGAAAAAAAAGAGAAAATAAAATTCCGTTAACCCTAACCTCCTAAGACACATTTTGAAGAATTTTTTTTCAACGACAAAAACGTGGACAAAAAGAGTGGCGCCGCCACCGGGGCTCGAACCCAAAACCTCTCGGTTGCGAGACGAACGCTCTACCAGTGCGCCACAGGGGCCAACCATACTCGGGCCAGTGTATTGGCCCGACTATGTAGCCTGGGGGCCATTATTTCATCGAAAAAGTGTCACGCCAGCTGGCACAGACAGACTTTACCGTGGACATTTGCGGCATTGAGGATGGTTAGGGTTAATGTGTTGAATTACAAAAATCAAGGAAAGCCCTCCTAACAATTTTAATTGTATATGCGCTTCAGGAGGCCATTCAGTAGGTCATTTTAAATGTTTTTAATGTCTAATGTGTAAATTATTAATTATTAATTATCTTTTATTTTCTTTATTTTGGTTGTGGTCGCAACCAATTTCAACCCCTAAATATTGAGGACTCTGCATTTAATTATTTTTCAAGTATGATTAATTTGATACCCAAGTAATAATGCAATCATGTTCTAAGTTTGTATATCATCATAGCTGATATGATTTTAAGTCAGAAAGTAGCAAATGAAGTTGATTGAAAGTCATTTTATTTAAAGGCGAAAATCATAAATAAATATTAAAAAATTAAATATTTTGTAATTCTCAATTTCGGACGAGGGAGGCAACAGGAAACTCATAATCAATTGTCAAGGGCCTTGATATAAAAATAGACATTAAACAGTAAGTTAAAGGATTGAACCTATCAACGATTCAATACATTTGCAATAGTATCCCATATATAAACAGTGAACGCAGAAAGTTGAAAAAGTTCAAACAAACACATTTATTTGAGTTATCATTTAGACCCTGGATTGGGAACAATACTGATTCTGAATTGCATTTTTGATATTGTTTAACTAATATACTGTCTACCATTCAAGTGTACTCGTGCATTAAATGTTATAAATGGGGATAGTGTGGTATATTTATGGGGAATTCCAGATCTATTGAGTGAGGCTATATATAACTATGATAACATATTTAGTGACGTCAATACACTGTCTTGTGATTAGTGGCCTTCACATCTTAAGGGTGTTCCTATGGCTAGAAAAAATCTTGATATTCGAGTATAAGGTAGAGTTGGTTGGGTACAACAAAAAAGTCTTTTACTGGAAGTGAATCGGGTGCACGGTTCAACAGATATAACCATTTGAAGTCATTTTGGATTCTTTTGTTTTGTATTGTTTTTCGGCCAACAGAGGGCAGTCTATTTTCTTTTGTTTTTTATTGTGTTTTTTTACTCCTTAGGTAAAATTTTCTATGAAAATTTAGTTTTTTGTTTTTGCTCTAAATATTTATTTAAAACTCCTATAGACTCCCACAGCACAGGAAATAAGGAGAGTAGTATAATCAACATATACACCAAGTGGTAATATATTTAAGAAAGTGCATAAACTTGAAAAAATTAATTAAGTGCATTAATTAGCTCATTTTTCAATGACCTAAAGCTTCCTTAGATAATTAAGTATAATTAATTATGCAGATGTCTAACAGCCTCCCGCAGCACAGGAAAGTTTCTAAAAACTATAATTAACAAGCTCCCAAAATTCCAGCTTTGTAGCATTTATACTTTTCTTATAAAAATGAATTAAACATTTTTGCATAGATTAATTATTTTGCTAGGGGGTCAAAAAAACAATAAGAAACAAAAGAAATGAACGCTTCAATTTTGCTTCATTTTTGACAATTAAATTGTCATATCTAGAAAACCGTACCTCCGATCAAGCTCAAATTTCAGATTATTGTGGAACTCAGCAAGCTCTATTAAAATATCAAATACAAAATTAACCATAGGAACAACCTTAACTTATGAACTTGGACAATGTGCAATTCCGCGGAACGACAACCATTCATTTACTGCCAGTTAATGGGTTTGGAATTTCCAAACCATGTCATGATACAAAAATATATATATATTTTTCAATTGGGGAATAAAAGAACAGAAAAACGAACTAGTCGTGACCCCTCTTTTCTTCTCATCTTTAAACTTAATAATTTTCAACCATGCACCCAACACGCACTGAATTTAGGACAAAGGCCTAACAACCTGTTGGGCAAATTACATGAATAATTGCAAAAATTGAATAATTGAATAATTGATGAGATACAATTTGAAATTTAGACTTGATCCTGCTACATGGTTTTAATCTATAAGATAAAAATAAATTACCAACACTTAACACTCAAATTAGGAAAGCGCAGTGAATTTTAGGAGCTCGTTTGAAAGCCAATTTTTTCCTCAATATGGCCAAATTAATGTAAAATAGCGTCTGGCCCAATGTGAAAAATCCAGCCCTGAACCTATCCAGTTGCAACCACCAGACAAATTTTGTCGCAACTAATTTTTTAATATGAATCCAAATCACTCTCGATTAGACATGTAGAGATGTAAATTTTCAGGTTATTACCTGAAATCAGGTCATTTTGTCCAGATTTTCTTAGTTTCAGTCAACTTTGTCTATAGAAAGTAATAGGAAGGTCTGTACAAAGTATAGGAAAATTGAAATGTTCAAGCGATTGTGAAACCACCCAGTTACATCTCTGGACATGGTGTACCACCGGCAAAAATAATAAGAAATTGACTGATTAGGCCACAAAAAAATTTGTTATGTTGTCCTCGACCGCCCGCTCCGGATTTAGGGCCGCTCCGATTTTTTTTTTTTTTTTTTTCAATTTTTTTTCAATTTTTTTTTAAAAATCAGATTTTTTTTGATTTTTTTTTTAAACAGTTTAACTGGCATTGAATATTAAATTAAGTGTTTATAACATATATGTGCGACTCTCAGAGTGATTTCAACTTCTTGTTGGCTGAATTTTGAGCTTCCGCTGGTAAAAGAATTTTTTTTTTTTAAATTAAAATTTAAAAAAATCTGCCCGCCCGCCCCTCCTTTCTGAAAGCTGTGGAGGACAACATAACAAAAAGAAATTTGGCCTTATGTCACTTCTTGGTCCTGTATAGAGACCACTGATCAAGAGAGGTAATTGGGATGACATTTTGATATAAAATTGGATAGATTGAGCCCATTGGTCGAGCTATGAGTTGAAACAAATATTTTAAAACTCATATCAAGACCAATACATACAGGGTGTAAATCATCTATTTTTATCATTGTTGTTTTGGATTCAATATCATCCATACTTAGACACCTCAAAACCCCGATGGGGGGTACTCACGTATGTAAGGCATACGGGGACGTGCCACTCCAGTGGGTCGTTTTTTTCATGAGACATCCTTAACCATGGGTAGGCTCAACTGAAAAATCCTTAGACATGGGTCTATTTTCGCGAAAATTTGCAAAAATTAGGTCTTTTTTCCCGATAATTTGCGAAAATTTGGTCTAAAATGAAGCAAACCAAAACCAAATCTCAAAACATAATAATGCTACAAATTGGTCTTATTGCTCAACCATCATTCGACAACACTGTTAACCAACCCTCTGAGCACTACCTGCCTAGATCTAACACCGTTTATGATTGGTTAATTACAAAATATACTCATTGTAATAACCAATTAAAATACAGCTTCTAAAAATATTTCACTCCACTCTTTATCAGGGATACAAATACTCTTACAATGTATCTGATTTGTGCAATAAATGATGTATCTATCTTTCTGACCAATCAGCAGGCAGTTCTCATTTGTTTATTTCTCACATGTTAACTTTCAGGAGCAACAGGAGGAACTAGACGTGATTCTCTCCAAAAGGAAAAAGAATCGCAAGTCAACTGAACCCGCGTCTACTGACGAGAAAACTACATTACATGGTAAGTTTATTCTACAGAGTATAACTAGACAAGGTTGCTTTGATTTGCTACACAAAAATTACCTAATTTTCATATTTAATAGGGGGCCATCTTGGATTTTTAGGTGTCGGATTTCAAAATAGCAAAAGTATGCAGCGAGACAAACAGAAAGAAAAGGGGGCACTAAATCTCACTGGCTATGGCTGGTTTTGTCCATAAATTAACAGACATTTTCTTGGTGGATTTTCGTGCACAGACATGGGAATCTACCAAACAATTATGTGTTAAGTTCGTCTAGTTATGAGTGACATGGCAATTTGGTCCGATTATGAGTGACATGGCAATTTGGTTCAATTATGAGTGACATGGCAATTTGGTCTGATTATGTGCGACATGACAATTTGGTCTGATTATGTGCGACATGACAATTTGGTCTGATTATGTGCAACATGACAATTTGGTCTGATTATGTGCGACATGACAATTTGGTCTGATTATGTGCTACATGACAATTTGGTCTGATTATGTGCGACATGACAATTTGGTCCGATTATGAGTGACATGGCAATTTGGTTCGATTATGAGTGACATGGCAATTTGGTCTGATTATGTGTGACATGGCAATTTGGTCCGATTATGAGTGACATGGCAATTTGGTCCGATTATGAGTGACATGGCAATTTGGTTCAACTATGAGTGACATGGCAGTTTGGTCTGATTATGTGCGACATGACAATTTGGTCTGATTATGTGCGACATGGCAATTTGGTCTGATTATGTGCGACATGACAATTTGGTCTGATTATGTGCGACATGGCAATTTGTTCCGATTATGAGTGACATGGCAATTTGGTCCGATTATGAGTGACATGGCAATTTGGTTCAATTATGAGTGACATGGCAATTTGGTCTGATTATGTGCGACATGACAATTTGGTCTGATTATGTGTGACATGGCAATCTGGTCCGAGTATGAGTAACATGGCAACTTGGCTCAATTCTGTGTGACATGGCCAAATGGTCTGATTATTTGTGACAATTTCTTTAGCAGGATTTGAACCGATCAAATTGATCATTCTTTGTGTATTATGTGTCATTATGCTACCGTGTCTTGGTGCACAAGATTATGAACTGCTTATTGATTTTCTTGAAATGATGCCACACATAATTGTTTGGTAGATTCCCATGTCTGTGCACGAAAATCCACTAAGAAAATGTCTGTTAATTTATGGACAAAACCAGCCATAGCCAGTAAGATTTAGTGCCACTTTTTTCTGTATACAAATTGATAAATGGCACAAAACTTATCGTTGCATTGTCTCAAGGCCAACAAATTTGGTATCAAAATGTGCCAAACAATTGGGTGCATCTTTCTAGCTGAAATTTATTTAAATCCATCAAATATTTTTGGAAATATTCTAGTATATGCTAAGGGGAACTTACATATTTGGTTGGGTGTATACCCATACAACATGTATAGGTTAATTTATGTGTATGTGTTGTTTCGAGAGAAATTACACAAATCAATGCATGCGAGCTGATGTTGATGTATGAATAATGGCACGACCCGCAGGGGTAGTGCTATTGTGAGCATATCAATATTTGTGCAAGTGCATTGATTTTTCTAATTTTTTTGAGCAACAAAACATTAACTTAAATCATGCACGGTACTATACAAATCAAAATTACTAAATACGAATAAAAACATGTTAGTAAGCTTGCTAACTCCTGCAGTGAACATTGGCGAACCCACGATTCCTAAACAACGAATCAACAAAGCGTGTGGTGCATGCGGAGTGCATTAGACACTTTCAATGCACTCTGCGTATTTTAGTTTCTTGCTTTCTGATTGGTCCGACACTACTAAGAGTCATGTATGAATTTAACATGAGCCACTCTACACTGCTAAAATATTGAGTGAAATGTTTACTCAACGTTGAGTAACTATGCAACAGTTCAACAGTTGAGTAAACAATGCCTAATATGTTCAATAGTTGAGTAAAATGTTGGGCATTTTTACTCAACTATTGAACATATTGGGCATTGTTTGCTCGACTGTTGAACTGTTGCATAGTTACTCAACGTTGAGTAAACGTTTTACTCAACATTTTAGCAGTGTATACTCACGCATTACACATATTTATGTGATACTTTCTATTCCCAGTCAAAGATGCCTACGACTACCAAGGCCTATACTCACGCATTACGCATGTGATACTTTCTATTCCCAGTCAAAGATGCCTATGACTACCAAGGCCTATACTCACGCATTACGCATATTTATGTGATACTTTATTTTCCCAGTCAAAGATGCCTACGACTACCAAGGCCAATACTCACGCATTACGCATATTTATGTGATACTTTCTATTCCCAGTCAAAGATGCCTACGACTACCAAGGCCTATACTCACGCATTACGCATATTTATGTGATACTTTCTATTCCCAGTCAAAGATGCCTACGACTACCAAGGCCTATACTCACGCATTACGCATGTGATACTTTCTATTCCCAGTCAAAGATGCCTACGACTACCAAGGCCTATACTCACGCATTACACATATTTATGTGATACTTTCTATTCCCAGTCAAAGATGCCTACGACTACCAAGGCATATACTCACGCATTACGCATTACGCATGTGATACTTTCTATTCCCAGTCAAAGATGCCTATGACTACCAAGGCCTATACTCACGCATTACGCATATTTATGTGATACTTTCTCTTCCCAGTCAAAGATGCCTACGACTACCAAGGCCTATACTCACGCATTACGCATATTTATGTGATACTTTCTATTCCCAGTCAAAGATGCCTACGACTACCAAGGCCTATACTCACGCATTACACATATTTATGTGATACTTTCTATTCCCAGTCAAAGATGCCTACGACTACCAAGGCCTATACTCACGCATTACGCATATTTATGTAATACTTTCTCTTCCCAGTCAAAGATGCCTACGACTACCAAGGCCTATACTCACGCATTACGCATATTTATGTAATACTTTCTCTTCCCAGTCAAAGATGCCTACGACTACCAAGGCCTATACTCACGCATTACGCATATTTATGTAATACTTTCTCTTCCCAGTCAAAGATGCCTATGACTACCAAGGCCTATACTCATGCATTATGCATATTTATGTGATACTTTCTATTCCCAGTCAAAGATGCCTACGACTACCAAGGTCGTTCCTACCTACACGTACCACAAGACCTTGATGTGGATCTACGGTCTGAGCAGCCACCAGAGAAATGCTACCTCCCCAAGAAACACATCCACAGCTGGACAGGACACACAAAAGGCGTGGCATCTATCAAACTGTTCCCCAAGTCTGGTCATCTATTATTATCTTGCGGTATGGATTCTAAGATAAAGGTAAGATTGTGTCAATGCATACATGCATAATCGCGTTTGAAACAAATGCGATTATGCCAAATGCGATTCATTTTACCGTTTGAATTGTAAAATTCAGATACTTAATTATGAAGTTATGATCGCCTAATGGTGCGTCGTAATTTTTTTTGAGACACCCTGTATGGTACAGCCTATACATTTTGAGACCAACATATATAGCAAAACAGCTACAAACTACCTGTTAATCTCATTCTCATAAATAACTGGTTTTGTTAGATTTATTTTAATCAAACAACAACAACAAATGTCCCTCTTTATGAAATCCGTGAATCCAGCGGGTTGTTTACAAACTTCCTTCTTCGAATAATCACATTCTGTAGCACGCGTACACGGCAACGCTGAATTATATGTACAACGCACACACCAGCAAATTTGTGTAGGGCTCGCTTGAACATCTTAACGCGATTACTATATGCGTTTAAAGGTATCATTTAAGCCCCGCCAAAACTATATATTATCGGTCTCATATAGTGTGTATCTGCTGAAAACCAATCAAATTGCATGTTGACATCCAAAACCACACCCACTATATAACAATATATCATCTTTTTACTTGTAGCTATGGGAGGTGTACAATCAACGCCGTATATTAAGGACATTCAATGGACACAAGCAGGCTGTGAGAGACGCATGTTTTAACAATTCCGGCGACCAATTCCTCAGTGCTGCCTATGACAGATATATCAAACTATGGGACACGGAAACAGGTACTAATTTCATCATTCTTTATTCCATCAATAACCCTTACACCACCAAATCCAACAGATTCCAACAGAAGCACCGCGCCGGTCAACCCCCATTCCTGAGTCATTGCGTAATCATGCAAAGATACATGGGCTCCAAAAGATTAATAAAAGATTAATATTTGGAGCGCAACCCCCGTAGCGTGATGAACGATCACCTGGATTTCATCCGCGGCGGACCAGGTTCGATTTCTGGGGCCGGCAAAGGCAAAGGCGGTCGATCCTGTAATACCAGGAGCGGAGTGCCCATCTCTCTTTCAAAGCGATAGGGCCAGACTCACTCCTTTTTATAATGTTGCTGTGTGGGGCTCGCTACACCTCCTCCACAGCGAGTCTGTTACCTTCCCAGCACTGAAGAATGCCGGTACCCATTTAAATACACCTGGGTAGAGAGGAGTAATTGCGGTAAAGTGCCTTACTCAAGAGCAAAACATGTTGACCACAGCGGGACTCGAACCCACAACCTTTAGATCATGAATCCAGTGCTCTACCCACTGCGCCCCACATGCTCGGTGAACACATACACACATGCCCGGGGCCGGCACAAAACACTTTTTTTTGTCTTGATTTGTCCCGGTTTTCGCCCCTGTTAGAGGTTAGGGTTAAGAAATACAACAAAATTGATAAAAAGAATGTACATAAAACTCCAGGACATGTTAGAGGCCCGCCAATGACCAGCATTGACCGACCAACATGCAGGTAGGGAAGACAGGACAAACATTTTACAAATTTCAAAACTATAAATAATTTAAGATATAAATCAGGTATGGCGGGGACTTGAAGCCGTTGCAAACAGCGTGAAAGTCCTCAGGTCGTGTGACTGTGTCCCATGAGGGCTCGTTTTGAGTGTTCTAGATTTTGTAACTACACAAAAAGGAGATTTTGCTAATCTCTTTAATGAAAGGATTGGAAAGTTTGGACCTGATAAACCTAAACGCAGTATGCAGCCTCTTCAGATTGTCACCAGTGATCAGACCCCCTTAAACCAATGTTGAGGTTGCATTTAAAACCAATCTTATTATTTAGCTGGAGTGTTTGAATTATTGCTATGAAAAGTGACATATTTATTGATTCGGGTTATGTTATATAATGTAGCAACTCACAACTTATTCTAAGTGAGCCCTTTTAAAAGTATACATATACATTCAAAACAAATGTATGATATACTTTTTACTATGTGTTTTCATAATATAGGTAAAGAGTTGAACAAGTTCGCTTTCAGACAAGTTTCAAACATGAAACTGATAACATCCCTGCTGTATGATCAATTCAAGCAACAAAGTACAATTCAATTTTAGTCAGAATGATTTGTCGTAAATGTGGTAAATAGTGACCCTTAATGTATGAATCAGTGTCCAGCCAGCACAACATTGTGCATTATATGTTAGACAAATAATAATTGAGCCCAAATTGCGTAGACGTACAGAACAAAACATCATATTTATCATAAAATCATCTCAACAGTGCCATATTTAAAAATTCGCGGTAATCAAAAGTCCCCGGTATAAATGACGTCATGATTATTGGTGCACACATTTACGTGAATGCATTGTATAACTATGACTTTATTGATACCGGGACTTTCGATCACCGCAAATTTTTACAAATTGCATGTTGAGAGATGACAGTTTGTATTCGATATCATGATAAGTATGATGCTTTGTTCAATATAACTACGGGATTTGTGCTCGATAATTATTTTTCTAACATATAATGCACAATCATGTGCGTGCTGGACACCTCCTTTAAGAAGACATTTATTTAGGCCAAACAAAGAAGAAGGTCTGTCTCAGAAACATTGTGCAAAAAAGCTAAGTGCTGTGCGATTTCTTTTTTCTTTTTTTTTCTTTTTTTTTAGAAAATAGGCTATGAGGTATGCAATTTTTTTTGTGTGTGTGATTTTTTTTTTTTTTTTTGCTTATCCAAGCTTACGGAGAACTTTGTTATACTTTTTTAAAAAAAATCAACAACAACAAAAATCAAAAAAACAAAACAAAACCGTTTTTTAGCCCCCAGCGCATAGACCTACGCCCCGTAGCTCATTGAGACAGACCTTCTTCTTTGTTTGGCCTTACAACTTGATTTTATTTTTGTTAGTGTATTTATTAGCATTTCACACTCAAACCTTATTTACTTCTTTAACAGGGGAATGCATCAACAGGTTTACAAACAAGAAAGTACCATACTGTGTTAAGTTTAATCCTGATGAGGATAAACAACACATATTTGTAGCAGGAATGGCAGACAAGAAAATAGTACAGGTAAGCACTAATTGCTCCTATCTGTACACACTTCCTAACCCCCCCCCCCCCTCCAACCCCTCTGAACCCAACCCCACCTCCCAAACCCAACAGCACCCCACCCCCCCAAAATATCCTTACATGCCACCCCCACCTAACAAATCCAAACCTAACAACACCCCCACCCAAATCCAAACCCCCCTGTAGTGTATTTGGCCATCACGAGACAGTGACGTAACCGCGTATTCTACTAATTGCAGCACATAACGCGCGTGGCTACTCGCCGTGCTGGCATACACACACAAGCGTTGAAAGGCAGAAGATACACACGCATGCGTAAAAGCTGCGCCTGCTAAGTTATGTCACTGTCCAGAGGAAGCCAAACAGAGTATAGACTCAATCCTTCAATTCTTCCCTATTTTACACACAGCCCCTACAAGGGTGCTCAAATGTGAAGACTGGAACAAATACGGTTCAAAAAGTGTGCACTGATAACTGCTGAATATACATGAACTTATTCATGCATCATCATGCCACAGTGCTCCGGTAGAGGTAGGGCGATAGGGCGCATAATTTTCCTCCCGTATTGGACCAATAGTCTGATATTTCTTTTGTTGCTGTGTACAAATGCGCATGCTCAGTATTTGTTTGCATATTCATATATGCTAAATACTCTTGAAATTCCACGAGTAACCGCCAAATTTTTTCGCCGTGTTTTTTTCCCAGTCCCTCTTTTTGGTCCGCAGCCATATATATAGAGGGATGCAGGGACCCAGTCTCCATCCACCCACCCCCAACAATACACCCCCAGCCCCACTCCACTCCTTCCACATGTCTCCTACCCCACCTCTACTCTTCCTATCCCCCTCCTCTCCTCGTCTTCCCTCACTTATGCAATGTTTGCACTTGTCATTACTATAGTGCTTAGTCATTCGAGATATATATCCATATACTTCCCATCCCTCCCCCTTTTACTGATAGGAATAGGTATATTTGTAGATTATAGGTCAATAAATGTGTATGTGTTATCTGGAGTAAAATTAAACAAATCCATGCACAAGCATGTGCATTGATGTGTAAACAATGGCACGACCCGCAGGGGAACACTTTTGTTAAAATATCAACTTTTATTTTTTGAATTTTTGAGAGACAGAACATACTCATGTATTGACCTAATTCATTCACGACGCAATTACAAATCAAAATTTACAATAAGTGAACATTCCGTCTCTTTAAACATGTTTGATAATTCCCTTGCACAATGTTGTGCATAACAGAACATTCCTTCTTTAACCCTAACTCCCCGGGAGTAGTTTCGTGAATTTAACTATTGAGGGGAAATCGGTCTCCGCATGCGCCAGTGATTGAACCCCGGCCGTGTGCGTGTAAGTCTGGAGCTCTACCGAGTGAGCTATACGGGTCGGGTTCAAAAAACTTAAGTTTTTTCACAAGTTGAATGCCTGGCGGAGTGTGGTACGAGATTGACCGTGCGATCGTGCAGCACAAGATTGTAGCACTGTCAGGGTTTTATAGTGTCTAGGCGCGTTAGGGTTAAACTTTCTGTGCTGATATGAACCACAATGCTTCCCTATTTTATGTACACCCCGGCCGCACATGACCTTCTAACAAACAATTTGGCATTTTTGATTTTTTTTTCAGTGGGATATGAGAAGTAATGAAATAGTACAAGAGTATGACAGACATCTTGGAGCCGTCAATACGATACAGTTTGTAGATAACAACAGAAGATTTGTCACGACATCTGACGACAAGAGTTTGAGAGTCTGGGAATGGGATATCCCAGTTGACTTCAAGTATATCGCTGATCCAAGCATGCATTCGTGTCCCAGTACAACACTTAGTCTAAATGGTGAGTTATTGGTTTAACGCTTTCCCACGCAGCAGGAGTCTGCAGACGACATTCCAAAATTTCACAAAATGTTTAAAAAATGTCAACATTATTGAATATTCATTACCTCATTTTGGAATCACCATGAGAAATGCATCGACATAAGTACAGACATGCCTAGTATTGGTTTCAGTTATCCTTGAGATAGACCTTGAAAGTTGGGAAAGGTTTCTGAAAAATCTGTTTTGTATATGGTAAACCCAATAGTTGCGTGGAAAGTGTTTTAAGGGTGAGGGGCAATATTTCTGACACAATGACATATGATATCCCTATTGACTTCAAGTATATCGCTGATCCAAGTATGCACTCGTGTCCCAGTACAACATTCCAAAATTGCACAAAATGTTTCAAAAATGTGAACATTATTGGATTTCATTACCATATTTGGAATCACCATGAGAAATGCATTGGAATAAGTACAAACATGTCTAGTATTTGGTTCAGTAATCCTTGTTAAGTGTTAAGATATATAGGATTAAGGGTGAGGGGTAATATTTTTGACACAATGACATATGATATCCCTGTTGACTTCAAGTATATCGCTGATCCAAGTATGCACTCGTGTCCCAGTACGACGCTTAGTCTAAATGGTGAGTTATTGTTTAAGATCGATAGGATTAAGGGTAGGGTAATATTTTTGACACGATGACATATGATATCCCAGTTAACTTCAAGTATAATCGCTGATCCAAGCATGCATTTGTGTCCTAGTATAATGCTGAGTCTGAATGAGTAGTTATTGTATAATATAAAGCAGTTTACCAACCCACAGTGTTTCCAATAGACAATATAACAACAAATATTAACAAACACCGGCAAATGTCCCAACAAAAACATAAGCAAGGACAGTCACAAACTGGGACTTGAACCCTTGTCTTTCCGGAAATCTAGACAGGCACCTTCAAACACCGGTACTTACTGATAAGTGGCCATTTGAACTGGGGGGTAAGTGTATAGACGACAGGGTTTTACATTACACATAGCACAATAACATGAGGCGTATGGTGAGTTTTTGGTTAAGAGTCATAGATTAATGGGTAGGGGTAATACACTGAGCCAAAAAAGAAACTTATAAAAAAGAAACTTAAACAATTTTAACAGATCACCAAATAATATTCTGTGCATGAAAATGTACCAAATTTGGATACAATATTACTGCAATGTATCGCTTCAAATGGCAGTCAATAACCAATTGTTTGCTTCAATGACACAAGAGAAATGTGCACTGCCCCTATGGTGATATGTTAAAATTTTATAAGTTTCTTTTTTGGCTCAGTGTATTTTTGACACAATTGACATATGATATGTCTAGAGTTTGAGTGTTTGGGAATGGGATATCCCAGTTGAATTCCTAAACCAAGCATGCACCTGTATCCTAGTACGATGCTGAGTCTTAATGGTGAGTTAAGGTCCGTTCATACTCGCGTCGTTGCGCATCGACCGACGTCGCCGGATGAAAGTTGACATTGCTTCAACTTGTGCGTCCATATCCGTCGACATCGGTCGATGCGCAATGACATGAGTGTGAACGATTACTTTATTGATTACGATCCATGGGTTAAAGATAGGTGAATGGTTTTGATAATAACGATTAGTTGGTAATAGGATGCATCCTAGAAACTAGAGATTACTCCCATGGCTGACATCTAATGATGATGTCTATAGTCTATTTGGCCATCACGAGACAGTGACGTAACCGCATATTTTACTAATTGCAACAGCACATAGCACGTGCCTACTTGCGGTGCTGGCGTATACACACGAGCATTGAAAAGCGGAAGATACATATGCATGCGTAAAAGCTGCGCCTGTTAAGTTGCGTCACTGTCCAGAGGAAGCCAAATGGAGTATAGCACTACAACTCATGAAAGTGTAGTTTTGCACAGCGTGTATTATTGTGTGTACTTTTTAAGCTCCTCCACACTGTCGAATGCCTTTCGGAAGTCCAAGAAAGCCATATATGTAGGCTTATCATCATTACGCCTACTCGCCACAATATTTTTAAAGGTACATATATGAATGAAAACAGATTGCCATGCAGGTGTATTACTCTTCCTTCGTCCTTAAAAAGACTAAATAACAAATTGTGTATTTTGTTTGCAGGTAAATGGCTCGGTTGTCAGTCGATGGATAATCAGATCACTATATATGGTGCTATGAATCGATTCCGTTTGAATAAGAAGAAAATCTTCAAAGGACATATGGTGGCTGGTTATGCATGCCAGATGGATTTCTCACCGGACATGAGGTGGGTATTGTAACATACGTACAATTTCATTGGTTCAATTAGAGGACTAGCCCATAACCCCATGTTATAGATTGGCCAATCAGGGACCTGGTTAGAAGTTTGCCATGGATTTCTCACCAGACATGAGGTGGGTATAACATACGTACATTTTCATTGGTTCAATTAGAGGACTAGCCTATAACCCCATGTTATAGATTGGCCAATCAGGGACCTGGTTAGAAGTTTGCCATGGATTTCTCACCAGACATGAGGTGGGTTATAACATACGTACAATTTCATTGGTTCAATTAGAGGACTAGCCTATAACCCTGTGTATGTACTGAGCCAAACAGGCACGCACGGATGCAGAATGCAGAAAATATGCAATTGCCCTAGATGACAACATTGTCATCCAGCACGGCCTGGTAAAAGGCAGCAAACAATTTGAAGCGTCCAATCAAACAGCGTCTTTTTGATGATTTAGATATTAACACTCCACTGCATAAGAATGACCAATCACGGACCTTGTTAAGGTTTGAATTACAATCCCTTAGGCATTTCATTACTTACATGTGCATGTCCAGCAAAAGCACATCGCAATCAAATAACACAACAACGCAGTATGCATCGGGTATCATGTCTTTTATCATGGTTATATTTTGTCGAAGGATTTCTCAACTATAAGAGATCGTTGGTTTCATAACCCAGGCAATACATGTCTAGTCAGCACTACCAAACCTGTTTTGAGAAAGGCAACTGTGTTTGTCAAGTAGTACGCAGTGAATATACCTGTTTGGATCTGTGGTAGGATTCTCACATCTTAAAGGTAGATGTTCTGATTGCTGGCCGATTTTCAACTTGATGTTTTCTATTTATCCTTAAAATTGTCGCTTTCTAATGTTTGAGTTGCATAACTCCAATGGCTCTTATTCTAGAAGCACAAGGTCACAAGAAATTGTCCCATTGAGTAGTACACGAACTGGCGAGTGGTTAACCACCTTTGGCAGTAATTCACCACATTTTAGCCTATAATTTCTAAATGGAACATTTCTGGCCTCTAAGATTTTACAGATATAATGAGAAAAATATGGGTATTCTTCTGATATCAAAATACATTGGTGTAAAAAAAATCATAGCCACCAAAAGTGATCAGAACATATACCTTTAATCTCATGATTTCTCCCAATCCTGATGACAATGTTTGATTAAATTTGCTCTTTATATCTTTTCATCTTTAGTTATGTGGTGTCAGGTGACGCGGATGGCAAACTCAACATCTGGGACTGGAAAACTACCAAACTGTTCAGTCGACTCAAGGCTCATGATGATGTGTGTATCGGGTGCATATGGCATCCACATGAGACGTCTAAGGTTATTACGTGTGGATGGGATGGTCAGATTAAATTATGGGATTAGGACTGGACTAGGAGACTACCAAACTATTGAGTAAACACAAGGCTCATGATGACTAGGAGACTGTTCAGTCACCTCAAGGCTTACCATGATATAAGTGTATCGGTTGCATCTGGCATTAACATGAAATTTTGATATTCATTACATGCAGATGGGATGATCAGATTCAATTATGGGATTAGATTCCTAAACAATTGGAGGAGATTACCAAACTGTTACCAAATGAACAAGCAGTGTTTTTTCTTGTTGAGTGTTAGACTTAAGACTCAAGACTCAAGCCTGTCAAGTCCCCTCAAGGCTTACGATGATATATGGCATCTGCATGAGACATCCAAGGTTATATGTGGAGGGGATAGGCAGATTAAATTATGGGGCTGAACAGAAAAAGTGTACTTTAGGTCCCAGATACTGGTATACCAGTATCGTTCAATACTGGAACATAAAAGTTGCCAGTATCGGTTGATACTGGTACGATTTTACTGTTCCAGTATCGGGCAATACTGGTACACATGATTGCAGTGGGATTTGTTCCAGTTTTAAGGATATTGGGACGTTGTAATGTATGCTGTAATGTAAGATATTTTTTGTAACTCGCCTCGAGCACCATTTTGGTGGATTAGTGCGCATTATAAATCCACAGTATTATTATATTAATTATGTTCCAGTATCGCCCCAATACTGGAACGTTTTATATGTGCCAGTATGGGCAGAATTTGGAACACTGACTTTGTACCAGTATCGGACGATACTGGATGTTCCAGTATCGGACGGTACTAGTAGTACAGTTCAGAATCTGGAACCTAAAGTACACTTTTTCCAGCTAAACAACTGGGACTAGAAGACAACCAAATTGTTGAGTTGTTTAAAGGCTCGTGACCAAATATCTGCTGCTCAGGCAAATGATAGAATACTTCATGTGATTTTATCATTGATGAATTGAAAATAGAATCATGCACAGAAAATGTAAGGCCATGTTTATTTCATAGCCTCAAATTTACCCATTTTAGGATAATTTATGTGCTAAACATAATTCACAATTCTTTGCTGCTGACTTGCAACATTCACTGCTATACTCATCATCATCATCGTCCAGCGGAACAGTACAGGACTCATGATCATGTGGTTGTGAGTTCTAGCGGCCATGGGTTAACCAGGGTTAACATGTTTGTGTCATTGGGCAAGATCCTTAGTCTCAATTGCCTCGTTCACCCAAGCGAGATTGGGTAGATGTTCAGGGTGATATAACAATCCAAGTGCTGATATGGTTGAGCACTTAGCCGGTTGCTACATAAGTGAAGCGAAATGATTGTGACGTTTTCCTGACGGCGGCGTAATAATAATAATAATAGGCTACAGCGCCTCGGTATAGGCTGCCTACATAGACGGTGCTACATAAATTGATTATTATTATATTATTATCATCATAAGTAGCACCAACTTACCTTATCACACCCAGTGATACTTTATTCCATTTGACACCACTCTGGAACAGGGTTAGCCCTGACCACCTGCAGATTTAAGGGGTCCAAATCAAGAGAACTAGGGGTCCATGTATCTAAAACTAAACAAAAGTAGAAATTTAAGGGGTCCAAACTAGTCAAAACTGTCAATCTAAGGGGTCCTGGGCCCTATTGCATAAAAGTTAAGAGTAATCTCAAGTGAACTTAGGAATAGTTATCCTTAACTCTTCTTAAAGTCTGACGAAGAAGACCATGTTTGATTCTTCCTGAGTTGAGCTTTAAGAAGAAGGGTCCAGTTCTGCAGATTGTCCTAGGATCTATGTCATAAAGACCAACTCGCAAATTCTTAAAAAATCTTCTTAAGAAGGAATAAGACTTAAGAAGACTAACTCTACTTAAGATTAATTTTTAATTTTGATGCAATAGAACCCTGGACCCCCCCCCCCCCCCCCCCCCCCCCCCCCCCCTCCGATTGTAATTCTATTTCAAGCTGTACTGTAACTAGACGCGAGGGTTTGGCATTTTTAAAAAGTGCTGAAGTATTCTGACGACGATGATAGCACATAAACTTGTCCTAAGTCTGTGATGATTTATTTGCATTTTGATCTTCCCATCTGCAAATAAAAGTTTGATTGGCATATGTGTTAATAACTCACTTCTAAAATTATGAATGAGGGCTGAATTATTCACCATGTGATGTCGGTGCGAATCTACTTATTGCTTAGTAGTACAAGTTAAGAGGATATATGCTATTGGGTAGCTCTGCTGGCATCGCCTAGAATTCCCATTACTAGTATTTGAATCCAATTTCTAGAAACACTTCAGCAGGTCAATTATCTACCAACACTCTCACTATGCAGTCACCAGATGGTCCATACCGCTGTGTGTGATGTGTTCTGGTACTAGTAAATCCTTGATTGTCAGTGACCTGGGAGCTATATTGTAATTTGAGCAGTTTGTCTTTGGTCTGGTTACTGTCACTGGGTCACTGGTGCCAGTGATTTAGTCTGTACATGATGTTATGATGTGCATTACATATGAGTGTATGGTTGGTGTAGGCACGGCATGCCTTGGTGTAGGGGAGGGGGTGGGGGAGAGGTTGATGAAGGGAGGTTGATGAAAGGTGGGACTAAGAGTGGCTCTGTAGCAGAGCTAACCATTGGGATGCAGCAATGCTACAGTGTTTGATTTTATGTGACATGATCAAGCGGAATGAGTCGTATATCGGTAATATTGATTTTGAGTTATAGGTAAAAAGACAAATTCTTATGGTTTTCTTTGTTTTCTCCGTTGGTAACTTGTTTATAACTTTAAAACTATAAGTTCAATATTAGTGGGGTTTGGACCGAACTGTAGCATTTTTCACCTGCCTTTGAATGATGGACAACTATCAAAATTCAAAACTGCTAACATGTGACTCATTTCACCTGATCACGTCACATATATGACCCATCACATAAAAATGGACATGTTGGAGTCCCAAGTAAAATCTGAGTTATCATGGTAAGACTTGAAAGAGCACATTTTAAGCTTTGAAATGATACCACGTTGAAGGTAATCGGACTTGGTAATCACAAGATATGAATTGAAGAAGCATATATTTTAATCTATTATTTTCTTTATGTTTCACCAAATATATATTGGCCTCTAACTCAAAACTGTGTTTGCCGACAACATGTCCATTTTAATGTGACTGGTCACATTTAAGGTGACCCAAAAAATCACCTATTCTACGGGCAAACGGACCTCTCCGGTAGGTACGGTTGTGGGTGGTTTTTTTTAGAAATCAAATCTTTAAAAAAAGTATTGGGTCAGAATGGGTCAGCCAGGCCCGTACAACAGTGCTTGTTTTTTGACGCCAAAGCATAAACATATATTGGCTGCTGCTTGCGCAAAAAAAACCTTGATTTCTATTTCAGGGGCAAAAACTCAAATCAAACATTCTTTGGATCTATTTATAGAACCTTAGTTTATTGATAATTTATTTTGGTCTGAGCATTAAAGTGACTTGCTGACAAGTAGGCATGAGCTTGATGTACAAGCAAACCTTGATGATCACTGAATTGGGGTGGACAGAGTCTACTCATACTCTGTTTTACTCCCTGTCACTGTATCAAACAACACCCTCTGACCTAAAGAGTGCTCACTTAAGCTTACTTCTGTGTGCCATAAGCCTCTCCCTTCCATGAACTGTCCCAAAACAGAGTCTACTGACAATAAATCGACCACACAGAACTGCGCTTTAAGCACACTAGCGATGATGCTTTTTGATGCATAATTCATGTATCACCCCCAGGGAATAACATCATATCATGCTAGTATTAAATTTGATGATGTACATTTGGAAATATGTGATAGTGTTACCTCTAAGAGCTGTGTAAGAGTTTGTAGTTTATCGTTAAAAAAAACCCATCCTGTCCATTTTCGGACATATAAATGCTATTTACTATGTAGCAGTATACGGATGTCAGAAGGTCAAATCCAGAGCCAGTAGACCCTTTTTGGGGCGAGATCAGTGGGTGGGAACAGGTTACAATAAGTGAGCCCTCTATTGGTAAGCCAGTCAGACAGTGTGGGTCATAGAGTGACAGGGGGGTACCTAAGTCGACTAGGGTGTTCACAGCTAGCATTCACTTTAGCCATTTCATGAGTTCTATAATCAAAACAACTAATTCTTAATCAACAATTGATTTTTCATTGAAAGTAACAGTAACATTGCCAGATACGCGTAAATTAAATGCCAGCTAAAATAGCAGGGTTTTTTATTTGCGAAATAAAGTATCCGCGAAATTAAACAGGGTGTCTCAAAAAAATTAGGACTCTGTTTCATGACCGTGTAATTCTTATTATAATCATTGGACCATGACCAATTTAGTCTCAATGTAAAGCCCAAATGATTATTATGATATCCTGAAAATATAAGATCAATCCGATGCAAAATAAGAAAAATAGCGTACTTTGAGTAAACCATGTCATTTACTAGTTTGTACAATGGGATCTACATGTACACAGACCAGTAAATAACATGGTTTACGTTTCAATATGTTATAATAATTGTCAACATAGTAAATAATGTATCAGTCAATAGCAAAGTTTAGTTTGGTAATCCATTTAATTCTGGCACAAATCAATACTTGCTAAAAAAGCCCGCAAAACAGATGCATGCATATTCTGTGCAAATTAAACAATTTTTGTTAAACTTTGTTAAACAGTTCTCGAACCCACTGTGGATGGTTCATTGAGTTACAAGTCGAGCACTTTCATGTTACTCAGCTGTTACTGTGTGAATTTCCATTGTACAAACCAGTAAATGACATGGTTTACACAAAGTACGCTAGTTTTCTTAGTTTTCATCGGATTGATCTCATATTTTTAGGATATCATAATAATTGATTGGGCTTTACATTGAGACTAAATTGGTCATGGTCCAATGATTATAATAAGAATTACACCGTCATGAAACAGAGTCCTCATTTTTTTGAGGCACCCTGTAGTGTTTACAGTATAGGAGAGTTTTTCAGACTTTCATACCGGTTTTCAGACCTTTTTTTGTTGTATCTGTGGTCACTCACAGTCCTGCAAGTGTAACATCTTTAAAGAAGGCACAGCTTTCACATAATGTTGTAGATAATTCTTGTATTTTTTATTGTCTCGCCTGATGTAATCAGAAAGAGACTATGTTATCACTATTTCTGTCCGCCGTATGCCGTATGCCGTATGCCGTATGCCGTATGCCGTATGCCGTATGCCGTCCGCCGTGTGCTAAGAAATACCTTTGTGACGCGATATCTGGAGATCCGTAAGGCCTATCGTGATGGGACTTGGTGGAGGGAAGGGGCGTGGTGCGTTCTGTTGCTGATTGATTTTTCAAGGTCATCGGGGGTCATACAAGGTCATCGGGGTCAAATATGCTTAAAACTTTTGAGACGCGTTGTGACGCGATATCTAGAGATCCGTAAGGCCTATCTTGATGGGACTTGATGTCAGGGAAGGGGGTGGGGTGTTCTTTTGCTGATTAGATTTTCAAGGTCATTGGAGGTCATTCAAGGTCATCGGGGTCAAATATGCGGTCAAATAAGATCCGTAAGGCCGATTTTGATGGGATTTGGTGGAGGGAAGGGGGTGGTGGTTTTTTTTTTGCTGATTAAATTTTCAAGGTCATCGGAGGTCATTCAAGGTCATCGGGGGTCAAATATGGGGTCAAATAGATCAGTAAGGCCTATCTTGATGGGATTTGGTGGAGGGAAGAGGGATGGTGTGTTCTTTTGGTTGATTAAATTTTCAAGGTCACCAGAGGTCATCGGGGTCAAATATGGGGTCAAATAGATCAGTAAGGCCTATATTGATGAGATTTGGTGGAGGGAAGGGGAGTGGTGTGTTCTTTTTGCTGAATAAATTTTCAAGGTCATCAGAGGTCATTCAAGGTCATCGGGGGTCAAATAAGATCCATAAGGCCTATCTTGATTGGATTTGGTGGAGGGAAGGGGAGGGGGATGGTGTGTTCTTTTTGTTCTTAATTTTTCGGGGTCATCGGGGGTCAAATATGGGGTCAAATAGATCAGTAAGGCCTATCTTGATGGGATTTGGTGGACGGAAGAGGGATGGTGTGTTCTTTTTGTTGATTAATTTTTCGGGGTCATTGGGGGTCAAATATGGGGTCAAATAGATCAGTAAGGCCTATCTTGATGGGATTTGGTGGAGGAAAGGAGGGTGGTGTGTTCTTTTTGTTGATTAATTTTTCGGGGTCATTGGGGGTCAAATATGGGGTCAAATAGATCAGTAAGGCATATCTTGATGGGATTTGGTGGAGGGAAGGGGGGTGGTGTGTTCTTTTTGTTGATTAATTTTTCGGGGTCATCGGGGGTCAAATAGATCAGTAAGGCCTATCTTGATGGGATTTGGTGGACGGAAGAGGGATGGTGTGTTCTTTTTGTTGATTAATTTTTCGGGGTCATCGGGGTCAAATATGGGGTCAAATAGATCAGTAAGGCCTATCTTGATGGGATTTGGTAGACGGAAGAGAGATGGGGTGTTCTTTTTGTTGATTAATTTTTCGGGGTCATCGGGGGTCAAATAGATCAGTAAGGCCTATCTTGATGGGATTTGGTGGACGGAAGAGGGATGGTGTGTTCTTTTTGTTGATTAATTTTTCGGGGTCATCGGGGGTCAAATATGGGGTCAAATAGATCAGTAAGGCCTATCTTGATGGGATTTGGTGGACGGAAGAGGGATGGTGTGTTCTTTTTGTTGATTAATTTTTCGGGGTCATCGGGGTCAAATATGGGGTCAAATAGATCAGTAAGGCCTATCTTGATGGGATTTGGTGGACGGAAGAGGGATGGGGTGTTCTTTTTGTTGATTATTTTTTCGGGGTCATCGGGGGTCAAATATGGGGTCAAATAGATCAGTAAGGCCTATCTTGATGGGATTTGGTGGACGGAAGAGGGGTGGTGTGTTCTTTTTGTTGATTAATTTTTCGGGGTCATCGGGGGTCAAATATGGGGTCAAATAGATCAGTAAGGCCTATCTTGATGGGATTTGGTGGAGGGAAGGGGGGTGGTGTGTTCTTTTTGTTGATTAATTTTTCGGGGTCATCGGGGGTCAAATATGGGGTCAAATAGATCAGTAAGGCCTATCTTGATGGGATTTGGTGGACGGAAGAGGGATGGTGTGTTCTTTTTGTTGATTAATTTTTCGGGGTCATTGGGGGTCAAATATGGGGTCAAATAGATCAGTAAGGCCTATCTTGATGGGATTTGGTGGACGGAAGAGGGATGGTGTGTTCTTTTTGTTGATTAATTTTTTGGGGTCATCGGGGGTCAAATATGGGGTCAAATAGATCAGTAAGGCCTATCTTGATGGGATTTGGTGGACGGAAGAGGGATGGTGTGTTCTTTTTGTTGAACACTTTTTCGGGGTCATCGAAGGTCATCTGGGGTCAAATAAGATCCGTAAGGCCTATCTTGATGGGATTTGGTGGACGGAAGAGGGATGGTGTGTTCTTTTTGTTGATTAATTTGTCGAGGTCATCAGAGGTCATCTGGGGTCAAATAAGATCCGTAAGGCCTATCTTGCTGTGATTTGGTGGAGGGAAGGGGATTGGTGTGTTCTTTTTGCTGATTAAATTTTCAAGGTCATCAGAGGTCATCTGGGGTCAAATAAGATCTGTAAGGCCTATCTTGATGTGATTTGGTGTAGGGAAGGGGGTTGGTGTGTTCTTTTTGTTGATTACATTTTTCAAGGCATTACATCCCTTGCATTAACTACAATGCATACTGTGACAGTGCTACATTGTATCATATGTTTCATCATCATTTCTTTCAAGTCACTTTTGATGAACAGGCGAGACGCGCCGTTCGAGAACCGCCTTGTTTGACAAGAAATAAATTGCAAATATATGCAAAATGTTTATAGAATGTGCATGTTATATTTGTTTGATTTACACAGAATCACCGTAGTGGCATTATGCTTTCGGATAAACAGGCGTGAATTAAGACATATTATGTGATCTTTTCAAAGTAGCGCCCTCTATCATTGATTTTTACTATGAAAGCAGATTTTTTGGCAGATTTGAATTTTTGATCATAAATCATAAAGATCTTCTTAGTTACAGATAGATACGATTCCTAATTACTTCAAAATCATGAATCATGGTTTGAAAATAGATTGTACCGAGCGGTACAATCTATTTTTTCATATTTTACTCTCAAATTCACTCTAAAACTATGATTTTGAGGTTATTAGGAATCGTATCGCTCTGTAACTTGGAATATATTTATGATTTATGATCAGAAAAGTAAATATGCAAGAAAATCTGCTTCCAATTTTTTTTCTCGAGGATTGAGGGCGTCCCCTGGAAAAGATCACATAATATACCTTTATATTAACAAAAACCTTAAAAGTACTGGAAAACAGGGTGGATAGGTTAAGGGCCAAAGTTTACCGCTTTGTAATTGTCGAATTCCGCGTTTTTCAGCTTTGTAAAGTTTGCATTTTTCTGTGATGTAATTTTCCCCAAGAAAGCTTAAAATTTACGATCTATAAAACCAAAATAAACACACTTTACAGAAAAACACATCATTTTTGAGTTTTATTACGTATCATTTTTTAATATTTATATTGTTTTATTCAAGACTATTTATAAATTGTGTGTTTTGGACGCTTTTTGTGCATTTTTTCCCCTTCTTTTCATCAAATTTTGGCCCTTAGGATAGGGACAGTTTTAGCACTCTCTATACTCTGTTTGGCCATCTCGAGACAGTGACGTAACTGAACAGGCGCAGCTTTTACGCACGCGTGTGTATCTTCCGCCTTTCAACGCTTGTGTTTGTACGCCAGCGCCACGAGTATGCGCGCGCGTTATGTGATGCAATTAGTAGAATACGCGGTTACGTCACTGTCTCGAGATGGCCAAACAGAGTATAGATTATTGTTTTTTTATGTTGTCCATGAGCCAAACTATTTAGCGCATATTATGTCCACCCATAATGCCTTTGAACTGCCACTATAAAAAAATGAAAATATGTAATGGGTATATATTTTTTTCTTACAAAGGTTGGTGTGACTGTCCCGGATTCACCCCGACGTCGGGGTCAATAGGGACAGCATTATTCTGGGTAAGGAAATCAATAGATTTAAAGAGTTTTTACCTGTTTTATTCTACATATGGGTGAATATGGATAATAAGTGAGTTTTAAAAAACCAAAACAATCACTTTTAAGTAGTTTTTACCACTATAACTATTGAAAATTATGTTTTAACAATATTTCTTAGACGTGTCAGTTAATAAGGAAATAAATATTTGACTGATTAGGTAAAGAGTTATTTAGGTGCTTGAAGATCAGAAAATATGTTATTCTTTGAATTGAGCTATATATTCTAATTGATATGTACCAATTCAGTATCAAATGTTCATCTTTTCTACAAATATGGAGATAAATATTATGTGTCATTAAATGTGAAAAATACTAATGAACAAAATAGCACCCTCATCTCTCGGAATATTAGCATGAAGTATATCTGGCACACTTTTGGAGTTGGTTTATTACATATTAAAGTTATAGTATCAGTTTTAACAAGAAATATGAACATTTCTGGTCAACAATGGCAAAATAACAGCTACAAAATTGAAGCTTTCAATCAAGCGTTCATAGAACTGGGTCAATAAGGACATATGTACACTTATCCAAGATCATATAGTGGGATCAACACAAATACGGTTCATCGATTGGTTATAACAACAGTAAAACCTCAATGGTTTAAAATATATAATAAAACACAACCGGTTTTGAACTACAATACGCAACTGCTAAGGGAGACAATACCTAAAGAAGCATACAGACAAGCTACAGAAGAAAACTATGAAAATGCCAAAGCAGATATGGTTGATTTAACAGCACAACAACAGTGGGACACCATTGCATCAGCATGCCTTGATGCTGCCAATGCTGAACTAAAAATTGACAAAAAGAAAAGATATGCAGAAAATCCAAGGATAGAAGAACTATCAAATGCACAGAAAAAACTACGAAATGACATAAATGCGTCCACAGACAAGATCAAAAGCAGGGAGATAAAAACAAAAAGGAACAAAATTAAGATTCTTAAAGAAATTCACAAGCTTATCGAAGAAGAAAAAACAAAGAAAATTATCGAGCAGGTTGAAGAAATAGAGAGCAATAAATATGACTCCAACAGAATGTACCAAGCGGTGAGACAACTACAACAAAGTAAACCAAAGAAGAAACTTCTAGTTGAAGGAGAGAAAGGACTCACTTCAAACACCAAAGAGCAAATAGAGATTATAACAAAGCATTTTCAAGATGTATTTCATATAGACTCAGAAAAGGAAATACCTGAAATAAAATCAAAAGAGATGGAAATACCTTTTTCTGTGAGTGAAGTACAGAAAGCAGTAAAATCCTTAAAGAACAATAAAAGTGCAGGATGTGACCAACTGAAAGCAGAACTTAAAAAACATGGTCCACTGATCATACACCAAAGCATAGCTGATCTACTAAATCATATGGCAAAAACAGGCGACTATCAGAACTAAAAACTGGTATACTTGTACCACTACCAAAACCAGGAAAGAAACAAGGACCACCAAAAAACCTAAGACCAGTCATTCTTCTATCGGTCATCAGGAAAATCCTCGCAATAATCATGATAACAAGGACATCGGAAAAACTTAATAGTCAAATACCAATTTCACAAGCTGCATACAGATCAGGAAGAGGGACAACAGATCATGTATTTACCATTAAGACACTTGCGGAAAAAGCAATAACATCTTCAAACTATGAGATCAACATTTTATTACTCGACATGAGTCAAGCGTTTGATACCATCAAGAGAGACATATTAATTGAAGATCTCAAAGAAGTACTAGCTGAAGATGAACTGCATATGTTCTACTTATTACTCAAAGATGTAAACATACAAGTCCGTGTAAACAAGGAAACAGGACAACAATTCACGACAAATATAGGTGCTCCACAACTCAAGGTGACTGTGCCAGTGCAATTTTATTTACCTACTATTTAGCAAAATCACTTCATGCGGCGAGAGAGAAAGATGAGACAGAACATAATTATGCCATTGCAAGGGAAGTATCCAAGGATCTTCTACCAACACATCTGCAAGATCACTCTTACTGCACACCAAACCCAAACCAATCAGTGACAATAGATCAGCAATATGCTGATGATATTAGCTGGATTACAACAAACTCTGGTCTAATCACCAAAATAAAGAAAACAGTACCATCAAAGTTGAAGAAAAGAAATCTCACCGTAAATGGAGAAAAAACAGAACTCTACAAAGTGACAAGGGAAGGCCCAACAGACTGAAAAAAATGCAAGTATTTAGGATCTCTACTTGACACAGAGGAGGATATAAAAAGAAGAAAAGGGCTAGCCATCGGCACATATAATCAACTCAAACAATTTCTTCAAAGCAGGAGGGCAACAATAACCACCAAAATGAGAATTTTCAACGCATATGTAAGCTCAATTTTTCTATACAATAGTGAACTATGGACAATAACAATGAAACTAGAACACAAAATTGATGTGTTCCAAAGGACTCCCCTGTCGACCTGCTTGCCGAATGGTTCGATGTTTTGATCTGACTAATTTGCATCTTTCCCGGAGATGCGGGCATTCCAACTGAAGTATTTCTAATATTTCAAACTAGAAACACGGGTCACCCTGACGTGACGTCACCCCATGTCACGCGCCAGCCCGTCACCTAAATTTCGCTTGGACACCTCGAAAGTTGTGTTTTTGCGGAGCTCCCGTTATACTGGATTTTTACGGATCCTGAGTTGAGAATTTTGTCACTGGCGTGCATAATTCGTGTGGGTGGTTTTCCTGGATTTTATACGCTTAAAATCGGACCGTTTTAGTTTCATTTCGGACCTTTTATAGTACCAAATTCAATTAAAAACTGAACGTAAAATTCTAAATTTTCCGAGGAGTCCGCCATTTTACTTGTGACGTATGCAATATGGCGGCTCTTTGTTTTTAGTAATAATATTTTCCGCAAGTCCGGATACGCTTTGGATCTTTATTGAACTCGTATTGGAATCGCTGGGATTATTATTTGTGACGGACAATATCGTTTATGGATCTTGGTGATGTATCTTTATATAAATCGATGTAGTCTGTGTAATGTAGTTATTAACGTGTATACCCTATATTATGTATCCTTTACAGCTTTTGACGATTGAAAGCCCTCTGTGACATATATAATAGCGTTGATTCACAGATAATCCCCATCAGTGGTAGATAACCCGTGTCTTATACACGTTTGATTGAATTTCTATCTTTATTCAATTTAAGCAATAGATTGATTAAAATTCGTCTTACTACATTACTTAATCAGCCCAGCAGCCTTGTACTTTTCGCCGCTAGCGCTTGATTTCCTACCTATCTGCGTTATAACTTTTACTTGCATTCTGCGTATCATAATAAGTCATGTAGCACCAATGTACTGAGTGCCCCGTTCTTATCCCCGATTGGGATTTACATTTATTATGTCTTGCCCACCGATTGTGCTCACGAGCCGATGAATGTGCTTCCTTTTGTAAGGGTCTTACTGCAGTGCACTTTGATGCGCTGGAGAAGGGCTTTGCGAAAGGGTTGCGCACCCGCAGTATCAATGTTAATGTTGTAGGTAGAAAGTCCGTCGGAAAGTCCGTCGGTCCGTCCGACGGCCTCCTTCTCACGGGGGAGGGAAGCTCTGTAACCGGAGCTTCCGTGGCTGTTTCGGCTAACGATCAGGCTCGGCCTGTTCGGCATGTAGAAACGGTCGGCGTGAGTGGTAGAAAGGCGGGACTGGTCCCCGTTGAGTACGCTACTCCGTCAGGCGAGCTAGGCGAAAGCTCGGGGGTTATGTCAACCCCTGAGTTACCTTTCACGCCGGGTGCCAGTAGCAGCGGTCCGAGAGAATCGGTGCCCGCAGCTACGGCGCTTTTGCCTGCCAGTGAAAGTACGGGGTTCGTCCCCGCACTAGTAACTGGCCCGCTGGCGGTGGGAGTCGCCCTAGCTACCTCGGGTAGCCTGGGTACACCTACCAGCCAGTCGGTGGTAACAACGATGGCGGGCGGCCCTGAGCCTGCCGTTGTTTGTTCTGCTAGTAGAACTCCCACGGCGTTATTCGCAGGTCGAGTTCTACCCCCGCCCCCGGTTTTCCTGTCGGCTTACGATTAGCCACAGTTGATAACCAGGGTGCAATTAGCCATGATCGCCCTATTCAGGCAGGACCGAGTGTTCACTCGTCCACGCCGAATGGTGGTATTATGTCTAGCGGATTTACTGGTCATTATCCTCCCGGTCACGGTGATCAAGGATTAAGAATCCCGCCATGAGTACCATTCCAACCGCTTCGGTGGCTGCGGATAATACTCATGCGTTCTACTCTAACGCTCCCATGCAGCAACAGGCTTTGTTGCAGCAAGGGGGGTGAGTGGTTACGCCACTGCGGCAGGCTATATGCCGAGTGCAGGACCTTGGGCCCAGTACCAAGCATATCAGCCTTGGGCGCAAGCGCCAGCGTGGCGAGGGTCGTACAACCCCTTGCTTTCGCAGGCTGCTAGCCCTCCCGCTTACCCGTACGGTGTAGGAGGTTGGCAGTACGGACATGGTTTACCCGTGGCAGTCTGGACAGCCAGCCGGCATGCAGCTCGCCTCTCAGGTGCAGAGCGTGCCGCCTCCTCAAATTCCGTCGGTAGTTAGTGCTGGGAATCCAACGATGAACCCTGTTCGCCCGGATCTCAGCGGGAGTACCCCCTCTTCATCAGTACCTATCCAAGCCCCTGTGCCGGTTGCCGGCGCGGTGGACATGGATGTGTGTGCGGATAATGCCCGTCCAGAGAGTGAGGATGAATCCGAGTCGGGTTCGTCTGACTCTTCGGGCGAGGGAAAGGGGTCGGGAGAGGATGACGAGTCAGATTCCGACGAGTCGGTGCCTCTTCCCCCGCTACCAGCTGAGGAGAGAGTTAATGGCTTTCCGTTAGACACGCACTCGATCTTGTCCCGCGTTGCGCGGGACTTAGGCATTGCCTACGAGTCGCGTCGTCCAGCGGTTACACCTAGTGTTTTTAGCGCTACGTGTCCATTACTCTCAGACTCAGTTGAGCCAGCGCTGACTCTTCCTGCAGACTTGGCGTCTGTCTTGGAGGCGGCGAAGTCTCCTCCGTCTAAGAAGGCCTACATGAAGGGCTGTCTAGTGACGGATGATGACTTCAACACGTATCTTAAGGTGCCTACCATGGACTCGGAGATACAAAAACGCCTACCAGTTGAGGGAAAAGCTCATGATCATGGAACGTACTCCCCGTACTGGGAGGAGTGTTTGAAGTCCGTTGACAGTCGCCTACGGGCGGCTATCCGGCTTTCCGCATTCAGTTCCACCGTAGTGGAACACCTTATGAGGTTGACTGCTTCGGGATCAGGCTCGGCGTCGGAGATTGCTCGTGAGGCGTATCTGTTGTCAGATCTCTCTCACAAGTCCTTGCAGCCTTCGATGTCCGCGGCTCACCGGCTTACATCTCTACGCCAATCGACCGCACTCTCCCTCCTGTGCTCGACCTATGGGCAGCAGTTCGCTGACTCGCTCAATAAGGTCGAGCTCTCTACTCAGGGATTTCTTTTCGGAAACCGCTTCTGCGAGCTGGTAGAACAGCGAGCTAGAGAGGTTCTCGATGAGAAGTCACTGGTAGATACGGAGGCGGCGTTGAAGAACCAGAAGAGGAAGAAGAAATCGAAGAAATCTGGTAAATGGAGATCTTCGACAAAACCTTCCACTTCAGGTTCTTCTGGTGCGGTACCTTCGGTAGCCTTGCCCGCTGCCGCCTCGGCTCCTTCCTCTGGGAAGAGACGCCGTGGTGGCCGGGGGAAGTCTTCTGGTCCAGCAGCGTCCAAGGGCAGTAAACGCCCGAAGACCTCTGGTAAGAAGCCTTCTTCCTGAGGGTGCGGCGCCTGCCATCCACTCGTCCGGGGAGCTCTTAGCTCCTCTGCAGACGGTGGTGTCACCGGTGGACTTGTATCCACCGGTGGGCGGGCGCTTGCTTCAGTTCAGCGCGGAATGGATCACCATTTCGCCGTCCAACTGGCTACTGGAGACGGTCGAGCGGGGTTACAAGATCAAGTTTACTCTCACCCCGCCACCGCACTCGCGTCGCAGGCAAACTCACTTGCCTGCCGACAGAGTACTTCGATCACTCCTCTTGAACGAGGTAGCGTCCCTGAGGGACAAGAGGGCTATAGTCCCAGTCTTCCCCCCGTTTCACGGGGGGTTTTGGTCTACGTTCTTCCTAGCACCAAAGAAGACAGGCGACTGGAGACCGATTCTCAACCTGAAACCGCTGAATGGGTTTATCAAACCTCAGCGTTTCAGGATGGAAACATTGGCCTCCGTCCTCCGCTGCCCGATGAAAGACTGTTGGGCAGCTTCCTTGGACCTACCTTCACGTTCCGATTGCTCCCAAAGACCAGAAATGGTTGCGTTTCCAAGTACAAGACCAGGCGTACATGTTCACATGTCTGCCCTTCGGCCTCACTGCGCCCAGGGTGTTTACCCGGGTAGTGAGAGAGGTGGGAGCATACTTGAGACGCCGGGGCGTCAACATATGTCAGTATCTGGACGACTGGCTGGTGTATGCGAAGTCTCGAGAAGAGACAGCGCACCACATACAGCTAGTCATCCAGGTGATTACGCGACTGGGCTTTGTAGTGAACTACAAGAAGTCCAATCTCGTTCCGACACAGTCTCCGATATACCTCGGGGCACGACTAGACCTGTCGAAGGGTCGGGTTATGCCTTCCCTGGCACGAGTATACAACATGGCTGCTTGCGCCCGCATCCTAGCGGAAGCGAGTGTAGCGCCGGCGGTAGCGTGGCTCAAAGTATTGGGCCTTATGGCCAGCATGGTAGATCTGATCCCGCTTTGTCGGTTCCATATGAGGGTAATTCAGATTCACCTGCTGGCGCACTACAAGCCAAGTGTTCACTCGGTGTCCAGGATGGTGCCTATCTCAGACCTGATCAAGGAGGAACTCCACTGGTGGTACCAACCTGCCAACCTGACAGTGGGGATGGTTTTTCCATCTCCACTGACGAGTCGTGTCATCACGACAGACACGTCACTGTCGGGATGGGGAGGCCATTGGCTAGACAACCGAGCCTTTGGCCGGTGGTCGAGCATAGAGGCTCAGGTACACATCAATCTGCTCGAACTTTGGGCAGTGGAGAAGACTCTCCTATGGTTCGAATCCGATCTACAGGGACACAGTGTCCTTGTCCAGACGGACAACTCGACGGTGGTAGCTTACCTGAACAGGGAGGGCGGGACAAGATCTCCCACCCTCTGTTACCACACCATGAGACTCATCTCATGGTGTCGAGATCACCAGATCATACTGAGGGCGATTCACATCGCGGGTGTCACGAACATCCTTGCAGACGATCTCTCCAGGGGACGAATGTACGGCCCCACGGAGATATCGTTAGCACCTCAGATAGCACAGACAATCTTTGTACGATTTTGTCACCCGGCGATCGATCTGTTTGCTTCGTACCAGAACAAACAGCTACCGGTGTATTGCTCTCGGACTCGCGACCCGAGGGCGTCAGTGGATTGGAAGGGACTGACGGCTTACGCCTTCCCTCCAATCTCGCTGCTTCCAAAAGTGGTAGAAAAGGTGGCAAGAGACGACTGTTACGTCCTGCTCATAGCCCCTTTCTGGCCGAAACATGTGTGGTTTCGTCCGATGGTAGATCTTCTCGTGGGTCGCCCCATGTTGCTACCTCCACTTCAGGACCTGCTCAGGCAGGGAGTTCACGGCGAATTCCTTCCGAACGAGCACCTACGGTTGACTGTTTGGCCATAATCCGGCAACAATGCCAGGAGAAAGGCTTTTCTCGAAGGTCTGCAGGCTTGGTCGCCTCAGGTCGACGCCAATCCACGCTCAAGACATACTCTAAGCGTTTGGCTCCCTACTATGAGTGGTGTTCTGAGAGAGATATCTCTCCCACTCGAGCAGATGTAAATAGCGTTTCGCTATTTTTAACCGAGAAGTTTGATTCAGGACTCCAGGCAGCTACTGTCCGGAATTATAAGTCCGCAATCATGTCAGTCCACGTAGGTTTTGAGGACGGATCCACTGTCAATGACGGCGGGGAGATCAGTCTTCTACTGAAGGGGATGTTCAACGAGAGACCACCAGTCAGGAAGATCGTACCTGCCTGGGAACTTAACACTGTTCTCGAGTACATTAAGGGTCCGCCTTTTGAGCCTATGGCGAAAGCGACCCTCAAATATATTACTCTTAAAACTGTTATTCTCGTGGCCCTTGCCTCTGCGCAAAGGTCTTCTGAACTTCATGCATTGTCATATTCATCTATGTCTCTTTCACGCGCGGGTGTGACGATTTCTTTTGTTCGTGGCTTTGTGGCCAAGAACGAGACTAGTTCACACTCGTACTCCACCCTTTACCTTCCCTCTCTCAGTGCGGGTTCTTCCGTGCACGATGATAGGTTATGGTGCCCCGTTCGCTGTCTAAGGTATTACTCAGATAGGACGTCCGGAGTGCGAGGTAAAAACAATGATCAACTATTTTTGACGCACTCCGAGCCACATAAGCCCGCGGCGAAAAGTACAATAGCTCGTTGGCTGGTTCAGGTAGTCAAAGACTCCAATGCAATTATAAATGACGAGCGTGTTACGCGGCACACTCTACTCGTAGTATTGCTACCTCATGGGCCTACCACCAGGGGTTGTCCGTGAGAGAAATATGTGAGGCTGTTTCATGGAAGTCCGCCACGACGTTTTCCGCTGCCTACTACAGGAGCATTAACGGAAACTCGCTCAGGGGACAGTTCGCCCGCACGGTTCTAGCCGGACCGGTTGCGGGCAAACATCCAAGAAATTAGGTTAGTTGGTCTATCAGTTATTTATTTGTAGGTTGAGCTAGGCTTCTTGGGTTTTGAGAAAAAACGCTAAACTGAAGCTAAGCTTACCTTGGTTCGATTTTCTGGTTCTGACATCAGTATGATGTGGGCCTTTCAAGATCTGATCCTCCAAATTAAATAAATAATACACACGGTATTTGGCTTTTTTCGCGCCTCCTCCAGTGTTCTGTGCTAAACTGGGTTGATGCAAATTAGTCAGATCAAAACATCGAACCATTCGGCAAGCAGGTCGACAGGGGAGTCTCTCCCAGAACTTATTGTTCTTGGGACTCCCCTGTCGAAGCCTGCTTACCGTGGTTCGATGTTTTGATTGCCCTGCCACCCGACCCCCCTGCGATAAAAAGCGGAAGTAGTTTGGATATTCTTGCGAGGTGTCCAAGCGAAATTTGGGTGACGGGCTGGCGCGTGACATGGGGTGACGTCACGTCAGGGTGACCCGTGTTTCTAGTTTGAAATATTAGAAATATTTCAGTTGGAATGCCCGCATCTCCGGGAAAGATGCAAATTAGTCAGATCAAAACATTGAACCACGGTAAGCAGGCTTCGACAGGGGAGTCCCAAGAACAATAAGTTCTGGGAGAAACTCTACTAAGACGGACTCTCAATATTACGAAACTTGACAAAGTGACAAATGTCGATCTATATATACTAAAACAAATAGTGAACCATGGAGCAAAACTATCAAACGAAGACGCCTAAATTGGCCGGGACATTTATATAGATTGCCACAGGAAACTCCAGCACGCCAAGCTTTAAAAGAATACAACCGAGCCACAAAGAGACCAGTCGGACGTCCAAAGCCTACCTGGGTTGCAAACGTAAACAAAGGAATTAAAACGGAACTCTTGACACAGACCAATGATCGTATGACCTGGAGAGCAATAGTTGCGCGCGCAATGGCAACATAGCCGGAAAGCGTAGACGACGAGGATGTGTGTGGGGAAATTAAGGAAACACGTCGTTTCATCCCAAAACGGTTTCATCCCAATAATTTCGGCTACCGTTTCATCTCAATACCGGTTCATCCCGAAGCCGTTTCATCCCCGTTACGGTTTCATCCCGTTACGGTTTTATCCCAATTGAAATATTGATTTGTTGGTTCCGGGGAGAGGAACTCAAATGCGCAGCTATTGGGGAGTGGTTTCTTGGGCTCATCTCGGGGTGAATAGCAAGGCGGCACTTGCACGGGGCGGTTGTTCGGTTGTCCATGGCGGTGTGAGCCTGGGGATAGCGACCCGTGCACAGCCGTCGGCGCGCCGGGAATGTTAATGGTGTCATGCGCTGCCAAATGGATGCGACTTCGCGATGCATATAAATACAAGAATATTATATTCAAGGCCTATTCATTTACATTTCAAATGTTAACAACTTCAAACATACATTGGGCTGAAACACCAAGTAACAAAAAATGTTTACAAATGCCAAGCTAATAAATGAAACCCTTCGTGTAAGGTAATTTGGAACAAAATAATTGAATATTATTTTGCTATTCCTTCTTACAAACGATATAAATAAGAATTTAATTTCGCTGAAATTCATAAAACCTCCATCACTTGAATTTAAAATGCGGCTATAGGTCTATAGGATCATTTTTATAGATACGGGTTGACATTAATACTAGCAGTAGCACATTCAAATTAGAGAAATTAAAATGAGGATAGTTATATTGACTTGTTGGTTCCGGGGAGAGGAACTCAAATGCGCAGCTATTGGGGGAGTGGTTTCTTGGGCTCATCTCGGGGTGAATAGCAAGGCGGCACTTGCACGGGGCGTTTGTTCGGTTGTCCATGGCGGTGTGAGCCTGAGGATAGCGACCCGTGCACAGCCTTCGGCGCGCCGGGAATGTTAATGGTGTCATGCGCTGCCAAATGGATGCGACTTCGCGATGCATATAAATACAAGAATATTATATTCAAGGCCTATTACATTTCAAATGTTAACAACTTCAAACATACATTGGGCTGAAACACCAAGTAACACAAAATGATTTACAAATGCCAAGCTAATAAATGAAACCCTTCGTGTAAGGTAATTTGGAACAAAATAATTGAATATTATTTTGCTATTCCTTCTTACAAACGATATAAATAAGAATTTAATTTCGCTGAAATTCATAAAACCTCCATCACTTGAATTTAAAATGCGGCTATAGGTCTATAGGATCATTTTATAGATACGGGTTGACATTAATACTAGCAGTAGCACATTCAAATTAGAGAAATTAAAATGAGGATAGTTATATTGACTTGTTGGTTCCGGGGAGAGGAACTCAAATGCGCAGCTATTGGGGGAGTGGTTTCTTGGGCTCATCTCGGGGTGAATAGCAAGGCGGCACTTGCACGGGGCGTTTGTTCGGTTGTCCATGGCGGTGTGAGCCTGGGGATAGCGACCCGTGCACAGCCGTCGGCACGCCGGGAATGTTAATGGTGTCATGCGCTGCCAAATGGGGGTACCCGGGGATCAAGGCCAGCTAATCCCGGGGATAGCTGGGCGTCGGGGACTCGGAGTTAGTTAGGCGGGATCGGGAGAGGCAATTTGCGTGGGGTGCTGCTGCTGCCGGATTGGGGGCGAATTAGCCGGACGGCAATGTCATCATGGTACGTGTCTTTGGTACGCCGATGGTATCGTGCCACCAAACCCTGATCGTCTCAGACCAAACCTGGGGCCATTTGGGCCACTTAATCACAACACAAGAATATTCATACAATGTCCCCATGAATTTCCGTCCCCATAACCGGAATTCGTTAAACCTGAGACCATGGACTCTGGTGTAAACAACTCAGTTAAGCATAAAGCCTATCTCACAACATGTTAAAAAATGTGAGTTAAAAGCAATGATTGATAGCCACATATAAAATTATCGCCATCATGATATGTGCATATAAATGGAATGAATATCGACACTTTTTTTAAATTTTAATTGTTGGTCTCAAACGCAAGGATAAGACTTAAAAATTATGTTACGAAGCGTATTTATTTCACATGATATTAGTTTAAATAAATAAGTAAAGTAGTACATAATATTAAGACAAAAGGACACATTTGTTTATAATTTTAAATATGGCCTAGTTTGGCTACCTAGAACAGAATTAGTGTTGCAAAATAGTTTGGAATTCTTTTTGTTTTGTGTGATTATTTATGTAATTCATTTATTGAGCGTCCCCCACTCGCTTCCATTCATGTAATCAATATTGTCCAAAACTTATAGCGAATTATAAAGATTAGCCCCTGTAGCGTGAAAGGAGGCATTCACACATCCATCTGTCAGTTATCGCAACGACCAACTAATAGCGTCCCTAATGAAGGGGGATTAAGTATTCAGCGAAAGTTGCGTGGCGAAGTGTTTCGATTGTCGGGTCAAATTATTTGACTATCCACACAGGGTTAAAAATGACTTCAATGTATGTGGTGTATAATAGTTGACCGTCAAAAAGTAGTCAAAAATGACTAATTAAGGGTCAATATTAACACTTTCTACGTGGCTATTAATTTTACCATTTACAAAACAGATTTTTCAGTAACCTTTCCCAACTTTCAAGGTCTATCTCGAGGATAACTGAACTAATGCTAAGCACGTTTGTACTTATTGCAATGCATTTCTCATGGTGATTCCAAATTTGGTAATGAACTTCAATAATGTTGACATTTATGAAACATTTTGGAATGTCATCTGCAGACGCCTGCCGCATGGACAGTGTTAAAACACTTTGCACGCGGCAGGCGTCTGCAGACGATATTCTAACATTTTACAAAATGTTTCAAAAATTGTCAACATTGTTTAATTTAATTACCATATTTGGAATCACCATGGGATATGCATTTAAATAACTACAAACATGCCTAGTATTGGTTCAGTAGTCCTTGAGATAGACTTTGAAAATTGGGAAAGGTTTCTGGCAACTCTGTTTTGAATGGGGTAAAACTATAATAGCCGCGTGGAAAGTGTTAGCTACCTATTTTTAAGTGTGAATCCCTTAGATTTTCTCTTTCCTTTTCCCTTTTATCTTCCTCCCCTTCTCTTCTTCCCTTTCCTTTCTTTCTCCTTTTCCCTTTTCTTTCCTCTTTGGCAACCGCAAAAGTGAGCGCGGACGGGACGGGAGAGTATGATAAATGTAGATAATATCATTATTATTTATTCGGTCTCTCATACATCACAGTAATGTCATAATTGTATTATCTCTGTAAACGGTACCGTTATTTTTTACCACAGGAGAAAATAATAGGCCTTTCTAAACTTATTTTGCGTCACGCGACTTTTAGCTAATTTTTAAGATAGCATGCGTCACGGTTGAAAAATAGCCAAATTGCGACACACGACATCTCGCGAAGACGAGCCGACAGCCGTGTTATTTTGTCAACCCATGACAATGTGACATGTAGACGGTAGACCCCTTTACTTCGGAAAATAGTTCACACGCCCGTGTATTCCGTGAACATTTTTAAATGGTAGAAAATGTCAATATTTTTACTAAATCGATGTTTTCTAGAAGTTCAAATTTGAAGGAAGTTTTACGAATTTTCAGACAACATAACTAAAAATATATCAAACTATCAGGTATGCTTTTACGGACTTTTACTACCATTTCTCATTTTTTCAATTTTGGATTTTAAACTCGAGATATGCATCCATTTCCAAAAAAGTACCGTGGCCAAATTTTGTTTTTTATTTATGTTGTCTAAAAAATGAGGATTACAAAATAGCTTTTGGGTTAATTTCTCAAAATGCAGTTTATTTGGTATCACATTGATATCACCATTGGATTCCTTATCAAATTTCCTTTCTATAAATGTATACTTGTATGTACTTATATCTAATATTCTCGAACTTAGAAACAAAAGTTGATCATCAAAATAAAAGGGTTGACACTTCTCGTTCAGGGTGTATTGCCCTAGTCGATCCCCGCTATGTCCACGGAGCCGTTACGTGAGCGATTCCGCGTAAAGTAGTAAAGACGTCGTGCGTAAGTTCACGGTGTATTGCCCTGTAATCGATCCCCGCTACGCTTGCTTAGCCGTCCGTGAGCGATTCCCCGGGCCCCGTGATCGTAGTAAAGAAGTAGATACGGAGAGGCGGCGGCGTGCATAAGTTCACGGTGTAATTGCCCTGTAATCGATTGCCGCTATGCTCGCTGAGCCGTTCCGTGAGCGATTCACCGGCGCGGCCCCATATTTTAGTAAAGTAGTAGATACGGAGAGACGTGCATATAGTTCAGGGTGTATTGCTCTGTAATCGATCCCCGCGTTACCCGCTGTGATGTGTGCTATATCGAGCGAATCAATGGACAATCAATGGTTTGTACTGGTATGAATATTGCACGGGGATGAAACGACTATGGGATGAAGTGGTTTTGGGTCGAAACGACTATGGGATGAATGAATACCATTTCTCATTTTTTCAATTATGGATTTTAAACTCGAGATATGCATCCATTTCTAGCTAAATGTATGCAAAAAAACACCCTTAAATTTACACTTTTCCGGTGTTTAAGCATTATTTCCAAAACTAAGCCTTGTGTAAAAAGAAAAAATGCGATCCTTGACAACATTTTCTTGTTTACAAAAATCTGTATTAGAAAAAAGTACCGTGGCCAAATTTTGTTTTTTATTTATGTTGTCTAAAAAATTAGGATCACAAAATAGCTTTTTGGTTAGTTTCTCAAAATGCAGTTTATTTGGTATCACATTGATATCACCATTGGATTCCTTATCAAATTTCCTTTCTATAAATGTATACTTGTATGTACATATATCTAATATTCTCGAACTTAGAAACAAAAGTTGATCATCAAAATAAAAGGGTTGACACTTCCCGTTCAGGGTGTATTGCCCTAGTCGATCCCTGCTATGTCCGCTGAGCCGTTACGTGAGCGATTCCGCGTAAAGTAGTAAAGACGGCGTGCGTAAGTTCACTGTGTATTGCCCTGTAATTGACCCCCGCTACGCTTGCTTAGCCGTCCGTGAGCGATTCCCCGGGCCCCGTGATCGTAGTAAAGAATTCCGTAAAGAAGTAGATACGGAAAGGCGGCGGCGTGCATAAGTTCACGGTGTAATTGCCCTGTAATCGATTGCCGCTATGCTCACTGAGCCGTTCCGTGGTGAGCGATTCACCGGCGCGGCCCCATATTTTAGTAAAGTAGTACATGTAGATACGGAGACGTGCATTTCAGGGTGTATTGCTCTGTAATCGATCCCCGCGTTACCCGCTGTGATGTGTGCTATATATCGAGCGAATCAATGGACTATCAATGGTTTGTACTGGTATGAATATTACACGGGGATGAAACGACCATGGGATGAAGTGGTTTTGGGTCGAAACGACCATGGGATGAAATGGTAAAGGGTCGAAACCGTTCTGGGATGAAACGCGGTGGGATGAAACGACCTGAATTCGTGTGTGGATATCTTGCGCTAAGTGTACACGTATAATATCCTTTTAATTTATGTGGTATTTAATTTTTGTTAGTAATGTTACAATAGGTTTACAAACAATTTAGGTACACACTATATGATATTATTACATTTGTCGATATTTTCACACCTAATAAATATTTGCGGACCTTATTTTTGACGCAATTAATTTTCACATTATTGAAAAATAACAATAATACACTATAAATGCTCATTGAAGTGTCATTTGACATAGATGCTACCATATTGTAATAATTGTCATTATTTCAAACAAAATATTTATGTTGCAGTAATTTTCACAGATCTTTAATATTCGCGGGCCTAAATTTTGCGGTTATTAATGTTCGAAAATTAACTTATTTGCCTCTATGAATAACAAATGTCATTTTAGTAAAAAGGCTGGAACTTATTGTGTATTGTGAAAATAACATGATAAACATTGTGAGTGAAAGTGATGTGATGTGTATCTATACACTACAGCCAGGGCAAGAATCTCTCAATATTATGATTATGAGGAGAACCCCCCCCCCCCCCCCCCCCCCATAATTTATTTTATCATCAGGAGACAAACAAATAAGTACTAAAATAATATTATATACAAGTACAAAACATCAATAAACAATTCAGAAGTCGATTTTATGACGTATATATTTAAAATCCCAAACCAGTTTCGCGGGATTTCCCCTCATTCACAGTCAGTGCTCCCACACGTTACAAGTATGCAAAATTCGACAACTTCGTCATCCACAAATTTTTTTGATCCCATACCTATCTCAAATGTGCCTTAAGCTACGGTTATAAACTCTTCACGATTTATCTCGCAAGGGATATATATCTTAATACATCATCAACAAAATAAATACCATCTTGCCTCAAAATCCATAAAATTACCGTCAAAGTTGACCGTCAAAATCCAGTTTTAGTCGCCGTATTTTCCGCGAGACAGAACTCGAGCGATGTGTGACGTAGCATTTTTTAAATTTTTTATGAATGAAAGTGAACACGTGATTAACGAAGATAGTGATGACGTGATACCCTGGACCTCATCACATTTTTCAGAATTCAACATCAAACTGCTATCCTGTGTAACCTAATGGGGAAAACAAATCCAAGATGGCGTCGCGAGTGTGCGAGTGCCCATTCACACACAGACGACGCTGGACATAGGCGTATTCACGAGTATTCAGGTTAAAATATGCGAACAAGGTTACCTGATCAAGTGAATGGGACGACCGCTTAACAACGGTTTAAATTCAAAAAATAGCATTTACAATTGGGATGATTAGCCATCCCGAACGGTTTTGGATTGGAAAAATTTTCTTCTAACCTATGATGAATTTTATGGGGTCATATAATCAAAATCCATTGTTACATTGAAACCAACGGAAATTCAAAATTAACGGCCGTTCGTAGCCACCGTCGTCTGTTCACACACATCAAATTGAAGTGCGCCACCACAGTCGCGATATTCTTAGGCCCCTACCTACTCAATTGAATTTGAATTTACATAAATAAATGATTATTTCAATTATTATAATATTAATAAATTATCATCATCACATCATGTATGTACTGGTTGATTGATCACCATAACTTTGTAGGTTGACAAGGGAAGCCAAGGTGTAGCAGAGTTTCTGTGCGACTCGAAAGGTTGCATTTATTTTACATAATTTTCTTTTCAAGTGCAACATAAATTATTGAATTTCACGTTTTAGGGACGGAAAGTTCCTATCGACCCTCATTCGATGGAGTGAGATACCCCCGTAGAATGTACAATTCAGAAATCATATATACTGTAATTACCCATGTAATTAAAATTGATTCTACAAAAGGCCATCCACCAAAGGGATTTCATTTTAATATACCTACAATTACAAAAGGCTATCCACCAAAGCATGAAAGGGATTTCATTATACATACAAAAGGCCATCCACCATAGGGATTTCATTTTAACTACAAAAAACCATGCACCAAAGGGATTTCATTATACCTACAAAAGGCCATTTTACTAGAATTTGACAAGGATCATCAGCCGCAGAAATTTTCATGTATAGGCCCTAGCTACTATTGGTAATACATACTTGTGGCAGGAGACTGGGATACGTGATCGCTTAGGTGTTGACTTTCAGATGCTTTACCATGCGAGGTTTTGTGGCCCAATGGATAAGGCACATGCGCTGAGGTCCCGGGTTCGATTCCCGGGCAAAATCGTTTTCCCAATTTGTCTTTTTTCTATCTACAAAGCCGAACATGTTTTAAAAATATTTATAAAAAGATGGTAGGTACATCAAATAAACTCTATTTCTTTTTCACTTTTGACAGGAATCTGTTGGTGATTTGAACCCTCTGGACCCTTCCATGAAGGTAGTGAGCTACAACCCAAAGTTTGATGCAATGTTTACACCGGAGGTAGGTAGCTGGAAAATATGCTGGTTCCCTGCACCCTGGATCCCCGCTCCAACTCATCCATAGGTGCAGGTACAGATTGTGTGGAGCAAACCAGCATACATGTAGCTGTAAAAGTGGACATTTTCGCTCGTGGACATTTTCGCGCTTCGCACATTTTGAACAAATTTACTTTTTTTCATTTTTCGCAATTTTGAGCTTCCTACATAGAGCTACTTAAAAAGTGAACCAATTTGCACATTTTTAATTTCGCGTCTGCTGATTTTAGCGTGAAATTAAATGTAGCGCGAACATTTCCACTTTAACAGTACCTGGAAGGGCCTTCCTTCAAATGCTGTTTTTATCCCTTCATCAGGTGCAAAATTACACATTACTTATATTTTAATTTCAGATGCGATTACTTTTTTGTGTGGTGCAATGTGCATTCGGTAACAAACAGAACTAGGCAACTTGAATTGGGAATCGTAATTTTGCACCTGACAAAAGGTTTCTTGCAATAGACCAAATTGTAATGTGATATTGTAAGTATAGGCAATCTTACGTTCAAGCACTCTTGTCTTGAGATATACTTGACAGTAAACTTACATACACTACAACACGAATGGGGTTTCTACTACAATTAGCACTCGGAGACCATGTTATGTTCTGGTATCTTTAATCATCATTCTAACTCTCGTTCCCTGTCGGTTAGACGGAGTTGTCCATCGGATGGGGAGAATACTCGGTGAGCCTGTACTCGACTTCACAGTCAAGCTACAACTCGCCTCTCCGACACCCAACTCCTCTCTCCATCTCTGGCTAAACTCAACTCAAGATGTAGCAGCAGCCACGTAGGCAGTGTGGATGGGGGACGTGATTGGTCCTTGGTATGTGACATCACTTTGGTGTGCCAAATACCAATGACCAACACTGCCCTCATCCAGACTACTCACCTAGCTGCTCTTACATCACCTCCACGCTACGGAAAGCTGGTCCCCAGCGAAATGAATTATAACATATAATTAACAGAATTCATAATAAATGTGAATATGTGAATGTGAAACGATATGAAAAAGAGTTCATTGTTTACATCTCCAGATGTCGTGTGTCGATCCAATCCCTCGTGACGTGCTGCACAGTTTTAACCATAGTTACTGTTTACGTTTGAGGTCATTCACCCCTATGTGGTTCGCTACGAGACTAGACTACTGTCTCTGTCGCTTTTCGTAGTCAACTCCAACGTGTGAGTTTACAACACTCAATCCTAACTATGTGGCCATATAGAAAATGTGTTAAAAATTCATCCCTGATGAATATTTTCTGTTTGAGGCGACTATAGCCATAGGATATTTCAAGAAAAATCACTCATGTGATTAACACGTGTTCCGAACGACGTGTTGTGAAGAGTTCGATCAACAAATCGATACTTTGTCCCCAGTGGAACAAACAATTGAAGAAATCGATTAACAAATCGACAAGTTGTTATCAATACAACAACCAATTGAAGAATTCGATTAACAAATCGATAATGCATTCCCAGTGGAACTAATAATTGGAGAGTTCGATTAACAAATCGATATTTTGTTATCAATATAACAATCAATCAGCAATCGTTGATCAACTCGAAGAAAACAATACGTGTTTTGCTGAGGGCCGGGCGTGGAAAGTTTTGGCACAGTTACGTCTGGATATCGCGAGTAATGCTGATTCCTTTATGTCGTTTGAACTAATAAGGCAGCTAATATTTGAATATAAGTGGTTAATATATTCATAGTTATAGTGTGGTATAATTGTGTGTGAATATTACTTAAAATAATACAAGTGTACACATGCTACACTACAATATAACCACAATTCCCATCCTTACTGTGGATGGTAGGACTAGAGGAATTTATTCATCATTAGAGATGATCTGTGTCTAAAACCACTTTAGACTACAGCTTTGTAACTGAATTCATATGTCATTTTCTTATAATGAACCCTTAAAGTACATAAAGACAGTGGCCTAAAATTCAGAATTTTCAAACAGTATAGTCCCATCAACTTTCTACCGAGTAATACTAAACAATACAGTGTCACGTGTCATATCTTCCCTGGCTTTTTGTGCCATGCAGAGTAAGACACGTGGCAGTCTAGATTTGGAAAAATAGTGGGCGTACTGATTGGATCCAGGGTCTCTTTCAAATTTTGTTTTATATTTCCTGAAGATCTCGAAAATAACCAACTCGGCAATTTCTGCTGATTCAGTTCAGTCCCAATTGTAGGTGGGTTTCAATTACAACCCCCTGAAGAATTTGGTTAGTTCAAACTTGACCAAACTGGTTTGAACTTGAGGGAAATCAATCAGGTGGGCCATCAGGCTGGGACAAACGTGTCAAATTTTTAAATCTTTTGATTCTTCAGATCCGCCCACTCGGGCAGAAACCATCTGTAACGAGCAAAAAAATTCAGTAGATATTCGAATATTTTGAACGTACAATGTCCCAATATTTACCACCTATCTCACATTTACAATAATAAAAATATATAGTTACCATCAATAGCCCGAGAATTAGAACTTGTGAGTAATTAATCAAATTGAAATGTAACTTAATTTCCATAACATGACCAATTAATCTACTACTATATGATAGCAATTACATTTACAATAGTAATCTAAACAGGAAACTGAGGTAGAATTACAAATAGGTACCATCTACTATAATTATGTGAATACATAAGCTGGCATGGCAATGACGTTAGCTGAATTTACACAGTATAGTGTACATCAATAGAAATATGAACCAATTTCAACTGAACCAGTAACCATGGTAACCACTAGTGCAATCTCATTTCAACTTTTTATCTCAACATCTGGATAGTTCATGCCATAGGTTATTGAAATGAACTCTAGCATGCCCATTACAGATGTGGAATTAGAATGAAATAAACTACTACCCTGTGAAACTGTTATGGAACGTTACTAAGATATACCATACCAAATTCAACCAGTTGTAATAGCAACATATCAAATAATTCTTAATCAAACATCATATGGCATGATATAATAGCTGTAATTCTCAGTCGAAATTCGATCATTTCACTATCATTTATCTCATTTGTCGAAATGTGGTGTTATTGCTTTCCACATATCATGCTGAGATGAACTGAAAACACAAAATTTCATTAATTTTCACTGTCAAACTCAAAACTCAATAGTCAAATGTATCAGAATTTCAAATGTGACTTAACGCAAGTCTTGTCACCAAACGGAAACCAAAATGAAACAAACTAATTAGCGATCAATATGTATCCATGTACAAGGCAACTCGTAAAATGCTGTGAGATCGTATATCAATTAAATATACCAATATTTTATCATAAAACATTTCCAAAGATCCTTTCCGTCATGTTTCAATAGTTTCAAGGTACATTACCATACACAACAACAACAATTATATCAAACAAATCCCATAATACCATAGTAATCTCAAATTAATCTCAAATTAATCTCAATTTACTGAATGATTTGTAACCAGGTATACCTTTTTTTGTTGAAGTAGTTAAATACTTGGAACAAAATTGAAGTCTAAAGAGCATGGCTCTTTTTAAATGACTAACCAAGAATTACCATACTTAAATCTGTTGGAGTCAACAAAATTTGTTTTCGAAATTATTGCCACGTTTCAACAATTCTGCTGACAAATAATTCAACAGATGGTTATATTCTTAAAACTTGGATATGCACAATTTGCGTGCTTGTCGGCTAAAATCGTCCTAATTCACTCTAAAACCATGATTTTGAAGTAATTAATAATCGTATCGCCCTGGAACTTGGAATGTATGTGTACGATTTATGATCAGAAATGTAAATCTGCAAGAAAATCTGCTTTCAATTATTTTTTGAAGATTGAGGGCGTTTCCTGGAAAAGATCACATACCTTTGGGGGACTCAAGGAAGTTTTTGATTTGATTTTTTGAATTTTGTGAGTGCTGTAATTATTGAACTATTAATCAAATGCATATAAAAGTATACATTTTTGGAAAGGAAATGGATCAGAGAATCCAAATTAGGTGTCAATTTTGACCCAAAATGTTGATTTTTTGAGAAAATCACAAAATTCACTTTTTTGACCCATTTTTATTTAACAAAGCTATTTTTTAACCTAATCCAATATGTTTTTGAACATTTTGACCAAAAAGTGCCAAAAATATGGATTTTTTTTAGACACTTTTTAGTCAAAATTTCAAAAAATATTAGATTAGGTTAAAAAAAAATTGTCCCTTCATTAGCGTCTTTACAGCATCATTAAGCGATTTGGGTGTTTTTTACTTAACATTATTTTTATTAGTTTTGTTTTTAAAAAATGGGTCAAAAATTGATACCATATTTGGATTCTCTGATCCATTTCCTTTCTAAAAAAGTATACTTTTATATACATTTGAGTCATAGTTCAATAATTACAGCACTCACAAAATTCAACAAAAAACTTCCTTAATCCCCCCCCCCCCCCCCCTCAATCACATTATGTGTGTATAACGTAGACCTGTTATACCACAAAATGAGTGTCTTAATGCACACTCCCCAGTGTGCATTTAAGGAGATATGGTCCAATAAACATCCCAAAAATTAATAGAAAACAAAGACATTTTGCAACTTCAATTTGAAGTTTTACCTGAAAAAAAACATTGAGCAATTATGACATGTTGCATATCGTTTTAAAGGCATATTATGTGATATTTTCCAAGTAGCGCCCTCTACCATTGATTTTTAAGATCTTCCAAGTTACAGATCAATGCGATTCCTAATTACTTGGAATGTATGTACGATTTATGATCAAAAAAGTAAATCTGCAAGAAAATCTGCTTTCATTTTTTTTCTCGAGGTTTGAGGACGTCCCTGGAAAAGATCACATAATATACCTTTAAAGCTTATTTTCTGAGCATTTTGAATCTGGACAAACCTGAATTTTTGTTTGTTTTGACTGAACTCTCATTTTGTGATGACAGTTCTCATTAAGACCATCAGCCATGCAGTGGATCATTAAAAGTATATTATGTGATCTTTTCCAGAGAGCGCCCTCTATTCATGATTTTTTTTTAGAAAGTAGATTTTCTTGCAGATTTACATTTCTGATCATAAATCGTACATACATTCCAAGTTACAGAGCAATCCGATCCCTATTTACCTCAAAATTATGGTTTTAGAGTGAATTTAGAGTGAAAATATAAACTGTCGTGTTAACCCGACAGTTTATTTTCACTCTAAAACCATGATTTTGAAGTAATTAAGAATCGTATCGCCCTGTAACTTGGAATGTATGTACGATTTATGATCAGAAATGTAAATCTGCAAGCAAATTTTTGGTTGAGGGCGTTTCCTAGAAAGATCACATAATATACAGCTGGGTAATTCGATTTGGATTCTACATCAAAAAGTAACCCTAAAAACAATGTTTTAAAACTTGTAGGGGGTTATATCACTACATTTTTCCCCTCTCTCTCAAAGGCCTCTTTAGTCTCGCGACGCGTTATTTTGCGTTATTTGGTGCCAAATGCCCTAAAATTGAGATCGCTGTAGCGAAAAAACGAAAAGTCGTACGAACTTCAAATATTTGATCATTTTTAGAGATATTTCACTACACTAAATGTAGGCGAGCATACAAAGTATTTTAGTAGCAGTGTGGATGACATTTCATTAATACGGTATACAGTACAGGTCACAATAGAATGGACATTGCCATGTCATTGCAATGTCATTGCAATGACATTGATGTTATACCCGATTAGTGCAGTCATTGCACTGAAATTGCAATGACATTGCGTTGACATTGTCCATTCTATTTTAAGCTGTACTGTAATTGATAAGATTCTTTTTGGATAATATTTACATTTTGCTTACACTTTATGTCTCAGTTATTGATATACTAAAATTAAATCATATTATTCTTTTACAGGTTGGCCCTAACAATCCGTTCAAAACACAATAACAGAACGCCAAGAAGAATATGCTAGCGGGTTATGTAGAGCCTGCACATTTCAATGCCTTCCAGTTTGAAAATCAAAGACGAACATTTGCCAGCTATGGTAAGAATCAGAATCAAAGAAGATACCACATCAAAAAGTATTTTTAAGATATTGTTAAAGAACATATTTTTAAATGATTAATGTCACAGGGATAGCCACTAGGTTATCGCCGTCCTTTATTTTTTTATAGATACTTCTTGTTTATTATTTGAAACCATACGTAAATGGTATCAGTCACAATTAGCCAATCAGAGAGAAGCGCGCTGACCGTTGCTAGGGAAGTGCGCAGGATTGTTATTGTTATGATCGGCATTCTTGAAAGGGCATTCTCGGAAACTCAGTGATTCGGTCCGGACGTGTGAGGAGAGAGTTCATCTTGTTATGGACAAAAGTTGATAATACTTCTCTTAACCCTAACCCCCCTGAATGCTAAAAAATGCTAATCCTAAGTCCCTCTCCAAGCTTATGGTTGTGCGCCCTTCACGCAATGTACGCAATACGCTGCTTCACTGTGTTCGTTGAATTATAAATCCAACTATAGCATGTAATATCAAAAACAAAAACAAAAGTTTTTTCCGATGATCGAGTCACAGTTGTGGAGCAGGACTTTTACCGGTATAAAACCATATTTGTTGCTCCATTCTCACCTATGTTTTGCAGGTTTTGCTGTGGATCCTAGTATAACAGACAGTGGTGAAAATAAGATGTTACAAAGTGATGAGTTATTAGGAGAAAACACAGGTGAGTGCAATGTATAACAATCACTGCAAATTATGAGCGTTTACTTTTGGACAAACTAAAAGTAAACTCAAAAGTAAACGCAATACTAAACACTTGTGTGAGCCAAATAGCTATAGCTGTTTTCCACCCAGCCTCTAATCAATAACTGTCCCATTATATCACAGATGATGGAAATATCTGTGATTATATTCACTCACTTGGAGCGTGCTTTGAGGTCAATTGGTTGCAAAATGCAAGAAACGTTTAGTTTTGCGTTTACTTTTACGTTTAGTTTGTGTTTAGAATTGCGTTTACTTTTGAGTTTACTTTTAGTTTGTCCAAAAGTAAACGCTCATAATTTGCAGTGAATGTCATGTTGAGTGCCTGTGTACGCTAGTCTTTATCAAAGCCACCTCACAAAATCACCTGTCGACCGGGAGGTTGACCCGCCGAGCACATCGAGGCGTCTTCTCAAATATTGCTATTCTACTGTGTTATCATTATGTGTCGATCGAAACAATGGTGTCGTCGTAACACATGATGGCTCCGCTCAATTCTATTGACGATAATGTTTTAATATAGCACTTGATATCGATGACATCCCCTGATAAATCATGACATCATTATCAATTAATCAAGAAGCGCAATTTTTCAGGGAAAAATCGTCCGTAAAACAATACAAACATAACGCAAAGATTTTCTGAGGAAAGGTGTTGTATTTTTATAGAGGGCGCTCTCACACACAACAGCACAATTAACAACGCCTTTATTTAGGTTTTAGAAATAAGAAAAAGGAATGCTGAGAACTAATTTATTTATTGATGTACCGTATTATCCCTATTAAGCGCCCATGCCCTTATAAGCGCCCACCCCTCTTTTTCCCAATGACTACCAAAAAGTAGCACCTAATAAGCGCCCATCTTTTTAGCCGCTGTAGCTCAAAATAAAGCATGAAAGTAGCGTCCGAAGGTCCCGGCATCAACAACATGTTGGCGATCAACGTATCGGCGGGCTGTGCACATTTTCCACCAAAAATGTGCATCAAAATTCGGAACCAATTTGACAGCTTCCACGATAAATTGCTTTAAAAAAGGTAACTTAATAAGCGCACACCAAAATTGACTTTGCTAAGCGCCCTGGACGCTAAATAGGGAAAATACGGTACACAAGAATCTAAGAGCTTGTAGGATGGCGCTATGAAGCCATGATTCTGTGCATATGTCTATGGGAACCGAGATGAATCGGGGCCCAGATATACAGTGCATTGTGGGGCTGTCTTTGAAATCTTCTTTGCTTCTGACAAGTGGAATTACAGTGTGAACCAATGATTATTTTCTTCTTCAATTTCAGACAAAACCGTATTTGAGAAAACCAAAGAAAGACCGCTAGACAAGCGTAAACGAGTTAAGAAATTAGACCCTACAGATATAGATGGTTTTGAGGGACCGTGGGGAAAATACATAGATGAGAAGACGGTGTCTAAACCATCAGAGGTAGGTGGATATTCCAATGGGGGGGGGGGGGGTACTTTGTGGATATATGGTTTTAGGGATGTGCCTCTTGGTATAAATGAATGACAACTTTTCATAGCCATTTTTGGGTAATTTATGGGTCTAAAATCCTTAATGTTGCTGTTTTTCACTGACATTTGAGCAAAATCTGTCAAATATATATTAAAATTATGAGTTTCCATTCCAGTAAACATATAGGTCCATTTTCTGCTGAAAATTGGTAAATGTTTGGGTCAATATTCTTTTTGTTCACGGAACATCCCTACCAAAAAAAGATCAGAGTACCCCTCCCCCCCGGATATTCCAATCTGTTGTTTGGTATACAGGAGTTTCCTCATTGAAACAAATGTGATGCGATCTGTGAAAACCTGCCACATGGTGGGATATCTCATATTGGTGATATGTATAAATCATAAGAAAGCTGAAACTGTGCTGATTACAGAACTATTTTTATCATTTTTCTATGATCACTACGTAAAACGTTATGAGTGAATGATGACTGTAATGTCATAAAAAGCAAGAAATTGTGAAAACTGGCCAAAAAGATACATATAGTTCAATGGAATAACATTATCAAGTTAATTAGAAAAGTGACTTCAGTAAGTTTTTTTGAAGGTGAATTTCATGAAAGATGATGACACAAAGTATTGGAAATGAATTTTCTTAAAAAAATCTTTAAAAAATCTTTAAAATTTTTTGTTACCCACAATCCCTAGTTCACATCTGGCGACATCCGACTTGTTTTCACAGATCACATCACAAATGTGATTTCTGTGATTTTTGTTATGTTTTCCTACGGAAGGAAAAGCCCAGTTATTTGTTTTGAAGCAAAATTTACTCTGTAAATAAGTATTTTGCAATGAACATGTCCTTCAAATTCATTTTGATTTTGATTTTCCCTTTTAACAATTTTGTTGCTATTAGGCCCCCCCAAAAAAAAGTTTGTCTCAAATGACACGAGAGACTGAAAATCTAATGTGGTCTGCGGATTTTTTTTTGATTTTTTTTTTCCCTTCAATTTAGACCTGATCGTTATTTGTTTGGTCGAAAAGTTGGATTTTGCAAGATTTTTTTGAGAAAATTGAAAAAGAAAAAAAATTGGAAAAAAAATTGGCAAAAAAAATTGGGAGGAAAAAAAATTGAACAAAAAATTGGGAAAAAAAACCCACTAAAAAAAAAGCTAACGCGGGCGGTATCGGGAATGCGCGGGGGTTATTGGAGACGAACCTTTTTTTTGGCCTTAAAACCACCAGGTAAGGCCAAAACAAAAAAAGAAGTTTGTCTCAAAGCTTGCGCGCGCATTGGTTTTAAAATGCCGAAGTAGCGCGTCTGAAATGCAGGATATTGTAAAACTAATTTTTTTTTTCCCTACAAATAAAAACTTTTTGTATACAAATATCGGCAGATTTTCTTTTTCTCAAACCTTTTTGACTCAGTTCTTCGAAAAAACACTGCACAATTGTTCATTGGCTTCATTGCTATTCGTAGCCAGATTACACAGTCTCTAAACAATGATTACATTTACACTATGGGCGCTGTGGAGATAAAAAGCGTGTCAGAGACAAAGCGTGTCAGAGACTATTTAATATAGTCTTCTTCACATTCATAGTCTTCTTCACATTCCGATAGTACTGCAATATTTATTTGCAAGGTCCCTCAGCATGCAAAAAGACAAGTAGTTTCACAATTGCGCATATGATTTTTGTACTACGGGCTGTTTATAATTTTGACAACACCAAAAAGTCCCTCCGCATAAAAATATAGTTCGTACTAAACAACATTCCTCACTCCCTGGTGGGTACTATATATATAAAATAAAAATGTTTTGTTTGAAATTAAATGATACGGAACTCATCTATGTTTATAATACCGTACATTTAAATGGTTTTTATTTGATCTGTACAATTAATCAAGGCCCCGAGAGTAGTCCGCGACCAGAAATGGCAAAGAGGCATTCGTTTTCGATTTAAACATGGCGGCGTCCACTTCCACGATTTTCAATTCATATTTAATTTTGACGATAAATCAGATATACTAAATTGGTTTCACCACGAGGCTACGGAACATAAAACTTTCCAGGATGTCTATGATGACATTGTCCTTCCATTCCACAACTACATCATAATATTCATTTCAGATAGAAAAAAACAATATCAGAAAGTGTCAACGGTTGCAAATAGTAAGAGTAAACATTGACACGCAAATAAAAAATGTTAAAAAAAATTAAAAATTGGAAGATAAAAAACCGCTCACGCCGCCCGATTTTGAAGCCTTCGCAAGCTTTGAGACGAACCTTTTGTTTTGTTTGGCCTAACCATAAATAGTTTTGCAGTGTATTCTATGATTTTGATTATGATTTTGAAGTCAGTAGTAAGGAATTGAGAATGTTTTTTGAAGACATATTGTGTGATATTTTCCGTCGTACACACTCTACATGTATCTGTGATTTTTTCCTAAAAATACTTTTTTTGTGTGTAAAAACATGCGAATATATTTATTTTGTGTATAAGTCTATATCTAATGAACGTTCAAATCGCAAATTTAATAACAAGCGAAATGCTTGAAAATCAGCAAAGCGTGAACATTTAATCCAGCGAAAATTTTACAGTATGTGAATCGCTCAGATTGAGTATTAGATTACTGTAAATCAACTTAATTTCATGGCTACTTAATTTAGCGAATTAGCATTTAGTTACCTTTTTGTGGCAATTTCACTTATTTGTATCATCTTCCTATATAACCAATAAAATAATACTATTGGCCGGCAATTTAATTTGGAGAATTGGATCTCCTAGCGAAATTAGCAAAATTAAGTTGTTTTACAGTATTCATTCATTACCACCTCATGAAATGTCTCAAAAGTGCTTAAAAATATGTATCCCTTTTTTTGGTAAAAATGTCTCAAATGCTTGCATTTTTCATGGACATTGAATTTAAAATTGTAAATTTGAAGAAAAAAATTGTGTATGAAAATGTCTCAGAATTGTTCACAAAATTTGAAACTTTTCTACTGCAAATAAATTCATTCAATGTAGACTGTTTGGTTGTATGTCAATATAAATCATTTCAGTTTGGAATAACAAAAAAACTAAAGTTTTAAAAAGAAATTGACCCCAAACACAAACAATGAAACTCACTGGCTTTTCACAAACTGTAATCAACCATGTAGAATTTGTCAACTTTCAAAATTTCCTTTGTATCATTTGTACCACATGAACAGTTAAGTTGAAAAGAAACAGGTCTATGGATTTTCGAACCGCGCAGGTTGGCCAAGTGCGTACAACAAATTGAGAGCTTAAGGGGATTTGTGGTATTCAGAAAACCGCTGAGAGCAAAAAAAAAGTTTAGTTATATTACTTATAATACAATTTTCAAATATTTCACAAATTGTACACAATTTTAAGTCTTCTACAAAAATAATGGGTTGGTCTTGTTTTTCACAGTTGTATGCAAATTGCAAATGTTGGTTAATTTTTCTAAACTGACAACAATTTTTAGAATTAAAATAAAATCTATCTTTTTCTTCTTCAAACAAATTTCAACATTAAAAAAATATTTTTAAAAACCATAAAAATCAAAAAGTTAAAAAAATACAGATACATAGTACAGGTTGTTTTATACCCTTGGTCTCAGGTCAGATTTATTTAATGGTTGGGTGGGTAATCAATCGCAGTCACAATTCATTTTTCTTGGTCTTATAAAATGATTGAACCTTAACACATAATACCTGGTGACGTGGCGACACTATAGTGCACCATTGCTACTGTTATAACTACTGTTAATGCCTCAAGTGAATTTCACTATATGCTGTTACAGTAGCACACCATTGCTACCATTGTAACTGCTGGTTATGCTACAGTGAACTTCAAAATGAGTTTCTCGCTTAACTACTGTTCATACCATCAGGATTTTATAACCTAAGTAAACAGCTGATACCAATTCTGTTTAAAGCACCAGTGAACTTCAAACTAAAGCTTTGTGTTCCACTGATGATGATGTTATCAGGTAAACTACAAATTGAGTTTCTCGCATTCGACTACTGTTTATACCACTAGTGAACTAAAGCTTCGCGTACAACTGATATTTATGTCATCAGGTACCTGCATATTGAATTTATCATTCAACTACTGTTTATACCACCAGTGAACTACAAATTTCAAACTAAAGCTTTATGTTTGTTCCCGGGATATTGATGCTATCAGGTAACTGCAAATTGAGTTTCTCACATTCGACTAAGTGTTTAAAGCATGAGTGAACTACAAACTAAAGCTTCTCATGTTTTTGTGTTCTCAATTAACTAGAAATTGAGATTCTTATTCAAATCCAGTTCATACCACCAGAGAACTACAAACTCAAGATTTGTATACAACCTATGTGTATCCCATCAGCATACTACAAATTGAATTTCTTGCGCTTGTCATTCAAATTCAGTTTATACCACCAGTGAACTGCAAAAGTGAATTACGAACGTGTTTTTTTAAATTCACAACTAACACTACATGGGCAATATCCCATTCAATCGACATATCACATTCTTAAAGGCATATGTCCACTTTGACTAGTTGTGAACTAGCTTACACTTGTTCATTTGTTGGCAGATGAAATAGAGTTATGATGGAGAAATCTCAACCTTGAGATATTCCCAGAGGATCTGGCTGGTAAGAGTGGACCTAATGGTTTAACCAAGTATCAACATGATGCCAAATAATATATACCGCTTGTTTTGGTGCGTAGTGGTTCCAATTTATCTCCAATTGAGTTATCATGATAGAATAGTATGGGCAGTTAATGGATTTGAGAATGGGACTGTTTGTCCTAATCAGCGTATAACATTGGATGTCAATACATATGTTATCCTGAATACCACTTTTGATAATGCCTGTACATTCCAGGTGTCATCACCTGTTGGTGCCGCGATTCAATTGTCTGTATTGAAGTCGGACCCATGGTCCTTATATCATCACTTGTTTATAAAACAATCGAACAGTACCATCAACTGCACAACTGGATTCACGCACCAACCAGACCAATGTAGAGATGTGTCGTTCCTGAGTGATCATCTGGAATTCCACATCAAAGTGTCTGCGACATTGAAATTATTATCTGTTAACATGAAGCCATCACAGCCACCCGCCCAATATAATGTCTCACAGTTGTACCCTATATGCGACCTACCCATCACGCAGACGAGCCTATGTCATAACCTCAAGGGATTTGACAGACTGCACTATCTCGACCATAAGAACAGAATTTACGGTGACATATTGCAGCAACATCCTACACTGATAGATCCAGACTTATATCGCATCAACAACAAGACTATATTGGACTTTTTACCATCGACCAGTGATAATATATCTACAACAGAGCTACCTTTGTGCAAGCCGGGATGTATATGTACCCTGGAAGCGCACCAATATAATATTGATTGTCCTATCACCTCACAAAGTGAGCGCATTCTACTTATATACAAGCAAAATCCCAGTATCAAGATTTCAGCGTTTGATTGTTCCAGAAGACAACTTGCGACAATACGAACCAACAGTTTTATCGGTCTTGAAGATGATCTTCTACTTCTCGACTACAATAATCTCCTAAGTATCGAAGAAGGTATTTTCACTGGACTAGACTCTGTCCAAGTGTTAGACTTATCGCACAATAAGTTGATGTTCTTAAACCAAGGTGTATTCTTAGGTCTCAATAATTTGAAACAGCTTACACTCATTGGGAATATGTTGAACACACTGACAGAGGGATGTTTTCATGGTATGTTTCAATTACAAGTTTTAATTGTTAATCAAAATGATATCTCTGTGATCCCAATGAGAGTATTTCAAGATTTAAACAATATACAAGTCTTGTATATTGGAGAAAACAACATCATGTCATTGGAACCAGCAATATTTTGGCAACTCACAAATGATTTGTTTGAAATAGGCCTCAGTAACAACAATATTATATCCTTAAAATCAGGCACGTTTAATAACCTAGTAAATTTAACCAAGTTGAATCTATATGGTAATATGATAACTGAACTCCCGACAGAAATATTTCATGGTTTAAATCAATTATCTGTCCTGACATTGTATGACAACAGAATTGACATGTTAGAAGCAGATGTATTCACAGACCTAGTTGCATTGGAAGTACTACGAATAAACCAAAACAAGTTATCCCATTTGCATGTAGATACATTCAAGGGATTGCATGGTTTACTTATATTATGGCTCAGTTACAACAGTCTTGTATCATTAGAACCAGGCACCTTCAATGATCTTGTAAATCTGAAAGAATTGTACCTGAATGATAATATGTTAACTGAACTCCCAACAGATACTTTTCATGGTTTAAATCAATTATCTATCTTGGCATTGTTTGACAACAGAATTGAAATATTAGAAGCAGATGTATTCACAGACCTAGTTGCATTGGAAGTACTACGAATAGACCAAAACAAACTATCCCATTTGCATGTAGATACATTCAATGGATTGCATGGTTTACTTACATTAGCGCTCACTAACAACAGTCTTGTATCATTAGAACCAGGCACCTTCAATGATCTTGTAAATCTGAAAGAATTGTACCTGAATGATAATATGTTAACTGAACTCCCAACAGATACTTTTCATGGTTTAAATCAATTATCTATACTGTCATTGTATAACAACAGAATTGAGATATTAGAAGCAGATGTATTCTCAGACCTTGTTGCATTGGAAGTACTACGAATAAACCAAAACAAGCTATCCCATTTGTATGTAGATACATTCAAGGGATTGCATGAACTACTTAAATTAGGGCTCACTAACAACAGTCTTGTATCATTAGAACCAGGCATCTTCAATGACCTTGTAAACCTGAAAGAATTGTACCTATATGGTAATATGTTAACTGAACTCCTAACCGATACTTTTCATGGTTTAAACCAATTATCTATACTGTCATTGTTTGACAACAGAATTGAAATATTAGAAGCAGATGTATTCACAGACCTAGTTGCATTGGAAGTACTACGAATAGACCAAAACAAGCTATCCCATTTGCATGTAGATCCATTCAAGGGATTGCATGAATTACTTAAATTATGGCTCCAAAACAACAGTCTTGTATCATTAGAACCAGGCATCTTTAATGACCTTGTAAACCTGAAAGAATTGTTCATGTATGATAATATGTTAACTGAACTCTCAATCGATACTTTTCATGGTTTAAATCAATTATCTATCCTGACATTGTATGACAACCGAATTGACATGTTAGAAGCAGATGTATTCACAGACCTAGTTGCATTGGAAGTATTAGGAATCAATCAAAACAAACTATCCCATTTGCATGTAGATACATTCAAGGGATTGCATGAATTACTTATATTAGTGCTCAATAACAACAATCTTGTATTATTAGAGCCAGGCATCTTTAATGACCTTGTAAACCTGAAAGAATTGTACCTGTATGATAATATGTTAACTGAACTCCCAACCGATACTTTTCATGGTTTAAATCAATTATCTATACTATCATTGTATGGCAACAGAATTGAGATATTAGAAGCAGATTTATTCATAGACCTTGTTGCATTGGAACAATTAGGAATTAATCAAAACAAACTATCTCATATGCATGTAGATACATTCAAGGGATTGCATAGTTTACTTAAATTAAGCCTCAATAACAACAGTCTATCATCATTAGAACCAGGCATCTTCAATGACCTTGTAAACCTGAAAGAATTGTACCTGTATGGTAATATGTTAACTGAACTCCCAACAGATACTTTTCATGGTTTAAACCAATTATCTATACTGTTATTGTTTGACAACAGAATTGAGATATTAGAAGTAGATGTATTTACAGACCTTGTTGCGTTGGAACAATTAAGAATCGATCAAAACAAACTATCCCATTTGCATGTAGATACATTCAAGGGATTGCATGAATTACTTAAATTAGCGCTCAATAACAACAGTCTTGTATCATTAGAGCCAGGTATCTTTAATAATGACCTTGTAAACCTGAAAGAATTGTACCTGTATGATAATATGTTAACTGAACTCCCAACAGATACTTTACATGGTTTAAATCAATTATCTATACTGACATTGTTTGACAACAGAATTGACATGTTAGAAGCAGGTGTATTCACAGACCTTGTTGCATTGGAAGAACTACAAATCAACGGAAACAAACTATCTCATTTGCATGTAGATCTTTTTGATACGGGAGAACCATACCATCAGAGTAATATGTTAACTGAAGATACAACAAATACATTTCAGACATTAAACCAACTATATCTCATACTATTGCGTCATAATGAGATCAAAACATTAGAAGTAGGTCTGTTCAGAAATCTAATATCATTGAGAATTTTGGATATATCATCTAACAGACTCTCAGTGTTAGTTGCAAACATTTTTCAAGATCTGCACAGTTTGATCTTCCTTGACTTACGGTCTAACCCTTTATCTACACTGCAATATAACACATTCATTGGTTTAAGACAGCTTTCATATCTTGTACTATACAACAACTCACTTTCAAAAATTACAAATCATTCCTTTCATGGACTTGACAATTATACCAGTGTCTTTGTTAGTTCTCCGGCCGCTTGTTGTTTCATCAATAATGTAACAGGACCACAGTGTAAACCTGAAGAAGTCAAATCACCTCATTTGACTTGTAATGAACTTCTGCCAAATAACCTGGTTAAAAGTTCCGTATGGATCATTGGTTTGTGTGCAATACTCTTAAATGCTTATGTTATAAGTTGGTCATGTACAAACATTATGAAAAATGATACAGGATTAAAACAGTTGGTTTTCATAGCCAACCTGGCCATTGCGGATTTACTTATGGGCATATACTTGATAATAATTGCATCTGCTGATCAAATATATAACAAATTCTTTCCATCCAGAGCGGAAAATTGGCAAACTAGTAATTTTTGTAAACTTGCTGGAACCCTTTCTATTCTATCGAGTGAGTCATCTTTGTTTTTCATCACAGCCATAAGTATTGAGAGATCTTTGACATTTAGACATGTATATATTGCTAATAGGGTGTTTGGTTCCAAATCTCAGGTGGTTATTACATTGGTTTTATGGATATTAGCAATGGTTCTTAGTATAATTAGTGTAATTGTAGAAAGTGGCAAATTATATGAATTTTCTGAAGTGTGTTTAGGACTTCCATTAGCAAGACATTTGATAGCCAATATATCTACTGAATATACAACTATAACTCATGACCAGATTGACAGACCAGATGATATTCTTTCATTTCAAACTCTAACAGTTATTGGTAGCCGCCCTGGTCACTTTTATTCCATAGCACTATTCATTGGTATAAATTCATTATGTTGTATAGTCACAACTATATGTTACATAAAGATGTTCATACTCTTAATTTGCTCATCTGCTCCACTATGGAGGACAAATATTCGTATGGCTTTTAAGATGGGGGCCATTGCAATTACTGATATCCTATGTTGGTGTCCAATCATTGTCCTCGGGATATTGGTGCAGACTGGTACAAGAGAAGTCTCCCCCGAAGCTTTTGCATGGATTATAGCGTTTGTTTTGCCTATAAATTCCGCACTGAATCCATTTTTGTATATGATTGGAAACAGTATATTTTGTTGTCGAGAATATCAACAAACAGCATCTGGGCGTAGGTACATACCTGGTAGGGAAATGAATGTGCCCCGATATGTTCCTTTTGACAATGATGTTGATGTGCCTGATAGAACAATGACTGATAATGAAATTGACCGATGTGATAGGGTGATGAATTTTTCCTTGTATGATCCACTTGAAAATGATACTGATGAACCTTGTGGGGATTTGAATGTTCCAACTGAAAATGATACTGATGAACCTTGTGGGAATTTGAATGTTCCAATTGAAAATGATACTGATGAACCTTGTGGGGATTTGTATGTTCCAATTGAAAATGATACTGATGAACCTTGTGGAGATTTGTATGTTCCAATTGAAAATAATACTGATGAACCTTTTGGGGATTTGAATGTTCCAATTCACAATAATACTGATGAACCTTGTGGGGATTTGAATGTTCCCATGGATGTTCCGATGGATGATGAAAATGAAGTATTTGGAAGGGATACAAATACAGATCTGCTGTCTGATTATTCTGATGATGAAACAGGATTATAGACATGGACTTTTTCATGTATGTGTTATCACTCCTTATCGTTATACAGTCAACACAATAAGTAACTGACCCGGTAATAAATGTACCAATGGCAATAACTCTTATATAGTATAACTCCTACATAAACATATCAAATTATATATTGTTGAGAAATATCTCCTCTTTAACCTGAGATATTGCACGCTAGGAATGGATGATTATTGATGAAGTTACAATCCAAATTTAAGGTCAAGTCTGATATTCATTTTCACATTTTTCTTTTCAACACGGGGAGACAGGTAAAGCGTGTGTGCCGTGTTGATCAACCGTAATGTGGCCGGATGACTATCCAACAATCTGGGCATCAACTGGTGAATTAGCACTATACCACTACCAGTGATCAATAATTTGCTGACTTGACCTCCCTCTTGCTAACCCTCCTGACTTGACCTTACATTGCGGATCGTAACTTCCCCAATAATCAACCATTCTTAGCGTGCAATATCTCACATTAAAGAGGATAAATTTGTTTATGAAATTATGTTGATGTTATACTTTTAGAGTTAGCAGCACATACATTACCCGGTCAGTTACTTAATGTGTTAACTGTAGAACAAATTTCAGTATAATATGTGGCTAACCTTTTCAGTTACACACCCCTGAATACCACAGCACCCTACATGTATGCTAGGCCTATACTAGCCGCAGCATCATGTGCTTCTTCAGTTTTAATTATCTTCAGTCTTATATTAATTGTTTGATCATTTATTTTAAAGAAGTTGGTTCAAATCTTAGTTCAAGCTCAAGTTTGCCTTTGTATAAGAAAATTGGCACTGCGTTATTTTTGGAGAAACCCAGTAAAATGCTGGACATAGCTATCTTCTTTGAGCTAGTAGATAGGCCTGTATAATAACATTTTTATTTTATTTTTATCTAAAACCATTATATTTTTCAAAAGAGCTTACAATAATTGTAATAGGTTGATAGAAAATAAAATTGACAACTGAAACTGTTTCTTCCATTTACCAATACTCATAATCTATTGCTGTGGGGTTTTCATGATTTTTTTTACAGGAGGTGTTCAGCAAGCATACCATTGTGCATTATATGTTAGAAAATAAATATAGAGCCCAAATTGCATAGTTGTATAGAACAAAACATCATGCTTATTAGAAAACTAAAATCTCAATATGTATTTAAAATATTGTGGCAATCCAAAGTCCCGGTGTCGATGACATCATGGTTATTGGTGCTCAAATTTGCGCCAGTGCATTGTATGGAATATGATAATTATGTTTCTAACATATAATTAAATGCACAATGTTGCGCTTACTGGACACCTCCTTTAAGCTTTTTTATATTATTTGTGCGTTTTGTTTATTCTGTGTTGCATTTGTTATGTTTATGATTAGAATTTCCCTATAGAGGTCCATATTGGAGCACTTAATTAGTTTTCTAAACTCTAGCGAGTGTAATCATCAGAGCAAATGAGTAACTTTAACGATACACCTATAGGCCTAATAATATACACTGTAGGGTGTTGTCGAGAAATGTCAAGTCATCAACAAGATTGACAACTGTCAAGTCTAAACGATAGAGACCTGTGTTTGGGATTAGCGGCGGGCCATCTTAGAGGGCACAGTAAACTTTGTATATATACACTGTAGGGTGTGGTCGAGAAATGTCAAGTCATCAACAAGATTGACAACTGTCAAGTCTTAACAATAGGGGGATAAACAACATAATGGTCAGTTGTTACGTTATGTTTATGTTTGAATTTTAATTACAAACCTTTTCGATCGGCTATATTTTATATATTTTGTGATATGTTGATATTAAGTCTTTTCATTATTTGCCCGAAGATCGATCTTAGAACAATTGATCGTCCTTTTGTAGGTGCAATAACAGACTTTGCTATGATGCTCGATCCCAAAAAAGCCACTTCTCTGTATGAAAAGGTTTATTGGCATGTCACAGACATGAAAAGGTTTATTGGCATGAAACCCGACATAGTTATCCACAATAAGGAAGACAACTCCATCCACCTTATTGAATTGACTGTACCTTTTGAGACTAACATTCAGAAAGCCCATGATCGTAAATCCAGTAAGTACGAAAACCTTGTTTCCGACATTTCTGATAATGGCTTTACCTGTGACCTCACACGTTTTGAAATTGGATCTCGTGGTCTAATCACACCAGATAATATTAATAATATCAAAGCAATATTCACCTTTGTCAAAGCCAAACCATCAAAGAAATTCATGAAGGAACTCAGCAAGTTGGCCCTTATGTGCAGCTACACTATTTGGAATGCGAGGCAAGAGCCAGCCTGGGGAAGCGATGATCAACCCTACCTCAAGTTGTGATTCTCTATCCCTGCACATAGTTCCACTTTGCTGGGTTCGCTCTATTTCTGTGTATCTCCTGGTTCCGGTTGGACATTGATTTTTGTGGTTATTTGATGTATTTTTGTTTGTTGTTCAGCCCTGCGTTAAACCTGGACCACTGTGTGGTTCCGATTTTTGTCCTGGGCTTTAATCTCCCTTCTTTTTTCTCGCATTGTATAATTTATGTCAGTGATTGCTTGAATAAAGATTGATTACACACAGCTATTATGATACCTTATTTGAGGAACTGTGTTTAAAAAAAACGAGAATCCATCATGTTATATCACACTACATATGACAGCACTACCTTTTCTGGGCCTTGTCATTTTGTTCCCAGGGAGGGCACTGCATTTTACAAAGGGGCATCTATTGGAGTTAAATTTAAAGAATAAAATCGCTAGAATTATTTTTAAAATAGTCAAATATGACGCACTTCCGGTTTAGCAATGTGGACGCATTTCAAGATGGCGGCCCATATACAGTAACTATCGCTATGATACAGGTTATCCCAGAATGATTTGTGCCGTGTCTGAAAAATAATAAAAATATGAAAACAATATTGCAGTCTAATGTCTGCGAAGTAAGGAGGGACATGTTTCCTACTTACTCTGTTTTAATTTCATCAAAATATCTGTATCCGTTCCGATAAGGCATGACATTTAGAAAATCAGTGAAAACCTGCTCTTCACTTTTAGCTTTTTTAATTGATAAAGATAAAGATAAATTGATAATTAATTGACCAAACTTCAAAACGGCTACTTAAGAAAGTATGATATAAATCACCCAAGCACAGACTCAAGCACAGTGGCGGGGGGAGGGGGTGGGGCATGTGGCGGCGCAAGGGCCCCCACCCCAAAAAATATTTGTTGCCCCCAAAAAAATCAATTAAGTTAAGATTAGAAAAAAATGACAATTTTAGCATAAAAACGCTAAATTGTTCTGCGCCTCGCGCATATTTTGTTACCAAATTAGGTTAAACTAGCTAAATTTTATGTGCAAGCGTGCATTTTCATACCAAATTAGTTAGAAATAGACAAAAATTTGACCATTTTAGAGTAAAATGGCACAAAAAATGTGGTTTGGGGCCCTTGTTTGCCCACATACATTTAGTTTTCTGAGGAATTTTGAATTTTAAAAATTGGACGTTTCTGACAGATAATATGGACTCTTTTGTAAAAATGGTAAATTCCAAGTTTAACCGAAATTACCTTTTTTGAAACCCATAACATAATTGACCATGTTCGGCACAGAGCTAAATTTAAATGATATACAGGTTATTTTCTTTATTCTTTTTTTGATTTTCGCTACAAAATTAACAGATATCAACTGTTGGTGATGTTTTATGAAACAATATTTCAATGGGGACGAAGAAAATGTTCTGCTTGAGCAGTTGTGACGCCAGCCACATAAATTTGGGGGTGATGTTAAAATCATAAGCACTTTGACCGATAGCAATGGTATTCATAGCTAAATAAATGGACCTGTCCCGGTATAAATCAATATGGGACACCCTGTATAGGGATGTTGATGTTAGAATAGGTTTTGTCCTTGCAATTATGGCGATCTTGACAGCTGAATAAGTAAATGCCAAGTTTTAATTTAACGTCAGGATTTTCCAGGGGAGCGGATTAGTGTACTAATAGAGCAGGGGTGTTTAATGGAGTAAATGCGGTAATGCTTTCACCCAAGTGATATGTGATTGATAGAGCACTGGATTCATAATATTGTGGGTTCGAGTCCTGTTGTGCTCTTGAGTAAGGCACTTTACCACAATCGCTTCTCTCCATCCAGGTGTAAAATGGGTAGTTGTTTGGGGATAATCACAATCTAAGTGTCTGATAGGAAAAGGCGCCATTATCAGAATTTGTAAGATTGGCAGCAGTAACCTAAGTGAAGCGAACTGATTCTGATGTATCCTATCTGAGCAGCGGAATAAATGTAAAGCGCTTTGATCATGTACTTAATTTGATAAAGCGCTATATAAAAGCTAACATTTATTTATTTTATAACACGGTGGATATGTGTCGATTCTCTCTATAACAGAGGCTTAATGTGTCTATTCTCTCTATGACAGAGGCTTAATGTGTCTATTCTCTCTATGACAGAGGCTTAATGTGTCTATTCTCTCTATGACATAGGCTTAATGTGTCTATTCTCTCTATGACATAGGCTTAATGTGTCTATTCTCTCTATGACAGAGGCTTAATGTGTCTATTCTCTCTATGACAGAGGCTTAATGTGTCTATTCTCTCTATGACAGAGGCTTAATGTGTCTATTCTCTCTATGACAGAGGCTTAATGTGTCTATTCTCTCTATGACAGAGGCTTAATGTGTCTATTCTCTCTATGACAGAGGCTTAATGTGTCTATTCTCTCTATGACATAGGCTTAATGTGTCTATTCTCTCTATGACAGGCTTAATGTGTCTATTCTCTCTATGACAGAGGCTTAATGTGTCTATTCTCTCTATGACAGAGGCTTAATGTGTCTATTCTCTCTATGACATAGGCTTAATGTGTCTATTCTCTCTATGACAGGATTAATGTGTCTATTCTCTCTATGACAGAGGCTTAATGTGTCTATTCTCTCTATAACAGAGGCTTAATGTGTCTATTCTCTCTATGACAGAGGCTTAATGTGTCTATTCTCTCTATGACAGAGGCTTAATGTGTCTATTCTCTCTATGACATAGGCTTAATGTGTCTATTCTCTCTATGACAGAGGCTTAATGTGTCTATTCTCTCTATGACAGGCTTAATGTGTCTATTCTCTCTATGACAGAGGCTTAATGTGTCTATTCTCTCTATGACAGAGGCTTAATGTGTCTATTCTCTCTATGACAGGCTTAATGTGCCTATTCTCTCTATGACAGGCTTAATGTGTCTATTCTCTCTATGACATAGGCTTAATGTGTCTATTCTCTCTATGACAGAGGCTTAATGTGTCTATTCTCTCTATGACAGAGGCTTAATGTGTCTATTCTCTCTATGACATAGGCTTAATGTGTCTATTCTCTCTATGACAGAGGCTTAATGTGTCTATTCTCTCTATGACAGAGGCTTAATGTGTCTATTCTCTCTATGACAGAGGCTTAATGTGTCTATTCTCTCTATGACAGAGGCTTAATGTGTCTATTCTCTCTATGACAGAGGCTTAATGTGTCTATTCTCTCTATGACAGAGGCTTAATGTGTCTATTCTCTCTATGACATAGGCTTAATGTGTCTATTCTCTCTATGACATAGGCTTAATGTGTCTATTCTCTCTATGACAGAGGCTTAATGTGTCTATTCTCTCTATGACAGAGGCTTAATGTGTCTATTCTCTCTATGACAGGCTTAATGTGTCTATTCTCTCTATGACATAGGCTTAATGTGTCTATTCTCTCTATGACAGAGGCTTCATGTGTCTATTCTCTCTATGACATAGGCTTAATGTGTCTATTCTCTCTATGACAGAGGCTTAATGTGTCTATTCTCTCTATGACAGGCTTAATGTGTCTATTCTCTCTATGACATAGGCTAAATGTGTCTATTCTCTCTATGACAGAGGCTTAATGTGTCTATTCTCTCTATGACAGAGGCTTAATGTGTCTATTCTCTCTATGACATAGGCTTAATGTGTCTATTCTCTCTATGACAGAGGCTTAATGTGTCTATTCTCTCTATGACAGAGGCTTAATGTGTCTATTCTCTCTATGACAGAGGCTTAATGTGTCTATTCTCTCTATGACAGAGGCTTAATGTGTCTATTCTCTCTATGACAGAGGCTTAATGTGTCTATTCTCTCTATGACAGAGGCTTAATGTGCCTATTCTCTCTATGACAGAGGCTTAATGTGTCTATTCTCTCTATGACATAGGCTTAATGTGTCTATTCTCTCTATGACAGAGGCTTAATGTGTCTATTCTCTCTATGACAGAGGCTTAATGTGTCTATTCTCTCTATGACAGAGGCTTAATGTGTCTATTCTCTCTATAAGAAGTGGCAATCATAATCATGCAGGGCTGCACAAAGCGATATCTTCTTGATGAAGAGCACAATGTTGTCTTTGATTCATTACCTCATGAATATGAATATCAGATGCGGCGCCCCAATGAAATGCCTTACATGCGCAAATATAGTATGCGGGAGCAGGTATTTAAAACACAACAGTTTACCGCGGCGTGAACCTAATTTGGCTCAAGCTTACATCAAACGCAGCAGACATCGCGCTCAACATTAGGTCAAAGGTCAACACACATAAGCGGTATAGCTTTCTGACCTTTGTCCTGATGAAACTAATAGATGCATAACTTGTAGATATGGCCAATTATTCTTTTTATGACTTGCTCTATCCATCCAGACAATATGAGACCATGCTCATTAAAATCTGAGCATTTTGAGAATTTGACCCCTGTACAAATAAATTGAGGAAAATATTGACCTTTGACCTATTTTGCCATACATCTCGGAAACTAAACATCTGGTGGATTTACAACCATCAACTTTTTTGCTCCTGTGAAGAGTTTGGTATGTATTACAACATAATCTGACCATTTTGATCCCTATATGACCTTTGATAGAGGCCCCCCATACAGGACAGCAATACAAAATATTAACTCTTGGTATCCAACTAACATATTCAGACCATCAACTCTCTCTGCTGAATAAACCTTCTGGCCTACAATGGCAATTAGTTTGATCAGTTCCAAATTGTTTTTATCTCTACGCGCGCAAAAATAATCCAATCGTACAAGCGCAATCATGGCAACACGCACACGGTTTTGGCTTCACACACGCATCACTCATATGATGCACAGTGCACTTGTTGCCTACATCGCACTTGTTGCTTACATCGCGACCGCATCCTTCTGTATTCATTTGCTGCTGTAACGAGGCTTCGCCAATTTGAAACTGAAAACTATAGGCTTTGTTGTGGAGTATTTGTTCTCTTTGAGTACCCTCTCTTGTTAATAAATCTGTATACACAAAACCTGATAAACGGGTGAGATTTGTGATACTGTAAACATGGAAATGTTCATGCAACATTAATTTCATTGCATTTCGCGCTCCAAGCAGTTAACATGAAAATAAAAACATGTGAATATATTTGAATTTTCAAATCGCAAATTTAATAACAAGCAGAATGGCTGAAATCAGCAAAGCGCGAACATTTAATCATGCGAATATTATCATTATTAATAATAATAATAATAAAAATACTTATAAAGCGCATAAAGCAATGGCATCAAAGCGCTGTACAACGCAAAGACCACACAATAATATACACACTACATAAAACCACATAATTAGAAATTATTGAGCCATCGAATAGAATTTCCCATTTAACACCTGTGCTAGAATGGTCGGGTCCAGTGTCGTCACTTTCACTTCCGGTGGATCGTTGGCCAATCCTGCGGCAGGTGGCAACGCCGGTTGGTGACGCCCCTCCCACTGTTGTTTTCGCGGTCGCCTCATCTGTTATCTTTTGTCATATTCTTTCGTGTCTACAAAGCGAGAGGTGCTTCTCACTTTATCAAAAATTCCCACCCACCCTCCCTTGTGTGGGGTTGCCCTCTGCCAGAATGCGTGACTGGTTGCCTGGCAGTGTGTTTTTTGGTTTGTCAAAGTAAAATGGATTAAAATCAAAATAATGAGTGAACGACACGTTCAAAAAAGGTTGACATTTGTTACAGGTGTGTGGTGCGCTCTATATCGGATGATGTCTATCTGAGGAGTGGAGGGAAAAAAGGTCCATATTCACCCTGATATAGGTTAATGGCCTTATTCAAAATTCTATTCCAATCTAATATGAAAATTTAAGGACTAGCCTCAAGTCTCAATTTCAAAAATCTCAAATTATTGTTGTATTGTTTTCAGTGTGTTTGCGTTAGCAAGGGGTTCTATGTGGGTTGATCTAATCCAGGAACAGGCGAAAAAGGGAGGAGGCCGGAATCTAGGTCTCCTTGCCTTTTCGCCTTCCAATTAACTATGTTTTATGAAAAAACATGTGGTGTATGATTTGAGCATGGGTTGGCAGTCCTTAATGAAATAAATGAAATGTTTTATACATGTATCTCGCTTGACACGAGGCAACTGCAAAAACAACTTTTTGTGCGTTAATTCTAGCATCTGGTGGTAATATATGAAACATTGTAAAACAGGTCAACCTAAAAGTCATAAAATCTGAAACGTGAGGCGCTATTAACAACAACAAAGGCATAAAACAACTATATATTATATACAAAGCAAAGCACGATTAAAATCGCAAAATTAAAATCCGTAATTAGGATGAAATACAAGTCAGATTGTACTGACAAACAATTGCACATGGAGACAGTTATGCATCATACATGTACGCCTTTTTAAACAAAATGTGTCTTCAAATTAGACTTGGAAATGACCGATTGTCTGAAAGTGTCAGATTGTTCCATAGTCTAACCACTTATACAGTGTGTTAATCAATCAGATTGAGTATTAGATTATTCATTAATTACCACCTCATAAAATGTCTCAAAAGTGCTTTGACAAATTCATTTTAACATGTACATTTATTATTTATCTACTTTGTAAATAATAATGTCTCAAATGCTTGAATTTGTCAAGACATTTCATTTAAACTTGTAAATTTGTTTTTTTGTGTATGAAAATGTCTCAGAATGCTTGAAAGCTTAACAACATTTTGCATTAATTTTGAACTTTTCTACTGCAAATAAATTCAATGTAGACTGTTTGGTTTAATGTCAAACTGAAGTTTCAAATAGAAATTGACCACAAAACAACAATGAAAGTCACTGGCTTTTCACAAAACATAATCAACCATGTAGAATTTGGCGACTTTCAACATTTCCTTTGTATCATTTTGTATCACATGAAGAGTTAAGTTGAAAAGAAACCTGTCTGGATTTTTAAACCGTGCAGGTAGGCCAAGTGCGTAAAAAAAATTGAGAGGGTTGGGGGTTGCATTCTCAAAACCGTCGCGGCAAACAAAAGCTAGTTTATTGTTTTAATTTGGTTATTTTTAATGAAATATTTTGCAAAATTGCAATTGTTTTTAAAACAAAAAATGGGTCGGTCAGGCCTGTAGAACAGGGTGGTTCTTTTTGTGACCTTCGGGTCGGATTTATTTTATGTAAGGTCACAATCACAATTCTCTTTTCATGACCTACAAGTTATTGAACACACATACATGTAGAGCACAGGGTTTTTTTATGTGTGGGTTTTTTCTAAATTTTTTGCAAACGTTGGTTAATATTCGAAACTGTCAACATTTTTTTTTTAATTCAAAAAAAAGAAAAATCGTCAAAAATAATAACATTAAAAAAAAATTTAACAAATCTCAAAGTTAAAATATACAAATACATAGTACAGGGTTTTCTATACCCTTGGCCAAAGGGTCAGATTTATGGTTGGATGGGTAATCAATCACAGTCACAATTCTTTATTTCTCTTGGGCGTATTAAAATGTTTGAACCTGAACAAACAATATACCTGGTGATGTGGCGACACTATGACGTGGCAATTGATAGCGCAGTGCACCATTGCTAAATGCTACCATGTTAATACTGTTTGTACATGTACCTCAAGTAAATTACAACATAGGCTGTAGCGCAGTGCATCATTGCTACCATTATAACTGCCGGTTATACTACAGTTAACTTCAAACTGAGTTTCTCGCTTAACTACTGTTCATACCATCCAGATTTGTTAACCAAAGTAAACAGCTTATACCAATTCTGTTTAAAGCGGCAGTGAACTTCAAACTAAAACTTTGTGTTCCCCTGATGTTGATGCTATCAGGTAACTGCAAATTGAGTTTCTCGCATTCGACTACTGTTTATATAGCACTAGTGAGCTTTGAGTACAACTGATATGTATGTCATCAGGTGACTGCAAATTGAATGTATCACTCAACTACTGTTTATACCACCATTGAACTACAAACTTCAAACTAAAACTTTGGGTTTGTTCCCCTGATGCTGATGCTATCAGGTAAACTGCAAATTGCGTTTCTCACATTCAACTACTGTTTGAAGCATGTGTGAACTACAAACTAAAGCTTCTCTCATGTTTATGTTCTCAATGAACTAGAAATTGACATTCTTATTCAATTCCAGTTCATACCGCCAGTGAACTACAAACTAAACCTTTGTATTGAACCGATGTGTGTATGCTAACAGTGAACTAGAAATTGAATTTCTTGCGCTTGTCATTCGGATTCAGTTAGACCAGTGAACTGCAAAAGTGAATTACGAGCGGTTTTTATTTAATTCACAACTAACACTACATGGGGCAATATCCCATTCAATCGACACATCACATTCTTAAATACATGTCCACTTTGACTAGTTTGCCCAGTGTGAACTAGCTTACATCTGATAAGTTGGTGGCAGATCCCAGAGGATCTGGCTGGTAAGACTAGACCTAATGGTTTAACCAATTATCACCATGATGCCAATTAATATATACCGCTTTGTTTGGTGCGTAGTGGTTACAATTTATCTCCAATTGTGTTATTATGATGGAAAAGTATGGGCAGTTAATGGATTTGAGAATGGGACTGTTTGTCCTAATCAGCGTATAACATTGGAAGTCAATACAAATGTTACCCTGAACACTACCTTTGACAATGATTGTACATTCCAGGTGTTATCACCTGTTGGTGCAGCGATTCAGTTGTCGGTAATGAAGTCGAACTCATGGTCCTTATATCATCACTTGTTTATAAAACAATCAAACAGCACCATCAACTGCACTGATATAACTGGATTCACACACCAACCAGACCAATGTAGAGATGTGTCATTCCTGAGTGATCATCTGGAATTCCACATCAAAGCATCTGCAACATTGAAATTATTATCTGTTCACATGAAGCCATCACAGCCAGCCGCCCAATATAATGTCTCACAGTTGTACCCTATATGCGACCTACACATCACACAGACAAGCCTATGTCATAACCTCCAGGAATTTGACAGACTGCACTATCTCAACCACAAGAACAGAATGTATGGTGATTTAATGCAGCAACATCCTTCACTGATGGATCCAGACTTATATCGCATCAACAACAAGACTATATTTGACTTTCTACCATCAACCAGTGATAATATATCTATAACAGAGCTACCTTCGTGCATGCCGGGATGTATATGTACCCTGGAAACGCACCAATATAATATTGATTGTCCTAACACCTCACAAAGTGAGCGCATTCTACTTATATACAAGCAAAATCCCAGTATCAAGATTTCAGCGTTTGATTGTTCCAGAAGACAACTTGCGACAATACGATCCAACAGTTTTGCCGGTCTTGAAGATGATCTTCTGTTTCTCGACTACAATAATCTCCTAAGTATAGAAGAAGGTATTTTCACTGGACTAGACTTTCTCCAAGTGTTAGACTTATCGCACAATAAGTTGATGTTCTTAAACCAAGGTGTATTCTTAGGTCTCAATAATTTGAAACAGCTTACACTCATTGGGAATATGTTGAACACACTGACAGAGGGATGTTTTCATGGTATGTTTCAATTACATGTTTTAATTCTTAATCAAAATGATATCTCTGTGATCCCACTGAGAGTATTTCAAGATTTAAACAATATAAAATTCTTGTATATTGGAGAAAACAACATCATATCATTGGAACCAGCAATATTTTGGCAACTCACCAATGATTTGTTTGAAATAGACCTCAGTAACAACAATATTAAATCCTTAAAATCAGGCACATTTAATAACCTAGTAAATTTAACCAAGTTGAATCTACATGGTAATATGATAACTGAACTCCCGGCAGATATATTTCATGGTTTAAATCAATTATCTGCCCTGACATTGTATGACAACCGAATTGAGATATTAGAAGCAGATGTATTCACAGACCTTGTTGAATTGGAAGTATTAGATATCCATCAAAACAAACTATCCCATTTGCATGTAGATACATTCAATGGATTGCATGGTTTACTTACATTAAGCCTCAATAACAACAGTCTAGCATCATTAGAACCAGGCATCTTTAATGACCTTGTAAACCTGACAGAATTGTACCTGTATAAAAATATGTTAACTGAACTCCCAATAGATACTTTTTGTGGTTTAAATCAATTATCTATACTGTCATTGTTTGACAACAGAATTGAAATATTAGAAGCAGATGTATTCACAGACCTTGTTGCATTGGAAGTACTACGAATAGACCAAAACAAGCTATCTCATTTGCATGTAGATACATTCAATGGATTGCATAAATTACTTAAATTAACACTCGTTAACAACAGTCTTGTATCATTAGAACCAGTCATCTTTAATGACCTTGTAAACTTGACTGAGTTGGGCCTGGGTGGCAATGTGTTAACTGAACTCCCAACAGACACTTTTCATGGTTTAAATCAATTATCTATACTGTCATTGTTTGACAACAGAATTAAGATATTAGAAGCAGATGTATTCACAGACCTTGTTGCATTGGAAGTATTAGGAATGAACCAAAACAACTTATCTCATTTGCATGTAGATACATTCAAGGGATTGCATGGTTTACTTCAATTAAGCCTCAATAACAACAGTCTAGCATCATTAGAACCAGGCATCTTCAATGACCTTGTAAACCTGAAAGACTTGTACCTGTATAATAATATGTTAACTGAACTCCCAACCGATACTTTTCATGGTTTAAATCAATTATCTATACTGTCATTGTATGGCAACAGAATTGATATATTAGAAGCAGATGCATTCACAGTCCTTGATGCATTGGAAGTACTACAAATAGGCCAAAACAATCTATCTCATTTGCATGTAGATACATTCAAAGCATTGCATGGCTTACTTATATTAGGGCTCAATAGCAACATTCTTGTATCATTAGAACCAGGCATATTTAATTACCTTGTAAACTTGACAGAATTGTACCTGAATGATAATATGTTAACTGAACTCCCAACCAATACTTTTCATGGTTTAAATCAATTATCTATCTTGACGTTGTATGACAACAGAATTGAGATATTAGAAGCAGATGTATTCACAGACCTAGTTGCAATGGAAAAACTACAAATCCATCGAAACAAACTATCACATATGCATGTAGATACATTCAAGGGATTGCATGGTTTACTTCAATTAAGCCTCAATAACAACAGTCTAGCATCATTAGAACCAGGCATCTTCAATGACCTTGTTAACCTGAAAGACTTGTACCTGTATAATAATATGTTAACTGAACTCCCAACAGATACTTTTCATGGTTTAAATCAATTATCTTTACTGTCATTGTATGACAACAGAATTGAGATATTAGAAGCAGATGTATTCACAGACCTAGTTGCAATGGAAAAACTACTAATCCATCGAAACAAACTATCCCATATGCATGTAGATACATTCAAGGGATTGCATGGTTTACTTCAATTAAGCCTCAATAACAACAGTCTAGCATCATTAGAACCAGGCATCTTCAATGACCTTGTTAACCTGAAAGACTTGTACCTGTATAATAATATGTTAACTGAACTCCCAACTGATACTTTTTGTGGTTTAAATCAATTATCTATACTGTCATTGTATGGCAACAGAATTGAGATATTAGAAGCAGATGTATTCACAGACCTTGTTGCATTGGAAGCATTACGAATAGACCAAAACAAGTTATCCCATTTGCATGTATATACATTCAAGGGATTGCATCGTTTACTTAAATTAGCGCTCCAAAACAACAATCTAGCATCATTAGAACCAGGCATCTTCAATGACCTTGTAAACCTGAAAGACTTGTACCTGTATAATAATATGTTAACTGAACTCCCAACAGATACCTTTCATGGTTTAAATCGATTATCTATCCTGACATTGTATGGCAACAGAATTGATATATTAGAAGCAGATGCATTCACAGTCCTTGTTGCATTGGAAAAACTACTAATCCATCGAAACAAACTATCCCATATGCATGTAGATACATTCAAGGGATTGCATGGTTTACTTCAATTAAGCCTCAATAACAACAGTCTAGCATCATTAGAACCAGGCATCTTCAATGACCTTGTTAACCTGAAAGACTTGTACCTGTATAATAATATGTTAACTGAACTCCCAACAGATACTTTTTGTGGTTTAAATCAATTATCTATACTGTCATTGTATGGCAACAGAATTGAGATATTAGAAGCAGATGTATTCACAGACCTTGTTGCATTGGAAGCATTACGAATAGACCAAAACAAGTTATCCCATTTGCATGTATATACATTCAAGGGATTGCATCGTTTACTTAAATTAGCGCTCCAAAACAACAATCTAGCATCATTAGAACCAGGCATCTTCAATGACCTTGTAAACCTGAAAGACTTGTACCTGTATAATAATATGTTAACTGAACTCCCAACAGATACCTTTCATGGTTTAAATCGATTATCTATCCTGACATTGTATGGCAACAGAATTGATATATTAGAAGCAGATGCATTCACAGTCCTTGTTGCATTGGAAGCATTACGAATAGGCCAAAACAAGCTATCTCATTTGCATGTAGATACATTCAAAGCATTGCATGGCTTACTTATATTAGGGCTCAATAACAACATTCTTGTATCATTAGAACCAGGCATATTCAATTACCTTGTAAACTTGACAGAATTGTACCTGTATGATAATATGTTAACTGAACTCCCAACCAATACTTTTCATGGTTTAAATCAATTATCTATCTTGACGTTGTATGACAACAGAATTGAGATATTACAAGCAGATGTATTCACAGACAATGGAAAAACTACAAATCTATCGAAACAAACTATCCCATATGCATGTAGATACATTCAAGGGATTGCATGGCTTACTTATATTAGGGCTCAATAACAACATTCTTGTATCATTAGTACCAGGCATATTTAATTACCTTGTAAACCTGAAAGAATTGTACCTGTATGATAATATGTTAACTGAACTCCCAACCGATACTTTTCATGGTTTAAATCAATTATCTTTACTGTCATTATATGACAACAGAATAGAGATATTAGAAGCAGATGTATTCACAGACCTTGTTGCATTGGAAGTATTACAAATCCAAAGTAACAAATTATCCCACTTGCATGTAGATACATTCAAGGGATTGCATGGTTTACTTAAATTAGCGCTCCATAACAACCGTCTTGTATCATTAGAACCAGGCATCTTTAATGACCTTGTAAACCTAGAAGAATTATACATGCATGGCAATATGTTAACTGAACTCACAACAGATATATTTCATGGGTTAAACAGATTAGCAAATCTACCATTATCTACTGACAGAATGACGACACTGCAATCAGGTGTGTTCCAAGACCTTTTTAATACGGAAGAACCATACCATCAGAGTAATATGTTAACTGAATATACAACAGATACATTTCAGACATTAAACCAACTATATCTCCTAGAATTGTCTTATAATGAGATCAAAACATTAGAAGTAGGTCTGTTCAGAAATCTAATATCATTGAGAATTTTGGAGTTATCATTTAACAGACTCTCAGTGTTAGTTGCAAACATTTTTCAAGATCTGCATAATTTAATCTATTTGGACTTAAAGTCTAACTCATTATCTACACTGCAATATAACACATTCATTGGTTTAAGACAGCTTTCACATCTTGAACTATACAACAACTCTCTTTCAAAAATTACAAAACATTCCTTTCATGGACTTGGAAATTATACCAGTGTGTATGTTAGTTCTCCGGCCGCTTGTTGTTTCATCAATAATGTAACAGGACCACGGTGTAAACCTGAAGAAGTCAAATCATCTCATTTGACTTGTAATGAACTGCTGCCAAATAACCTGGTTAAAAGTTCCGTATGGATCATTGGTTTGTGTGCAATACTCTTAAATGCATTTGTTATAAGTTGGTCATGTACAAACATCAGGGCTAGAAAAAATGTATATTTGTCGGGAAGCAAACAATATTATATCCCTGTAAATACCCAAACTTCCCTTCAAATACCCAAATTACTCTTAAATGCTTTTGTTATAAGTTGGTCAAGTACAAACATCAGGGCTGGAAAAAGTTTATATTTCTCGGGAAGCAAACAAAAAGCTTCTCGAATTTCACATTTTTTCCAGGCCTGTACAAACATTATGAAAAGTGATACAGGATTAAATCAGATGGTTTTCATAGCCAACCTGGCCATTGCAGATTTACTAATGGGCATATACTTGATAATAATTGCATCTGCTGATCAAATATATAACAAATTCTTTCCATCCAAAGCGGAAAATTGGCAAACTAGTAATTTCTGTAAACTTGCTGGAACCCTTTCTATTCTATCGAGTGAGTCATCTTTGTTTTTCATCACAGCCATAAGTATTGAGAGATCTTTGACATTTAGACATGCATATATTGCTAATAGGGTGTTTGGTTCCAAATCTCAGGTGGTTATTACATTGGTTATATGGATATTAGCCATGGTTCTTAGTATAGTTAGTGTAATTGTAGAAAGTGGCAAATTATATGAATTTTCTGAAGTGTGTTTAGGACTTCCATTAGCAAGACATTTGATAACCAATATATCTACTGAATATATAACTATAACTCATGACCAGATTGACAGACGAGATGATATTCTGTCATTTCAAACTCTAACAGTTATTGGTAGCCGCCCTGGTCACTTTTATTCCATAGCACTATTCATTGGTATAAATTCATTATGTTGTATAGTCACAACTATATGTTACATAAAGATGTTCATACTCTTAATTTGCTCATCTGCTCCACTATGGAGGACAAATATTCGTATGGCTTTTAAGATGGGGGCCATAGCATTTACTGATATCCTATGTTGGTGTCCAATCATTGTCCTCGGGATATTGGTGCAGACTGGTACAAGAGAAGTATCCCCCGAAGCTTTTGCATGGATTATAGCGTTTGTTTTGCCTATAAATTCCGCACTGAATCCATTTTTGTATATGATCGGAAACAGTATATTTTGTTGTCGAGAATATCAACAAACAGCATCTGGGCGTAGGTACATACCTGGTAGGGAAATGAATGTGCCCCAATATGTTCCTTTTGACAATGATCATGTGCCGGATGGAACAATGGCTGATGATGAAATTGACCAATGTGATAGGGTAATAAATTTGTCCTTGTATGTTCCACTTGAAAATGATACTGATGAACCTTGTGGGGATTTGATTGTGCCCATGAATGTTCCGATGGATGATGAAAATGAAGTATTTGGAAGGGATACAAATACAGATCTGCTGTCTGATTATTCTGATGATGAAACAGGATTATAAAATGGATTTTTTTCATGTATGTGTAATCACTCCTTATCGTTATACAGTCAACACAATAAGTAACTGACCAGGTAATAAATGTACCAATAACTCTTATAAAGACATTAAAAAAAGTAACTCGGCTGTTGTAAAAGCACCTATAATTTTAAAATTGTTACCCATATTCTAAAAATGAAAATACTAGCTGACGGAAAATTTAATTACGGTGATTTTGACACCTTGTTTGTTAAAATCGATAAAGTATTGTTGTCGCGGTATGTGCTTACAGATGAAAAGTGCCCATTTCCATTGTTGCAATAACTCCTATTGATCTCTCTGATTCAGCGTGAAAATAATAGCGGGAATTTTGATTAGCTGTTCTTGTTGTGCTGTAAACTTGATTAGCATAATCCGGGACAAATTTAATGGGGATGACAGGCGTACTTCTTTACAATTAAAAAGGATGAATTTAAAACTCCAAATGCTCAGAAGCGGACAGACAGGACAGGTCATCGCCATGGGCAAACTATCAAAATTCCCGCTATTATCTTCACGCTGAATCAGAGAGATCAATAGGAGTTTACTGCAACAATGGAAATGGGCACTTTTCATCTGTAAGCACATACTGCGACAACAATACTTTATCGATTTTAAAAAAACAAGGTGTCAAAATCACCGTAATTAAATTTTCCGTCTCCTGGTATTTTCATTTTTAGAATATGAGTAACAATTTTAAAATTATAGGTGCTTTTACAACAGCCGAGTTACTTTTTTTGCTGTCTTTATATAGTATAACACCTACACAAACATATCAAATCATAATATTGATGAGAAATATCTCCTCTTTAACTTGAGATATTGCATGCTAGGAATGGTTGATTATTGAGAAAGTTAGAATCTCAAATGAAAGGTCAAGTCTGATTTTCATTTTTCACATTTTTCTTTTCAACACGGGGAGACAGGTAAAGCGTGTGTGCCGTGTTGATCAACCGTAATGTGGCAGGCCGACTATTATATATTGTTGAGAAATATGTCCTCTTTAATATGAGATATTGCATGCTAGAAATGGTTGATTATTGAGGAAGTTACAATCCCAAATGTAAAGTCAAGTCTGATTTTCATTACACAGGGTGACAGGTAAAGCATGTGTGCCGTGGTGATCAACCGTAACGCGGCCGGCGCACTATCCAACAATCTGGGCATCAACAGGTGAATTAGCACTACCACTACCAGTGATCAATAATTTGCCGGTCTGAGTCCGCATGTAGAAAAGCAAAATGCAAAAATGAAATTCAGACTTGACCTTACTTTCGGATCGTAACTTCCCCAATTATCAACCATTCTTAGCGTGCAATATCTCACATTAAAGAGGATTAATATGTTTATGTAGGCGTTATACTTTTAAAGTTAGCAGCATATTCATTACCCCATCAGTTACTTAATGTGTTGACTGTAGCAGTGGCGTACCCAGCTTTTGGAAACAGGGGGGGGGCCATAGTTGTACCGACAAAAGGCATGATTTACCGACAGTTTTTTTTACAGACTCACCCAAAAATCGTAAAACATGCCAATTTTTGTCCCCGTCAGCAGCTGAAATCTTGATAAGTAGGGGGGGGGGGGGGGGGGGGGGGTAGGTATAGGTTGCCCACAAAACCGGCCAAAAAAATGCATGGTCAAATACGCAAATCTACCGACGGAGGCTCAAATTTACCGACGGGCTTATTCCAGGGGGGGGCCCTGCCCCCCCCCCCCCCCTGGGTACGCCACTGCACTGTAGAACAAATGTCTATATAATATGTGGCTAACCTTAACATTTACACACCCCTGAATACCACAACACCCATACATGTATGTGAGGCCCATACTAGCTGCAGCATCATGTGCTTTTTAAGTTTTAATTAAAATGATCAAACAATTAATATAAGACTGATGCTCATTATAAAAATATAATCTCAATGCATTTGAAAAAAAATTGTAGGAATTGAAAGTCTCGGTGTCGATGACATCATGATTATTGGTGCTTAAATTTGCGCCATTGCATTGTATAACTATGATAATTATGTTTCTAATATATCATTAAATGTATAATGTTGTGCTTGCTGGACACCTCCTTTAAGCTTTTTTATATTATTTGTGCGTTTTTGTTTTTTCTGTGTTGCATTTGTTATGTTTATGATTAGAATTTCCCTATAGAGGTCCATATTGGAGCACTTAATTAGTTTTCTAAACTCTAGCGAGTGTAATCATCAGAGCAAATGATTAACTTTAACGATACACCTATATATATTCTGTAGGGTGTGTTCAAGAAATGTCAAGTCATCAACAAGATTGACAACTGTCAAGTCTAAACAATAGGGGGATAAACAACATAATGGTCAGTTGTTATGTTATGTTTATGTTTGAATTTTAATTACAAACCTTTTCGATCGACTATATTTCATATATTTTGTGATATGTTGACATTAGGTCTTTTCATTATTTGCCCGAAGATCGATCTTTGAACAATTGATCGTCCTTTTGTAAGTGCAATAACAGTCGCTATGATGATTGATCCAAAAAAAGGGCCACTTCTCTGTATGAAAGGCTTATTGGCATGTCAATAAAATGATACCTTATTTGAGGATTGTGTTTAAAAACGAGAATCCATCATGATATATCACACTACAGACGATAGCACTACTTTTTCTGGGCCTTGTCATTTTGTCCCCAGGCAATGCATTTTACAAAGGGGCATTTATTGGAGTTAAATTTAAAGAATAAAATCGCTAGAATTATTTTTAAAATAGCCAAATATGACGCACTCCCGGTTCAGCAATGTGGATGCATTTCAAGATGGCGGCCCATATACAGTAACTATCGTTATGATACAGGGTGTCCAAGAATGATTTATGCCATGTCTGAAAAATAATCAAATATGAAAACAACATTGCAGTCCAAGTCTAATGCCTACGATATACATGTAATGGGGAACTTGTTTTCCTACTTACTCTGTTAGTTTCATCAAAATATCTTTGTCCGTTCCGATATGGCACCACATTTAGAAAATTTGTGAAGACCCGTTTTTCACTTTCAGCGTATTTCAATTGATAAAGCTTACACAAATCTTCATAACAACTGCTTAAGAAAGTATGATATAAATCACTCAAGCAGAACAATTTCTTTGTCCCATTCAAATATTGGTTCATAAAATAAAACATCACCAACAGTTGATATCTTTTAATTTTGTAGCGGAAATAGTGGACACGGTGGGAAAGTGTAGGCCAATCAAAACAGCTGTAGGCCAATCAAAACAGCTGTAGGCCAATCAAAACAGCTGTAGGCCAATCAAAACAGCTGTAGGCCAATCAAAACAGCTGTAGGCCAATCAAAACAGCTGTAGGCCAATCAAAACAGCTGTAGGCCAATCAAAACAACTGTAGGCCAATCAAAACAAGGGTCATGGACACAGTGGGAAAATGTAGGCGAATCAAAACAGCTGTAGGCCAATCAAAACAGCTGTAGGCCAATCAAAACAGCTGTAGGCCAATCAAAACAGCTGTAGGCCAATCAAAACAACTGTAGGCCAATCAAAACAAGGGTCATGGACACAGTGGGAAAATGTAGGCGAATCAAAACAGCTGTAGGCCAATCAAAACAGCTGTAGGCCAATCAAAACAGCTGTAGGCCAATCAAAACAGCTGTAGGCCAATCAAAACAGCTGTAGGCCAATCAAAACAGCTGTAGGCCAATCAAAACAAGGATCATAGACACGGTGGGAAAATGTAGGCCAATCAAAACAACTGTAGGCCAATCAAAACAACTGTAGGCCAATCAAAACAACTGTAGGCCAATCAAAACAACTGTAGGCCAATCAAAACAACTGTAGGCCAATCAAAACAACTGTAGGCCAATCAAAACAACTGTAGGCCAATCAAAACAACTGTAGGCCAATCAAAACAACTGTAGGCCAATCAAAACAACTGTAGGCCAATCAAAACAACTGTAAGCCAATCAAAACAACTGTAGGCCAATCAAAACAACTGTAGGCCAATCAAAACAACTGTAGGCCAATCAAAACAACTGTAGGCCAATCAAAACAGCTGTAGGCCAATCAAAACAGCAGTAGGCCAATCAAAACAACTGTAGGCCAATCAAAACAACTGTTGGCCAATCAAAACAACTGTAGGCCAATCAAAACAACTGTAGGCCAATCAAAACAAGGGTCATGGACACAGTGGGAAAATGTAGGCGAATCAAAACAGCTGTAGGCCAATCAAAACAGCTGTAGGCCAATCAAAACAGCTGTAGGCCAATCAAAACAGCTGTAGGCCAATCAAAACAACTTTAAGCCAATCAAACAGCTGTAGGCCAATCAAAACAGCTGTAGGCCAACCAAAACAACTGTAGGCCAACCAAAACAACTGTAGGCCAATCAAAACAACTGTAGGCCAATCAAAACAACTGTAGGCCAATCAAAACAACTGTAGGCCAATCAAAACAACTGTAGGCCAATCAAAACAGCTGTAGGCCAATCAAAACAACTGTAGGCCAATCAAAACAAGGGTCATGGACACAGTCGGAAAGTGTTGAGCAGCCTAATGTATTGTTGAGCGTTCTCTGGCAGATGGAACCCTTACACATCTCATTTATATGCCTGTCAGCACTTCTAAGCGGTATGTGCACACAGATGCACGATAATATTTACAATGTAGTATTGGAGGCTGTTTAAAAAAACAAGTGGAATGCATTAGGCCAACAAAAAAAAGGTTTGTCTCAGATGACCCGCGCGCATTCCCGAAACCGCCCGCGTTAGCATTTTTTTTTTTCAATTTTTTTTTTTCCAATTTTTTTCCCTTTTTTGCCCTTTTTTTTTTCTTTCAATTTTCTCAAAAAAATCTTGCAAAATCCAACTTTTTGACCAAACAAATGACGATCAGGTCTAAATTGGAAGAAAAAAATCACACAAAAAAATCCGCAGACCGCATTAGATTTTCTAGTCTCTCATGTCATCTGAGACAAACCTCTTTTTTTTGTTGGCCTTACACAGATCAAATTCCAACCAACACCAGATACGTTTGTGAAAGAGGGCTTCAAGTCGAGGAAACACCGTTGATTTGCAAAATCAAACATCCTTTCTCTACAGCAAACGACTGGCAAGTAAAGGCAGACCTTGATGGTGGATGCAGTTTTCCAGAAAAGATAGCAATCACTTTGCTAAGGCCAAACATTTTGTTGTTGTTATGTTGTCCTCGACCGCCCGCTCGTCAGATTTATGGCCGCTCAGATTTTTCTTTTTTTTTCAGATTTTTTTAAAACAAAAATCCATTTTTTTTTTCAGATTTTTTTTTCTTCAGATTTTTTTTTTTTCCAGATTTTTTTTACATTTTTTTTTTCAGATTTTTTTTACATTTTTTTTTTCAGATTTTTTTAAAACAGTTTTTTAAATGGCATTGAATATTAAATTAAGTGTTTATAACATATATGTGCGACTCTTAGAGTGATTTAAACTTCTTGTTGGCTAAACTTTGAGCTTCCGCTGGTAAAAGAAAATAAAAAAATAAAAATCCGCCCGCCCCTCCTCTCTGAAAGTTGTGGAGGACAACATAACAAACAAAAAATTGGCCTAAGGCCAGACATCGTCATATGGTCAGCAAGCAGAAAAGAGGTCATCGTTGGCGAGCTGACTGTCCCGTGGGAAGACAATGTAGATGATGCTCATGAAAGAAAATTAACCAAGTGTGCAGAGCTAAGGGCTGAATGTAGTGACAGAGGTTGGATAGGTTCTTGTTACCCCTTCAAAGTCGGCTGCCGCTTCTTCAATGCATTCTCTTTTTAGAAGTGGCTTCGTGACTTAGGGTTTAGCAGGAGGGAGGTCAAGTCAATCAGCAGAACAGCTTCAGAAGCAGCAAAGGCAGGTCATCATGGGTGTGGTCCAAGTACATCAAGAGAAGCAGATAATGTTTTATGGAGCATAAACAGATTTACGTTAGATTGAATATCATTTACTTCATCAGCGCCCCCCCCCCCCCCCCCCCCCCCCCCCCATCTCGATGGAGTATTGATTATAAAAGGGCCGAAACTCCCAAATACAGATATGGTAGATCAACTGATGATCCCGCTGGTGAATGATAGCACAAGACAATTATCATCAAGTCTTTGTGTATAATCAACTACAACTACTTATTCAGTGGCAGATTTTAAAATGGGAATAAAATCTGGTTAAATTATTTGTATGGATAGAAATCGTCCATGACCGGAACAGCATATTTGCTGTACCATGTAATGTATTTATATGGTGGTTTTATGTGGACAAAATGACTAAATGTTTACTGAAGATTTCCCATATTCCAGGTTTTGTCCGATAAAACTTCAAGGGCATGTCTAACAGATAATGTCTAAGTATGACTGTTTAACTTTAAGAATGAGAATAAAGGTGTTGTTTTTAGAGGGTACCTGTGTTATATTGTCTGACATAAATGTGGATGATAGTATTATTATTTATTTATTTATTTTTTGCGTAAAACAAACTGATTTAAATAATGGTACCGTCCACATTTAAGTCAGACAATATAACACGGGTACCCTCTAAAAACAATACCTTTATTCTCTAATTAGAAATGTGCAGATGAAGTGTATATGAAGGTTCCCTTCAGAAGAAAATGGTTTCAGCCCCCCAATTACAACCAGTTGTTTACTACTAAAACTCAGAAATAAATATTAAAAAATTATATATTTTGTAATTCTCAATTTCGGACGGGGGCGGCAACAGGAAACTCATAATCAATTGTGAAGGTATATAAAAATAGACATATTAAACAGTAAGTTAAAGGATTGAACCTATCAACGATTCAATACATTTGCAATAATATCCCATAAACAATGAACGCAGAAAGTTGAAAAAGTTCAAACAAACACATTTATTTGAGTTGTTATTTAGACCCTGGATTGGGAACAATACTGATTCTGAATTGCATTTTTGATATTGTTTAACTGTTTAACTGTTTACCATTCAAGTGTACTCGTGCATTATATGTTTTAAATGGGGATAGTGTGGTATATTTCAGGGGAATTCCAGATCTATTGAGTGAGGCTATATATAACTATGACAACATATTTAGTGACGGCAATACACTGTCATGTGATTAGTGGCCTTCACATCTTAACTTATGAACTTGGACAATGTGCAATTGCGCGGATCGACAACAATTCATTTACTCCAGTTAATGGGTTTGGAATTTCCAAACCCACGTCATGATACAAACGTGTATATATCTTTTTCAATGAGGGAATAAAAGAACCAAAAAACGAAGGAATAGGAAGGTCTGTACAAAGTATAGGAAAATTGAAATGTTCAGGCGATTGTGAAACCACCCAGTTACATCTCTGGACATGGTGTACCACCGGCAGAAATAATAAGAAATTGACTGATTAGGCAAAAAAAATTGTTATGTTGTCCTCGACCGCCCGCTCCGGATTTAGGGCCGCTCCGATTTTGATTTTTTTTCTTCAATTTTTCATTTTTTTAAAAAAAATCAGATTTGTTAAAAAAAAAATTAAACAGTTTAACTGGCATTGAATATTAAATTAAGTGTTTATAACATATATGTGCGACTCTCAGAGTGATTTCAACTTCTTGTTGGCTGAATTTTGAGCTTCCGCTGGTAAAAGATTTTTTTTTTTTAAATTTAAAAATAAAATAAAAATCCGCCCGCCCGCCCCTCCTTTCTGAAAGCTGTGGAGGACAACATAACAATTTTTTTTGGCCTTATGTCACTTCTTGGTCCTGTATAGAGACCACTGATCAAGAGAGGTAATTGGGATGACATTTTGATATAAAATTGGATAGATTGAGCCCATTGGTCGAGCTATGAGTTTAAAACAATATTTTAAAACTCATATCAAGACCAATACATATTGGGTGTAAATCATCTATTTTTATCATTGTTGTTTTGGATTCAATAACATCCATACTTGGACACCTCAAAACATAATAATGCTACAAATTGGTCTTATTGCTCGACCATCATTCGACAACACTGTTAACCAACCCCCTGAGCCCTACCTGCCTATCTAACGCCGTTTATGATTGGTTAATTACAAGATATACTCAATATAATAACCAATTAAAATACAGCTTCTAAAATATATTTCACTCCACTCTTTATCAGGGATACAATTATTCTTACAATGTATCTGATTTGTGCAATAAATGATGTATCTATCTTTCTGACCAATCAGCAGGCAGTTCTCATTTGTTTGTTTCTCACATGTTAACTTTCAGGAGCAACAAGAGGAACTAGACGTGATTCTCTCCAAAAGGAAAAAGAATCGCAAGTCAACTGAACCTGCGTCTACTGATGAGAAAACAACATTACATGGTAAGTTTATTCTACAGAGTATAACTAGACAAGGTTGCTTTGATTTGCTACACAAAAATTACCTAATTTGCATATTTAATAGGTGGCCATCTTGGATTTCTAGGTGTCGGATTTCAAAATAGTAAAGGTACGCAGCCAGACCAACAGAAAGAAAAGGGGCACTAAATCTCACTGGCTATGGCTGGTTTTGTCCATAAATTAACAGACATTTTCTTGGTGGATTTTCGTGCACAGACATGGGAATCTACCAAACAATTATGTGTTAAGTTCGTCTAGTTATGAGTGACATGGCAATTTGGTCCGATTATGAGTGACATGGCAATTTGGTTCGATTATGAGTGACATGGCAATTTGGTTCGATTATGAGTGACATGGCAATTTGGTCTGATTATGTGCGACATGACAATCTGGTCCGAGTATGAGTAACATGGCAACTTGGCTCAATTCTGTGTGACATGGCAAAATGGTCTGATTAGTTGTGACAATTTCTTTAACAGGATTTGAACCAGTACCCGATCAAATTGATCATTCTTTGTGTATTATGTGTCATTATGATACCGTGTCTTGGTGCACAAGATTATGAACTGCTTATTGATTTTCTTGAAATGATGCCACACATAATTGTTTGGTAGATCCCATGTCTGTGCACGAAAATCCACCAAGAAAATGTCTGTTAATTTATGGACAAAACCAGCCATAGCCAGTGAGATTTAGTGCCACTTTTTTTTCTAAATCAAAATCAAAATGTGCCGAACAATTGGGTGCATCTTTCTAGCTGAAAATTATTTCAATCCATCAAATATTTTTGGAAATATTCTAGTATATGCTAGGGGGGAACTTACATATTTGGTTGGGTGTATACCCATACAACATGTATAGGTTAATTTATGTGTATGTGTTGTTTCAAGAGAAATTACACAAATCAATGCATGCGAGCTGATGTTGATGTATGAATAATGGCACGACCTGTGTGCAGGGGTAGTGCTATTGTGAGCATATCAATATTTGTGCAAGTGCATTGATTTTTCTAATTTTTTTTAGTAACAAAACATTAACTTAAATCATGCATGTCACTATACAAATCAAAATTCATAATTTGAGCCTAATTTTGAATGTAAAAACGAATAAAAACATGTTAATAAGCTTGCTAACTCCTGCAGTGAAAATCGGCGAACCAGCAATTCCTGAACAATGAATCAACAGAGCGTGTGGTGCGCGCATTGAAATGGGAACACACGGAATGAGTTAGACACTTTCAATGCACTCCATGTATATTTGTCGGACACTACTAAGAGTGTATGAATTTAACACGAGACACTCTATACCCACGCATTACGCATATTTATGTGATACTTTCTCTTCCCAGTCAAAGATGCCTACGACTACCAAGGTCGTTCCTACCTTCACGTACCACAAGATCTTGATGTGGATCTACGGTCTGAGCAGCCACCAGAGAAATGCTACCTCCCAAAGAAACACATCCACAGCTGGACAGGGCACACAAAAGGCGTGGCATCTATCAAGCTGTTCCCCAAGTCTGGTCATTTGTTATTATCTTGTGGTATGGATTCTAAGATAAAGGTAAGATTGTGGCATTGCAGGCATAAGGCAAAATAAAGGTCTGTCTTACATACATTTGAGAAAATAACTATGCTATATGCTTTTTGCTTTTTTCTTTTACAGAATGACCATACACTACTCCAAATATGGTACATTGCCTATACATTTTGAGACCACCATATATAGCAACGTACTATATTTTATTCTCATTCTCATAAAAATAATGCTTTTTGATAGATTTATTTTAATCAAACAACAACAAATGTCCCCCTTTATGAAATGTATAGGCTATGTACCATATTTGGAGTAGTGTATGGTCATTCTGTAAAAGAAAAAAACAACTCGCTGGAATAATTACGTTCTGTAGCAGGCATACACGGCAAGGCTGCATTATACGCACAACGCACACACCAGCAAATTTTGTGCAGGGCGCGCTTGAACATCTTAACGCGATGACCATACACCCTTTACGATATCATTTAAGCCCCACCCCAAACTATAAACTATCGGTCTCATAATATACAGTGCATATCGGCTGAAAATCAGCCAAAACCCAATCAAATTGCCTGTTGACATCAAAAACCACACCCACTATATAAGAATGTATCATCTTTTTACTTGAAGCTATGGGAGGTGTACAATCAACGCCGTATATTAAGGACATTCAATGGACACAAGCAAGCTGTGAGAGACGCATGTTTTAACAATTCCGGCGACCAATTCCTCAGTGCTGCCTATGACAGATACATCAAACTATGGGACACGGAAACAGGTAATTCTTTCATCATGCTTTATTCCATCAATAACCCTAACACCACCAAATCCAACAGACTTCCAACAGAAGCACCGCGCCAGTCAACCCCTATTCCTGAGTCATTGCGTTATCATGCAAAGATACATGGGCTCCAAAAGTTTAATTTTTGGAGCGCAACCCCCATAACGTGATGAAGGATCACCTGGATTTCGTCCGCAGCGGACCAGGTTTGATTTCTGGGGCTGGCACAAACCACTTTTTTTGTCTTGATTTGTCCCGTGTTTCGCCCCTGTTAGAGGTTAGGGTTAAAAAATACAACAAAATTGATAAAAAGAATGTATGTAAAACTCCAGGACGCGATATTGGCCAGCTAATGACCAGATTTGACTGACCAATAAATAATGTAAGATATAAATCGGGTATGAAATGCCAGATTTATATCTCAAATTATATATAGAGTTGTTGAACACTGCGTCCTCGAGTACTTTAAGACATGAGGCTGTGTCCCATTGGAACTCGTTTAGAGCATTCCAGATTGCGTAACTACACAGCAAGGAGATTTTGCTAATCTAAAAGTTTGAACCTGACAAACCTAAACGCAGTACGCAGCCTCTTCAGATTGACAAGCACCCTTGAACTGAAGTCAACACATTTGATGTTGCATTAAAAACCATTCTTAATTATTTCAGATTGTAGTGTTTGAATTATTTCTATCAAAATTGACATATTTATTGATTTGAGTTATGTTTTATAATGTAGTAACTCACATTCTAAGTGTCCCCTTTTCAAAGTATACATTCAAAACAAAATTATGTGTGATACGCTTTTTATGACGTGTTTTCATAATATTGGTAAAGAGTTTAACAAGTTCGCTGCCGGACAAGTTTCAAACATGAAACTGGTAACATCCCTGCTGTATGATCAATTCAAGCAACAAAGTACAATTCAATTTAATGCAGAATGTTTTGTCGTAAATGTGGTATACAGTGACGCATACTTTATGAATCATTAGCATGTGAAATATTTCCGATTGTTAAAGGAGGTGTCCAGCAAGCACAACATTGGGCATTATATGTTAGACAAATAATAATCGAGCCCAAATTGCGTAGACGTACAGAACAAGACATCATATTTATCATAAAATCGAATAAAAACCATCATCTCTCAACAGTGCCATATTTAAAAATTCGCGGTAATCAAGTCCCCGGTATCAATGACGTCATGATTATTGGTGTACAAATTTACGTGAATGCATTGTATAACTATGACTTTATTGATACCGGGACTTTCGATCACCGCAAATTTTTACACCTCATTTAAGAAGACATTTATTTAGGCCAAACAAAGAAGAAGGTCTGTCTCAGAAACATTGTGCAAAAAAGCTAAGTGCTGTGCGATTTTTATTTTTATTTTTAAATTTTTTTAGAAAATAGGCTATGAGGTATGCGATTTTTTTTTTGATTTTTTTTTGTTGATTTTTTTGCTTATCCAAGCTTACGGAGAACTTTTTTAATACTTTTTTTTTTAAATATAAAAAAATAAAAAAATAAAAAATAATAATAATAATAATTAAAAAAAAGTTTTTTAGCCCCCAGCTCATTGAGACAGACCTTCTTCTTTGTTTGGCCTTACAACTTGATTTTATTTTTGTTAGTGTATTTAGCATTTCACACTCAAACCTTATTTATTTCTTCAACAGGGGAATGCATCAACAGGTTTACAAACAAAAAAGTACCATACTGTGTTAAGTTTAATCCTGACGAAGATAAACAACACATATTTGTAGCAGGAATGGCAGACAAGAAAATAGTACAGGTAAGGACTAATTGCTCCTATTATTCTTACACACCTCCTAACCCCCCCCCCCCCCCCCCCCCCACCTCTCCCTCCAACCTCTTAAACCCAAACCCACCTCCTAAACCCCACTTCAAACCCCCCCCCCCAATCCTTACATGCCTCCCCCACCTCCCAAATCCCACAAACTCCCCAAACCCAACAACACCCCATCCAAATCCAACCATTCTCTGTATTCGTTTGCATATTCATATATGCTAAATACTCGTGGAATTCCACGAGTAAACACACTTTTTCGCTGTGTTCCTTTCCCACTCCCCTTTTTGGTCTGCCATTTTTAAAGATGGCGGCCGTATAGAGGGACGCAGGGACCCAGTCTACCCCTCATCCACCCCCTCAACAATACACGCCCAGCCCCATCCCCTCCTTCCACATGTCTCCTACCCCACCTCTGCTCTTCCTATCCCCCTCCTCGCCATCCCTCACTTATGCAAAATTTGCACTTGTCATTGCTATAGTACTTAGTCATTTGAGATATATATCCTTATCTGTCCCATCCCTCCCCTTTCACTGATAGGAATAGGTGTAATTGTAGATTATAGGTCAATATGTGTTGTCTGGAGGAAAATTAGACAAATACATGCACAAGCACGCGCATTGATGTGTAAACAATGGCACGACCCCGCAGGGGAATACTTTTGTTAAAATATCAACTTTTGTTGTTGACTCTTTGAGAGACAGAATATACTCATGTATTGCCCTAATTCATTCACGACACAATTACAAATAAAAATTCGAGATAAGTGAACATTCCGTCTCTTTAAACATGTTTGCTATTTCCCTTGCACAATGTTGTGCATAACAGAACATTCCTCCTGTAACCCTAACTCCCCGGGCGTGGTTTTGTGAATTTAACTATTTGAGGGGAAATCGGTCTCCGCATGCTCCACAATGCTTCCCTACCTACGAGGGGTGACTGATAAGTTCGCGGCCTAAGGTAGAAGGAGTCAGTTTTAGATAATCATATTCATTTATTTTTCAACATAGTCCCCTCGAACATCAACACACTTGGTCCAGCGGTCATGGGGCATACGGATCCCTTCGGCGTAGAAGGCTGGATCTTGGCCCTTCAGGAAGCGGTACACATCATCAATGACGTCATTATCTGAGGGAAAATGATGACCACCGAGTTCCTTGTCCAACTTCGGGAAAAGACAGTAGTCAGAGGGTGCCAAATCCGGAGAATACGGTGGGTGGTCGACCAGTTCGAATCCATATTGCTGCATGGCAGCCATAGCCACTATGGACTCCGGGCTGAAGCATTGCCCTGATGAAAGAGCACCCCCTTAACAGCTTTCCACGCCGATTTTTGTTTTTGTTTTTGCGGAGCTGTTTCAGGAGATTAGCATAGTAAGCCCCGGTGATAGTGTGACTTTTCTCCAGGTAGTCCACCAAGAGCACACCCTCCGCATCCCAGAATACAGAGGCTACCACCTTGCCTGCAGACTTCACGGTCTTCGCCTTTCTGGGAGCTGGAGACGTTGCGTGTTTCCACTGCCTCGTTAGTTCTTTAGTCTCTGGTTGGAAGTGGTGGACCAGGGTCTCATCCATGGTCACGAATCGTTGGAGAAAACTCTCGGGATCCACCTCAAAAATGGCAAAATTGTCTCTTGACATGTTGTGCCAAATCCGTTTCTGAGCAGGACTAAGGGGCTTCGGGACCCAACGAGCTGACACCTTCGACATTATGAGTTAGTAGTGGATATCTGCATGGACGCGTTCCTGGGAGATACCCAGCTCTGTGGCAATGTAACGCTGTATTACCCGTCGATCTTCTAAGATCATATCAAGAATTTTGTCAATAGTGTCCTCTGTGGTGACTGTGACTGGTCTTCCCGGACGGGGGTCATCTTCCAGGCTCTCCTGCCCCGTTTGAATTCCGCAGCCCACCTCTTTACCATGGTGTACGAAGGGGCATCCTCCCCAAGTGTGGCCTCCATGTCCTCGTAGACTTCCTTGGGCGTTAAGCCCTTGCGACCGAGGTAGCGGATGACTGCGCGATGGCTGATTTTGTCAATTTTTTCCATTTTCAAGGTTTATTTCACAGAAACCGCTGACTGACGATGTTTAATTATTTGTAACAGAAAAACAAGACAAGATAACAACATCAAACTTTATGTGTAATCATCCAACAAGTCGAACTACACACATGCCAAATTAAAACTATGTAGGTCATCTCCTTCTGCCTTAGGCCGCGAACTTATCAATCACCCCTCGTATATACACCCTGCCACACATGACCTTCCAACAAATAATTTGGTATTTTTGATTTTTGATTTTTTTTTCCTCTTCTAGTGGGATATGAGAAGTAATGAAATAGTACAAGAGTATGACAGACATCTTGGAGCCGTCAATACGATACAGTTTGTAGATAACAACAGAAGATTTGTTACAACATCCGACGACAAGAGTTTGAGAGTTTGGGAATGGGATATCCCAGTTGACTTCAAGTATATCGCTGATCCAAGCATGCACTCATGTCCCAGTACAACGCTGAGTCTAAATGGTGAGTTAGTATAGGGGTAACACAATGCCATATGATATTCCAGTTGACTTCAAGTATATCGCTGATCCAAGCATGCACTCATGTCCCAGTACAACGCTGAGTCTAAATGGTGAGTTAGTATAGGGGTAACACAATGCCATATGATATTCCAGTTGACTTCAAGTATATCGCTGATCCAAGCATGCACTCATGTCCCAGTACAACGCTGAGTCTAAATGGTGAGTTAGTATAGGGGTAACACAATGCCATATGATATTCCAGTTGACTTCAAGTATATCGCTGATCCATGCATGCACTCATGTCCCAGTACAACGCTGAGTCTAAATGGTGAGTTAGTATAGGGGTAACACAATGCCATATGATATTCCAGTTGACTTCAAGTATATCGCTGATCCAAGCATGCACTCATGTCCCAGTACAACGCTGAGTCTAAATGGTGAGTTAGTATAGGGGTAACACAATGCCATATGATATTCCAGTTGACTTCTGGTAAGATTTGTTACAACATCCGACGACAAGAGTTTGAGAGTTTGGGAATGGGATATCCCAGTTGACTTCAAGTATATCGCTGATCCAAGCATGCACTCATGTCCCAGTACAACGCTGAGTCTAAATGGTGAGTTAGTATAGGGGTAACACAATGCCATATGATATTCCAGTTGACTTCAAGTATATCGCTGATCCAAGCATGCACTCATGTCCCAGTACAACGCTGAGTCTAAATGGTGAGTTAGTATAGGGGTAACACAATGCCATATGATATTCCAGTTGACTTCAAGTATATCGCTGATCCAAGCATGCACTCATGTCCCAGTACAAAGCTGAGTCTAAATGGTGAGTTAGTATAGGGGTAACACAATGCCATATGATATTCCAGTTGACTTCAAGTATATCGCTGATCCATGCATGCACTCATGTCCCAGTACAACGCTGAGTCTAAATGGTGAGTTAGTATAGGGGTAACACAATGCCATATGATATTCCAGTTGACTTCAAGTATATCGCTGATCCAAGCATGCACTCATGTCCCAGTACAACGCTGAGTCTAAATGGTGAGTTAGTATAGGGGTAACACAATGCCATATGATATTCCAGTTGACTTCAAGTATATCGCTGATCCAAGCATGCACTCATGTCCCAGTACAACGCTGAGTCTAAATGGTGAGTTAGTATAGGGGTAACACAATGCCATATGATATTCCAGTTGACTTCAAGTATATCGCTGATCCAAGCATGCACTCATGTCCCAGTACAACGCTGAGTCTAAATGGTGAGTTAGTATAGGGGTAACACAATGCCATATGATATTCCAGTTGACTTCAAGTATATCGCTGATCCAAGCATGCACTCATGTCCCAGTACAACGCTGAGTCTAAATGGTGAGTTATTATAGGGGTAACACAATGCCATATGATATTCCAGTTGACATCAAGTATATCGCTGATCCAAGCATGCACTCATGTCCCAGTACAACGCTGAGTCTAAATGGTGAGTTAGTATAGGGGTAACACAATGCCATATGATATTCCAGTTGACTTCAAGTATATCGCTGATCCAAGCATGCACTCATGTCCCAGTACAACGCTGAGTCTAAATGGTGAGTTAGTATAGGGGTAACACAATGCCATATGATATTCCAGTTGACTTCAAGTATATCACTGATCCAAGCATGCACTCATGTCCCAGTACAACGCTGAGTCTAAATGGTGAGTTAGTATAGGGGTAACACAATGCCATATGATATTCCAGTTGACTTCAAGTATATCGCTGATCCAAGCATGCACTCATGTCCCAGTACAACGCTGAGTCTAAATGGTGAGTTAGTATAGGGTAACACAATGCCATATGATATTCCAGTTGACTTCAAGTATATCGCTGATCCATGCATGCACTCATGTCCCAGTACAACGCTGAGTCTAAATGGTGAGTTAGTATAGGGGTAACACAATGCCATATGATATTCCAGTTGACTTCAAGTATATCGCTGATCCATGCATGCACTCATGTCCCAGTACAACGCTGAGTCTAAATGGTGAGTTAGTATAGGGGTAACACAATGCCATATGATATTCCAGTTGACTTCAAGTATATCGCTGATCCAAGCATGCACTCATGTCCCAGTACAACGCTGAGTCTAAATGGTGAGTTAGTATAGGGGTAACACAATGCCATATGATATTCCAGTTGACTTCAAGTATATCGCTGATCCATGCATGCACTCATGTCCCAGTACAACGCTGAGTCTAAATGGTGAGTTAGTATAGGGGTAACACAATGCCATATGATATTCCAGTTGACTTCAAGTATATCGCTGATCCAAGCATGCACTCATGTCCCAGTACAACGCTGAGTCTAAATGGTGAGTTAGTATAGGGGTAACACAATGCCATATGATATTCCAGTTGACTTCAAGTATATCGCTGATCCATGCATGCACTCATGTCCCAGTACAACGCTGAGTCTAAATGGTGAGTTAGTATAGGGGTAACACAATGCCATATGATATTCCAGTTGACTTCAAGTATATCGCTGATCCATGCATGCACTCATGTCCCAGTACAACGCTGAGTCTAAATGGTGAGTTAGTATAGGGGTAACACAATGCCATATGATATTCCAGTTGACTTCAAGTATATCGCTGATCCATGCATGCACTCATGTCCCAGTACAACGCTGAGTCTAAATGGTGAGTTAGTATAGGGGTAACACAATGCCATATGATATTCCAGTTGACTTCAAGTATATCGCTGATCCAAGCATGCACTCATGTCCCAGTACAACGCTGAGTCTAAATGGTGAGTTAGTATAGGGGTAACACAATGCCATATGATATTCCAGTTGACTTCAAGTATATCGCTGATCCAAGCATGCACTCATGTCCCAGTACAACGCTGAGTCTAAATGGTGAGTTAGTATAGGGGTAACACAATGCCATATGATATTCCAGTTGACTTCAAGTATATCGCTGATCCAAGCATGCACTCATGTCCCAGTACAACGCTGAGTCTAAATGGTGAGTTAGTATAGGGGTAACACAATGCCATATGATATTCCAGTTGACTTCAAGTATATCGCTGATCCATGCATGCACTCATGTCCCAGTACAACGCTGAGTCTAAATGGTGAGTTAGTATAGGGGTAACACAATGCCATATGATATTCCAGTTGACTTCAAGTATATCGCTGATCCAAGCATGCACTCATGTCCCAGTACAACGCTGAGTCTAAATGGTGAGTTAGTATAGGGGTAACACAATGCCATATGATATTCCAGTTGACTTCAAGTATATCGCTGATCCAAGCATGCACTCATGTCCCAGTACAACGCTGAGTCTAAATGGTGAGTTAGTATAGGGGTAACACAATGCCATATGATATTCCAGTTGACTTCAAGTATATCGCTGATCCAAGCATGCACTCATGTCCCAGTACAACGCTGAGTCTAAATGGTGAGTTAGTATAGGGGTAACACAATGCCATATGATATTCCAGTTGACTTCAAGTATATCGCTGATCCATGCATGCACTCATGTCCCAGTACAACGCTGAGTCTAAATGGTGAGTTAGTATAGGGGTAACACAATGCCATATGATATTCCAGTTGACTTCAAGTATATCGCTGATCCAAGCATGCACTCATGTCCCAGTACAACGCTGAGTCTAAATGGTGAGTTAGTATAGGGGTAACACAATGCCATATGATATTCCAGTTGACTTCAAGTATATCGCTGATCCAAGCATGCACTCATGTCCCAGTACAACGCTGAGTCTAAATGGTGAGTTAGTATAGGGGTAACACAATGCCATATGATATTCCAGTTGACTTCAAGTATATCGCTGATCCAAGCATGCACTCATGTCCCAGTACAACGCTGAGTCTAAATGGTGAGTTAGTATAGGGGTAACACAATGCCATATGATATTCCAGTTGACTTCAAGTATATCGCTGATCCAAGCATGCACTCATGTCCCAGTACAATGCTGAGTCTAAATAGATAAATTAAAAAGGTATGGTGTTGATGGTATTGAGCTTTTATGGTTTAAATCTTAGGACCTCTGTTATTCATTTATTTGTAAATTGTTTACCAAATGCTGTAAATTGCAAAACTACAATGTACGCTGATGACACCACTTTACTATTTAGATCAAAATGTACTGATAAACTTTCAACTTCTTTGACATCAAACCTAGATCTAGTTGCTAATTGGTTGAAGGTAAACAAACTTACATTAAATATCAATAAGACTAAAGTTATGCTATTTGGTACCAGACACATGTTAGATAGGTTTAATGATATTTCACTCACCTATAACGATGCTATAATTGAAATGGTTAGCGAATTTAAGTATCTCAGTGTCAAATTTGATAGTACCATGTCTTGGTTATCACATATAGATTACTTAGCAAATAATATTTCCAAGAGAATCTGTGTTATTCGTCGTGGAGAGCATTTTCTTCCACATCCAACTCTTGTGATGTTATCAAATGCTCTTGTGATTCCTCATTTTGATTATGCCAGCCCAGTATGGTCCAACTGTTCAAATACATATCAAGCAAGACTTCAAGTCTTACACAACCGTTTAGCCAGAACAATATTATCTGCTGATATCAGAACACCAATAAATGATATGATGAACTTACTTCATTGGACAAAACTAAGTGATAGGTGGAAAATTCAAATACGTATTATTTTATTCAAATGTTTAAAAGATATAAGTCCAACCTATTTATCATCCAATTTTGAATTTGTACATAACTATCACAATCATACTACCAGGAATCATTCAAGTAATACTTTAATCATTCCTAAAATCAACTCAAATTCTGGTATGCGCACTTTTCTTTTCAGATCTAGCCATCTGTGGAACAATTTATCACCATCTATTCGTATTGATTTAGAAAATTTGTCACTCTGTCAATTAAAATCCTATATTTCCACTGTATCATAATTGAATAATATCATTATTTGTATGTATTTATGTATCGAAATGAGGGCCTGCTTGGAAAGCACTGCAAGTCACTGAAGCATATTACCCTCAATAAAGAAAGCATAAATAAAAATAAATAAAAGAGTGAGTTATTGGTTAAGATTTAAGGGTCGTCCATAATTTTCACCATTTACAGATACCTTCCAAGGCGTACGTAACAGGGGGAGGGGTAAAAATATACCCTAAGCGTACATAACTTAAATGGCGATCTTGAGAGGCGGGTATTTTTTATCAAGCCATGATAGTTGCAGGTGTCTTACTCTTTGTCCTTAAAAAGTCTCAATAACTAACAACTCTATTTATTTGTTTGCAGGTAAATGGCTCGGTTGTCAGTCAATGGATAATCAGATCACCATATATGGTGCTATGAATCGATTCCGTTTGAATAAGAAGAAAATCTTCAAAGGACATATGGTGGCTGGGTACGCATGCCAGATGGATTTCTCACCGGACATGAGGTGGGTATTGTAACATATGTACAATGTCATTGGTTCAATTAGAGGACTAGCCCATAACCCCATGTTATAGATTGGCCAATCAGGGACCTGGTTAGAAGGTTGCCATGGATTAATCACCAGATATAATAGAGGAAGAAATGTGTAGAGAATTTTATTATTCCACTGAAGACTGTCTGTAACCCATTAAACATTGACCAATCAATAACTTGTTACAGGTGACTGCCATTTGGAATAACATTGGTCTACTTGCAACTCTGATGGACATTTTAGCTTGGTTGCCGGACTATGGTGTGATATAGGTTGGGCAGGTCCATATTTTGAGTAGTGGGTGTCGGCGCAGCCAGCATCCAAAACGAATGAAATATGGACTTCCCAATCCATTATCACAACATTGTCCGGCAACCAAACTAAAATGTCCATCATTTATTCTCTTTCTTATGCATAGTATCATCAATTATATCTCATTCCAAAATGAGTTTTCATGTAAAATGTATTTTCGTAATTTAATCTACAACAAGTTAACAGAAATCTTACCCATTTATAAAATAAACGAATCAAGCAAGTTGTTTACTTCTTTATCAAGCTCAAATACTGCACCAGTACTGCACCAAATAGGCACGCACAGCGCGACCCCTGTGAGGCGCTATGAAGTGGATGCAGAACGCAGAAAACATGTGATTGCCCTAGGTGACGACATTGCCGGTAAAAGGCAGCAAAAACCTGAAGTGTCCAATCAAACAGCCTTTTTGAGGATTTACTTTTTAAACCACTCCCACTGCATAAGAATGACCAATCACAGACCATGTTATGGTTAGAATTACAATCCCTTTGGCAGTGAATATACCTCTTTGGATCTGTGATGCGATTCGTATATCTTAATTTCATGATTACCCCCAATCCTGATGACAATGTTTTATTAGATTTTCTCTTTATATCTTTTCCTCTTTAGTTATGTTGTGTCAGGTGACGCGGATGGCAAACTCAATATCTGGGACTGGAAAACGACCAAACTGTTCAGTCGACTCAAGGCTCATGATGATGTGTGCATCGGTTGCATATGGCATCCACATGAGACGTCTAAGGTTATTACGTGTGGATGGGATGGCCAGATTAAATTATGGGATTAGGACTGGACTAGGAGACTACCAAACTATTGAGTAAACACAAGGCTCATGATGACGTGTGCATCGGTTGCATATGGCATCCACATGAGACGTCTAAGGTTATTGTGTGTGGATGGGATGGTCAGATCAAATTATGGGATTAGGACTGGACTAGGAGACTACCAAACTATTGAGTAAACACTAGGCTCATGATGACTAGGAGACTGTCCAGTCACCTAAAGGCTTACAATGATATGTGTGTATCGGTTGCCTTAGGCATTCACGTGAAATGTTGATATGTGTGTATCGGACAAAAATATGAAAAGTGAGTTAGGCAATTATCGAAGCAGGCTGACGATATGGCATTCACATGAAATGTTGATATTCATAACATGCAGACGGGATGGGATTAGGATCCTAAACAACTGGAGGAGATTACCAAACTGTTACCAAATAAACAAGCAGTGTTTTTTTTTTAATGTTTGAGTATTAGACTCAAGACTCAAGACTCAAGACTGTCCAGTCCCCGCAAGGCTTACGATGACATATGGCATATGCATGAGACGTTCAAGGTTACATGTGGAGGGGATAGGCAGATTTAATTATAAGGCTAAACAAAACAAAAATTACTTTAGGTCCCAGATACTGGTATACCAGTATCGTTCAATAATGGAACATAAAAGTTGCCAGTATCGGTCGATACTGGTACGATTTAACTGTTCCAGTATCGGTCGACTGCCACACCAAATTGTGTCCCAGTATCGGGCAATACTGGTACACATGATTCCAGTGGGATTTATTCCAGTTTTGAACGATACTGGTACATAATTATGTTCCAGTATCGCCTGATACTAGAATGTTTTATATGTGCCAGTATGGGCCGATACTGGAACACTGACTTTGTACCAGTATCGTCCGATACTGGATGTTCCAGTATCGGCCGATACTGGTACGTCCAGAATCTGGGACCTAAAGTACACTTTTTCCAGCTAAACAACTTGGAATAGAAGACAACCAAATTGTTGAGTTGTTTAAAGGCTCATAACCAAATATCGGTTTCTCAGGCAAATGATAGAATACTTTCATGTGATTTCATCATTGATGAATTGAAAATAGAATCATGCACAGAAAATGTGAAAAAGGCCATGTTTATTTCATAGCCTCAAATTTACCCATTTTAGGATAATTTATGTGCTAAACATACTTCACAATCCTTAACTGCTGACTTTCAACATTCACTGCTTTACTCATAAGTAGCAGCAACTTAACTGAGGGTCAGAATTTCATCAACGGGTGTAAGAGTCCATTTAGCTTCTATGGATTCTCCTCCATTCAAATAGTGTGTTAGACAGATTATCCACGAGAATCAACTTAGATTCTCGCAACTTTACCGGCGGTAATCTTTGCGAGAATGGATTCTCGGATTCTCCTCAAATTTCTGACCCTGTATTTGTTCTCACCCAGTGACCCAGTGAGTGTTGATCAATACTAAGTATATTCCATTAGACACCACTCTGTTATCAAACTTACATTGCGACGTTGTTGTTGTTTTGCTTGGTCTGTTGGTTTGGGGTTTGCTAGGGTGGTTTTTTGGGTGGGGGGATTAAGTAGCACCAACTTAACTGAGGGTCAGAATTTCATCAACGGGTGTAAGAGTCCATTTAGCTTCTATGGATTCTCCTCCATTCAAATAGCGTGTTAGACAGATTATCCACGAGAATCAACTTAGATTCTCGCAACTTTACCGGCGGGAATCTTTGCGAAAATGGATTCTCCTCAAATTTCTGAACCTGTACCTTATTTCACCCAGTGAGTGGTGATCAATACTAACTATATTCCATTTAACACCACTCTGTTATCAAAAGTTGCATACTGTTGCAACGTTGTTGTTGTTTGGTTCGGTCTGTTGGTTTGGGGTTGCTAGGATGGTGTGTTGTTGTTGTTGTTTTTTGGGGGGGGGGATTAAGATAACAATAACAAATTAATCAAGTTTGACTGGCATATGTGTTAATAACACACTTGTAAAATTATGAATAAGAGCTGAATTATTCATCATGTGATGTCAGTGTGAATCGACTTATTGCTTAGTAGTACAAATAAAGAGGATGTAAACCATTGGGATGCAGCAATGCTACATATTTTGATTTTGATATATGTGACACTATCAAGCGGAATGAGTCGTACGTCGGGAATATTGATTTTGAGTTATAGGTAAAAAGAAGTGACACATCTTTATGTTTTTCTTTGTTTTCTCAGTTGGTAAACTGTTTGTAACTTTAAAACTTTAAGTTCGATTTTAGTGGGGTAAGGACCATACTGTAGCATGTTTCACCTGCCTTTGAATGATGGACAACTATCAAAATTCAAAACTGCCGACATGCGACTCATTTTGCCTGATCATGTGACATATATGACCCGTCACATCAAAATGGACATGTTGGAGTCCCACCTCAAATCTTGAGTTATCATGGTATGACTTGAAAGAGCACATTTTAAGCTTTGAAATGATACCATGTTGAAGGTAATCAGACTTGTAATCACAAGATATGAATTGAAGAAGCATATATTTTATTCTATTATTTTCTTTATATTTCACCAAATATATGTTGGCCTCTATCTCAAAACTGTGTTTGCAGACAACATGTCCATTTTGATATGACTGGTCACATATGTGATCTGTGAAAACCCGTCGGATGTAGCAAAATGTGAACTAGGGATTATGGGTAAAATAGAAAAAAAATTAAAAATTAAAAATTAAAAAAACTTCTTTTTTTTAAAGATTTTTTTAAAGAAAATTAGTTTCCAATACTTTGTGTCATCATCTTTCATGAAATTTCACCTTCAAAAACTTACTTAAGTCACTTTTATTATTAACCTTATAATGTTTTTGTATTGAATTATGTATCCTTTTTGGCCTGTTTTCATGATTTCTTATTTTGTAACTTTTGATGACATCACAATCATCATTCACTCATAACTTTTGTTGTAGTGATCGTAGAATAATTATCGAAACAGTTCTGTAATCAGCACAGTTTCAACTTTCTTATGATATAAATATCTCCAATATGAAAAATGCCACCATGTGGCGGGTTTTCACAGATCGCATCACATATAATGTGACCCAAAAAAACACCTATTCTATGGGAAACCGGACCTTTCTGGTAGGTGCGGTTGTGGGGTTTTTTGTGTGCCTTTTTTTTTAGAAATCAAATCCTTTAAAAAAAATATTGGGTCAGACTTTGGGTGGGTACGTATGATCGTTCCAAAAATCACAGAAAAGGTTTGTTTTTTATGTCTGTCTGCGGATTTCACAAAATTAAGGGTGTTATTTAGAGGCTATGTCCGCGAAAAGGAAAAGGAAATTAAAATGAGTATCAAATTGGAAAAGGGGGTATTTTGAACCAAATGTGTCCTTGTTGTTGCGCAAAAAGAGGGACTTCTTAGAAAGTGTCCTTGAAATGGTGAAAAAAAGTAATGGTTCTTTTCAGACAAAATGTCCGCGCTTTTGGGCGGAAAGGGGTCAAATTAGCCATTTTGTCCACGAAACGCCGTCAAATATATAGGGGGGTATTTCAAAATCCTGGAACAATCATGTATTTACCCCTCTGAATACTAAGAGAGAACACCAGGGTGTTTATCTGGCAATTTGGGTTTCCAGAGAAATGCCATGTTGAGGCAAAATATGGTAACAACCTATCCCTGGACATTGAGAAGGAGCCATGTGCAGGGGTGTGAGTGAGTTCAGATTTTTATCTGATTTCAAACCTTTTTTTTTTCATTTTGATTTCAGATCTTTTTTCTGCACCTGCTTTGTACTACATGTAAAGTTCTGTAAAAAAAACCACTTAATTTTGCGAGGGATGCGGATTCGCGAAATTAAATAGCCGCCAAACTGACAATTTTGCATTGAAAGTAACAGTAACATTTCCAGATTTGCGAAATTAAATTCCCGCTAAAATAGCAGTTATTTTAAATTCGTGAAATAAAGTATCCGCAAAATTATAGGGTTTTACAGTATAGGACAGTATTTCAGACTTTCATACCGGTTTTCAGACTTTATTGTATCTGTGGTCACTCACAGCCCTGTAAGTGTAACATCTTAACGAAGGCACAGCTTTCGCATATGTTGTAGATAATTCTTGTATTTTTTATTTGACAAGAAATAAATTGCAAATATATGCAAAATGTTTATAGAATGTGCATGTTATATTAGTTTGATTTACACAGAATCACCATAGTGGCATTATGCTTTTGGATAAACAGGCGTGAATTAAGGCATATTATGTGATCTTTTCAAAGTAGCGCCCTCTATCATTGTTTTTCACCATGAAAGCAGATTTTCTTGCAGATTTGCATTTTTGATCATAAATCATAAAGATCTTCTAAGTTACAGATAGATACCATTCCTAATTACTTCAAAATCATGAATCATGGTTTGAAAATAGATTGTACCGCGCGGTACAATCTTTTTCAAATTTTACTCTTAAATTCACTCTGAAACTATGATTTTGAGGTTATTAGGAATCGTATCGCTCTGTAACTTGGAATATGTTTATGATTTATGATCAGAAAAGTAAATATACAAGAAAATCTGCTTCCAATTTTTTTCTCGAGGATTGAGGGTGTCCCCTGGAAAAGATCACATAATATACCTTTATATTAACAAAAAACTTATAAAAGTACTGGAAAACAGGGTGGATAGGTTAAGGGCCAAAGTTTACCGCTTTGTAATTGTCGAATTCCATGTTTTTCCGCTTTGTAAAGTTTGCATTTTTCTGTGATGTAATTTTCCCCAAGAAAGCTTAACATTTTCGATCTATAAAACCAAAATAAACACACTTTACAGAAAAACACATCATTTTTGAGTTTTATTACGTATCGTTTTTTAATATTTATATTGTTTTATTCAAGACTATTTATAAATTGTGTGTTTTGGACGCTTTTTGTGCATTTTTTCCCCTTCTTTTCATCAAATTGTCGTTTTCCGCGTTTAACCTCAATTCCGCGATTTTCGCGGAAATTCTGCAATGCGGAAAACTTTGGCCCTTAGGATAGGGACAGTTTTAGCACTCTCTAGATTATAGTTTTTTTTATGTTGCCTCATGAGCCAAACTATTTAGCGCATATTATGTCCACCCATAATGCCTTTGAACTGCCACTATAAAAAAATGAAAATATGTGATGGTATATATTTTTTTCATACAACGGTTGGTGTCCCGGATTCACCCCGACGTCAGGGTCAATAGGGACAGCATTATTCTGGGTAAGGAAATCAATAGATTTAAAAAGAGTTTTACCTGTTTTATTCTACTTATGGGTGAATATGGATAATAAGTGAGTTTTAAAAAACCAAAACAATCACGTGTCAGTTAATAAGGAAATAAATACTTGACTGATTTAGGTAAAGAGTTATTTAGGTGCTTGAAGATCAGAAAATATGTTATTCTTTGAATTGAGCTATATATTCTAATTGATATGTACCAATTCAGTATCAAATGTTCATCTTTTCTACAAATATGGAGATAAATATTATGTGTCATTAAATGTGAAAAATACTAAATGAACAAAATAGCACCCTCATCTCTCGTAATATTAGCATGAAGTATATCTGGCACACTTTTGGAGTTGGTTTATGACATATTAAAGTTATAGTATCGTTTTAACAAGAAATATGAACATTTATGGTCAACAATGGCAAAATAACTGCTACAAAATTGAAGCTTTCAATCAAGCGTTCATAGAACTGGGTCAATAGGGACATATGTACACTAATCCAGACCATAATTGTTTTCTTGTACCCAAATGAGTCAAACTTTTGAGATGATATTATGTCTACATAATAAGCCTTTAAACTGCTCTTTCAAAAAAATTAAATATATGGAGTGGGTATAATATTTTCATTAAAAACGTTGCTGTTCCTATTGACCCCAGATTTCACAAATTGTATGGAAAAAATGCAAAAAAGCTTGAAATGTAAAATCCTTTCAGAATTTCTTACCAATGTCAGAGAGTATGTTGAAGAACCTTAAAAGCTAGGTCCTCGTGAATTTCCAGCTCATTTGCTCAAATTATGCAGTTAGGAGCAGGAAAGTTTTGACCACACAATTTTGTCAGTATCTTTTTCGGACACCTTTATTTACGATACCCTGTGCTCCACATCATTCTCACATCAACTGAACCATTTCCTGAACACTATTATATTGCTCTTTAAACATTTGGAAAAAAGAAAATAACTAGTATACATCAAATACAAAAAATTGTTATTTCAAAAACTTTCCCATTTTTGTCCCTATTCACCCCCATGTCCCTATTCACCTCGTTTTACGGTACTGATGGAGTGCTCATTTTTTCAGAGAAATATGAAAATTAATTGAGCTTTAAGAAGATGCCAAGTTCATGGTGGAGTGAGTTAACAAAAAGTTGCCCCACCGCGACAAAAGGAAGTAACTCCAGGTTTTTTTTTCAATATTGAGTTATTTGCATGAATACACTAAAAATAACTATATCTTTCAGTATAATAAAGGTTGGGCCCAGTTAAGTCTTCAAAACACATAAAAAAATCCTGATAAGCAATTGCTTCCTAAAAATGTGTACACACAAGTATAGGAAATTCTATGAAAAACCACCACAAAAGGAAGCAATGACCAAATTAGTAATCAATTACATTGATTTTTTTACATTCTATTGTTGACAAACTAAACACATTGACATGTGTTGATTAGGTATGTGTTATTCATTTATCAAAACACATATTTAATCCAAATAATTAAAGGTTTCACAGATAAATCAAGGATAATTCAGTTTTTGCCTTATATCTCAAAAGCACCGGGCGGGGTAGTTTGCCTGGGCCGTAGTTGCCTGCCCGGGCATTTTAGTTTGTGTTAAGAGGAATAATGGTAAACTATACGCTTGGGACATGAATAACACTTTGTGTTTACCGGAATTTTGTATTATCAGTGTTTGTGTTAACAAGGTTCCACTTATATCAAGGGTGTGCCTGGAACTTTCCTACATGCAAAATTCTTAAACCAATTTACCTTAGGGTAAGATGACTGGGGTAAAAATAAGAATAATGTTACTGGTTTTTTTAGCTTTGAACCTAGGTTTTCATCCCCAAATCTACCGGGGAACCCTCTTGGCATACCAATGTGATATCATAAACAAGTCTTATTGTTAGAAGCATGTAGACTGATATTGGGTTCGATCATGATTTTAGGAATAATTTAGATACCTTTTTCGAACCATTGTGTTTGAGCTCCGTAGCTTTCAAGGTCATCACGACCCCTTTATTCAGCGTAGTGTTCGAACCACAACACCACTCCTCTCACAGCTGTGGCAGAACACTCTAAAGACTTCAAGCACACTATCAAGCTTGATGACGTCCAAGTGATCGCCAGAGAAGATCAGTTTTGGAAACGTAAGATCAGAGAGGCAATTGAAATCAGGACACAGAAACCGACCCTCAACCGAGACACCGGCTAGACCTACCCGCCATCTATCTACGATGACCTGATGTCATGTGATCGCCCAAAAGGTGGTCATGTGACAAATGGAGGGAAGTAAACACTACGCTGAATGAAGGGGTCGTGATGACCTCGAAAGCTACGGAGCTCAAACACAATGGTTCGAAAAAGGTATCTAAATTATTCCTAGTCTTATTGTTGTTGATACATCTGGTATATTGCCATTGTGCACACAGTTATTGCTTTGTGTGTCTATTCTATGTCTTGCATTATCTTTGCCTCAACTGAGTGAGGCAACCCCCGGGAGGCAACCATCTTCTCAATAACAAATGCCAAGGATTTCTAATTGAAAGAACATACGCAAACCAGACTTACAATTAAAGGTAGATGACCCGATCACATTTTCGTAACACAGAATTATTTCAAACATACAGAGATTTTCATATCATATGAAAGCTCGTATTTTTCTCATCATCATACTGAAATTTGACGGCCTAAATCGGTATCATTACGGAGAAATCGATGAAATAACGTCGAATTACCGCGAATGGTGGTAACCACCGATGTAGTTTGTGTACTACTCAATGGGTACAGTTCACAGCATCTTGTGCGTCTAAAATAAGAACCAATAATATAGAGCTATGCAACTCAAACTTTGGGACACAACTTTTTTAAGGATGACCTTTCATGTAGAATAGAAAGCTTCAAGTTGAAAATCGGAACATCTACCTTTAATTTCTAATTAATAAATTATAAATTACACAAATGTTTCTTTCTTTTTTATTCTTTTTTAATCATGATCATGATTTTGATTGAAGCAAAATATAGTCATCAATTAACAGTTGTGAATAGTACATATCTTCAGCCTGCTTCGATAATTGCCTAACTCATTTTTTCTAGTTCAGAGAAAACAACAAAAATAGGAAAAATGAGTTAGGCAGTTATCGAAGCAGTCTGACGATATGTTGAATAGCACCATGAATAGTACAGGTGAATTCCAACAGGAGCAGTACCTGTTGGATAGAATTAGGTTGGGGATATACCTTCAAGTGAAATGTGGCTTGTTATAGACCTAATACGAGTTAATATGACCCATTTTAAACACTTTACATAATTATTACAATCTGCCTAACTCACAATGCTGACTTAGGCTGAATTGCAATTGTGCATTTATCAACACTTTTGATTTGTCAATGACCAAGATATTATTACAGCATGTGCATAATGTAATGATCGAAGCCATGATTTATGCATAAAACTCAATTTCTCTGTAAAGTGAGTTAGGCAATTATCGAAGCAGGCTGACGATATGCAGAAAAAGTAGCCTCTTAATTGAGCAATACAAAGAATAAATACTACTAGATACCAAAAAACAATATCAAAACTCAACATTTTCTTCCTGAGCTTCAACGTTAAGGCGGCAATTGAAGTTCATAGGAACTTTAATTGAAAGAAAAAAATTCAGATTCTTGTTTGTTCCTTAAAGAAAACAGTCTATTCATGAAACCAAGCATTATATGGTATAGGTAATAGTTATTTAATGTATATCAGGCATTCTCAACTGGTGGCGCGCGCGCCACTTGTGGCGCATCAAGGCATCCTAAGTGGCGCGAGAGGTTAAAATTTGTTTTAAAAAAAATCATATCATGATATAGCCAGATTTCATAGGCCTATGACGGTCAGATGTATAAATACAGCAATTTTTCTTGCACTACGCGCGCATGTTCCCTCAAAAGAGTAATATTTGTTATTATGCTGCCTCCATAATTGTTAAAATATTTTGAAATTAATGTTATGAAGGGAATTTTGCCATTGTAAATTCTAAAAAAATGACCAAGTGGAGCTTCAACAAGTTGGGTCCTAAAATGTGGCGCATCAGTAAATTTAGTTGAGAAATACGGCTGATTTTACATGATTTGAGCAAAAATAATCTAACAAACTGTGGGTCGGTCGGTCGGGCGGACCCGTAAAACAGGGTGGTTTTTTTTGTCGACTAATGGCAAATTGCAACGTCCGAGTAAATATAATATGATTGACAGTTATCATATCTTTGATATTTATAAAAACTATATTTTTTTACAAAATTATATATTCTGCCTCATGTCCTATATACTGCATATTTTCTGTGATGGCTTAATTTCATGTACAATACAATACAATACAATACAGAAAGCATTAATTGCGCCATTTCCAAAAGGCTCAGAGCGCTTACAGGATAAAACCTTAAAATTACAACTTAAACTACAAAATGTGTGTGTAACTTAAGCATAATACGTACAATATATTATAGCAATTACAAAATAGATTAGAAACAAAATATAAACAGAAAAACTGTTTAAGGGAAATCTACCATACTTGCCATCCATACAAATACCAAGTTCATCATTGATTTGTTTGATATTTTAATGGATATTAATTCTCACATACTCAAAGCGATAACAAAATATAAATATTACACATGCAATGTAGCGCAGTTGATTTTAACATCACACCCACAATGCATTGCTCCAACTCAAGGTTTTCCCCATGATGCATTTAGATTTCCATTTATCGATACTCATATAATCAATATATCAGTGACCTTTGAACCCCGAGATATCGATATCGTGGCTCTCTGACACGTATCGTAAAATGGATGGTTCCCCTCTCTCTTTGGTTTTCAATAACTGTGAGTACCGTAAGTTGTTTACTAGTCAAGCTCTTAGGTTTTATAAGAAAAAGGAACACTGAGAACTAATTTATTTATTGATGTAAATAAGAACCTAAGAGCTTGTACGATGATGGCTCTATTAAGCCATGATTTTGGACATATGTCTATGAGAACCAAGATTAATCGGGGACTAAATTTACGTTTTGCAAAAATACAATGCATTGTGGTGATGTCTTTAAAATTTTCTGAGCGTAAACTTAATCTGCAACTTGAATACATTGCACAGCTTTCATTCCATGTGATATAAACTGCTCAAAAAAATGTTCGCAAATTTGTAATCAATCGGATAATTTGTGATACATCCATATTGTGATTATAGGTCAATGCATGCGTATGTGTTGTTTCGAGAAAAATTAGACAAATCAATGCACACACGCTGATGTTGATGTGTGAATAATGGCACGACCCCGTAGGGGGAGTACTATTGTGAGCATATCAACATTTACGCAAGTGCATTGATTTTTTTGATTTTTCGAGAAACAAAACATACGCATGCATTGACCTAATTCATACACGATACTATACAAATAAAAATTCACAATTTAAGCATAATTTTGATCTATGTAAATGGCGACTAAAAACACTTTAACAAGTTTGCTAACACCCGCAGTGAAAATCGGCGAACCCGCGAATCTTGAACAACGAATCAAAACAAAACGTGCACTGCGTGATTTGAACGGCGCACACGCGGAGTGCAGTGGACACTTTCAATGCACTCCGCGTATTTGTAATTCCTGCGTCCTGATTGGTTCAACACTACATAGAGTGTATGAATTCATATCAATCAAAAGCAGATGCGTTCTTCTTTCCATCAACACCTTATTCGTATCAAATACTTCTTTCAGTGCTTAGCCACTTGCTTGAGAATGTGGGGAGGTCTGATTCAAAACGTGCTAAATTCAATTCTATTTTCGCGCTCAAAAGAACAACCGTTGCCATCTGTTCAATGAAGTGTTACATTGACAACTACAGTGTAGAGTATGTGATGCTCTATTGACTTTTGAGCAGAAAATAGTGGTGATTTTGGCACTTTCAGATTGGGACTTACTTCCCCATGTTCTCAAACAATTGGCTAAGGGAGCAGTTCCATTTGTACGCGATAAAAATTGCGAGAATGTTCCGGGCCCCGATGAGTTTTTTATCAGGCCCCGATGAGATTTTTAGCGCGAACAGTTGCGAGAAGCAAAGGATTATTTATCGAGTAGCGTATTACCGCTTGTTTAAATATAACGAAAGATAAGTGGTCGGTATGTAAATAGAGCTTCGGGCTATTTATTCTAGTTGTAAGGTACAAATTCAGCATTTCATGTTTTTAGAGATAATGTTATTGATTATGGATGTTTAACGTAAATTGTATTATCCTCGTGTATTTGCTAAACAATATCCCGCTCTATTTGCTAAACATACCCCAGGGTATGGCAGAGGCCTCGTATCGGGCCCTAATGTCTATTTTATCGGGGCCTGATGACTATGGCATGGTTGTTGTTAATATGATAAATGATGCCAAATCCAAATACTGCGAAGACAAAATACTGCAATGTCAAAGCCAAAAGGAAATTTTCAAAGTTGTCGAGAGTCTCTTACACCAGAAAGGCAATGTCAAGTTACCCTCACACGCTTGTCAAAAGGAACTTGCACATCGATTCAATGATTATTTTGTCTCCAAAATTTCTAAAATACGTCGTGATCTTGATACCATTGCTTCAACTGCTCCTGTTCTGCCTACTGAGAATAATGTTGCTACATTCATGATGTCTTTTACGCCTGCCACTGATGATGAAATATATAAGCTTGTGTCGTCTTCACCTTCTAAGTCGTGTACATTGGACCCAATTCCAACATGGATGTTGAAAGATCACATCAACATCATGGTGCCCGTCATTACTAAGATTGTAAATCTTTCTCTTGAAAATGCAACATTTCCGGACCATTTTAAAAATGCACTTGTTTCTCCACTCATAAAGAAGCCTTCCTTGGATGCAGACATTTTGAAAAACTTTCGTCCTGTGTCCAATCTACATTTTGTATCAAAAATTGTTGAAAAAGTTGTAGCACATCGTCTTGCTGCTCATTTATGTCTAAACAACTTATATAAACAACATCAATCAGCATACAGAAAATATCATGGTACAGAGACCGCTCTTCTTAAAGTACACAATGACATTTTACGTGAATTGGATGGTAAACGTGGCATTTTTCTCATTCTTCTCGACCTCTCTGCCGCCTTCGACACCATTGACCATGATATTCTGTTCAGGCGTCTTGAGTCAATTGGTGTCAAGGATTCAGCTCTGAAATGGTTTCAGTCCTACCTCAAAAACAGAACTCAAGCAGTAAACATAAATGGAACTATTTCTACACATGTTCCGCTAAAATATGGCGTTCCTCAAGGATCTGTGCTTGGACCTATACTATTCACCATCTATTCCTCTCCCATTGCTAGCATTGCTCGCAAACACGGATTAAATGTTCATTCTTACGCGGACGATACACAACTATATGTGCCTTTTAATTTAAATGATCGTAATGATGAAATGTCGGCCCGTCAACGCGCAGAAGCTTGTATTTTAGAAATCAAGTCGTGGATGTCTGTAAACAAGCTGAAATTGAATGATGATAAGACAGAGTTTTTAATTATGACCTCCAGATTCAATCAACGTAAAATAATTGATCATCATATCAATATCGACACTTCTTCTGTTCTTGCTTCAAAATCTGCTCGGAACTTAGGAATTGTGTTTGATAATAATCTATGTATGGATGTTCAAGTTCGACGGATATGCCAATCAGTGTATTATCATATACGGAATGTCAATAGTATAAGGAAAATGTTAACATTTGAAACCGCAGCTACTATTGTCCATGCTCTTATAACTTCTCGTATTGACAATGGCAATTCTCTTCTTTTTGGCATCACTGATCACTTACTTCACAAACTACAACTTGCTCAAAATGCAGCTGCTCGCGTTCTCACAAAGACAAGGAAATTCGATCATATCACTCCAATATTGAAAGATCTCCACTGGCTTCCTGTTCGCGAAAGAATTCATTTTAAACTTCTTCTTTTAACTTGGAAAGCTTTGCATGGCACTTCACCAACATATATTGCTAATCTTCTTGTACCATATCATCCAAAACGTACTCTCCGGTCCACTGATAAACTTTTACTTGTTGTTCCACGGACTACTTCTTCATTTGGAGATCGCGCATTTTCGGTTGCTGCACCAACTCTCTGGAACTCACTACCTTATAATTTAAGATGCTGTGATTCACTTGACTCTTTTAAGAACTTGTTAAAAACAAGATTATTTGACTCAGTTTATAATTGATTTCTTTGTATTATATATACATATGTACATGTATATGCACATCATCCTTGTTTATGTATTTTTCATGTTAATTGTATTTTTGTTTTATATGTTTGCGCCTCGGAATAGTTTTACCTAGATTGACGGCGCATATTATAAATGCCATTATTATTATTATTATTATTATTATTTTATCACGAATCAACTTGAAAAACATCGGGTCCAAAACATATCAGGCCCCGATACAGTCGCGATAAATGTATCGCGTATAAATGGAACTGCTCCCTAAGCACTGGAATAAGTGATTTCTACAAATATCATTGGAAAGCAGAACACATCAGCTTTTCTTTGATATGAAACACAATATGAATATATTACAACAACTTCGTAAAATTAGCGATTGAAAAGAACATTTTGTGGAGCAGTTTATTTGGTCATCTAAGGCTATATTAAAAAAAGCTTTTGTCTCAAAGCTCCCGCGTGCGTTAGTTAATTGATGCACATTATAATTTCTTTTCCTTTTTTTCTTTTTTCAAAAAGTTTCACAGATTTTTATTGATCACATCATTTTAAATACAAAAGGTCACTTTTACAAGGATTTCAAATTTTTTTATTTTTTTTATTTTTTAAACGCATTCTGCATTAGGTTTTGAAAAAAGTGAAGAGCTTTGAGACAAAAGATTTTTTAATATTCACCAAGATAAAACAAATACTTAATTGCAAAATCCATAAAATACAAATTTAAGAAACAGTCATACGTTACAACCTTACATTACCAAAACAAAGTAACAAATATATAAAACATGAGTAAAAAGCAAAACACAATTGAAGCGAATAGTCGATATCATATGGAACATCATGTTAACCATGCGTGATACAGGTTCGCTGTCAGACAAGTTTAAACGGCGAACCTATATTTTGAATACCTGTCATAAAAGCTCACAATATCTCTTCTTTTTTCTAAGGTATTACTGTAATTTTCTCACACTGCAATCCTGAAAAAAATATATTGGACAACTGTTTGTTAACAACAGAAAACTAACACCCTTCCCCAGTGCAATGTTGAGAAATGTCTCAGCATTTATTCATGGTGTCCCATCATTGATTGATGGGGTGTGGGGAATGTAAAATTGTTCTCTTCAGCTTATAACAAGATATGCAAATATACATCATTTACACCCGCATTTACAGATCAGGAAAAAAAATTCTGCACACAATATGCGAAAAATGTAACAAGTTCCAACTAATAGAAAGCTATTTCAGTATTGTCATATATTTTCGAAATGTCTAAAACAAGACAAGATGTACCCTTCTAACATGACATGTCACCTCAAGTTAGGAGTTACATCAGCGTATATGCTCCAAGCGTGTTGGCGCAGCGGATTGTTCCTCGCCTCGCACCAATGAAACCGGGTCAATTCTGTGCACGACCGCAGGCTTTATGTGCATTTGGTTTATCACGATCCATGCACGCTCTCGCGGGTTTTCTCCGGGTACGCCGGTTTCCTCCTGCTTTCAAAATCAGTGATAAGTTGTTTTGGTTATCAAAAACCTTCCTTGACCCAATGGTATTTGGGGAGCTGCATTGAAAAATGGTGGATGTTACAATCCAAGTGCGAATAGGATTTGCGCTACGGGCTGCACCCTAGTTGATGTGATCTGATTCTGATGATTCACCAGCAGCGAAATTACAGCGCTTTGTATCCTTTGGCAAAAGCGCTATATAAATGCCGTGTTATTATTATTAAGTCATTGAGGCATTATTCTGTTCTATTTGGAGAGGGAACTGCCATCCCGGCCATTACAGTTATGTATGTAAGATGGTGATGCAATCATAGGAATGTTTACCCCTACCCCAATTTGAGGTGACATACACTGTTAACGTGGACATTTTCACGCTACATTAATTTTCACGCTACAGTAATTTTTGTGCTACATTAATTTTCACGCTACATTTACTTATTTTCGCGCTCCAAGCAGCTACCGCGAAAATTAAAACACGCGAACATATTTATTTTGTGTATAAGTCTATGTAATGAACTTTCAAATCGTGAATTTAAAAACAAGCGAAATGGCTGAAAATCAGCAAAGCGTGAACATTTAATTGCACGAAAATTACATCTTATACAGTAGTAGATTCCATCTTGCAATCTTACAATTAATCAACCTAAACAAATTCCTCCTTGTTTGGAGTCAACAACAACATCATGACAAAATGCAGTAAATATTTTAGCAAAACCTATACATTATACTTCAGCCTTGTTTTGATCACAAACGAGATTATTATATTTTCATTTTCAAATTGTGAATTTGTGTGCTTCATTATATTTGCTCATTTTGGAAACTACAATATTTGCACAGAGAATAAAAAAACACCACCCTGTTTTACGGGCGGACGGACCTGTCAAGTAGGGTCGAGCGCTGTTTTTTATCTAAAAGGTCACCAAAATCTGCAAAAATCAGGAATTTCTTTAAAAATTAGTGAAAACAGATTTTCAACAGATTTTCGGCCAAAAATCGCCAGATTTTTACATGATTTGAGAAAAATGTATCTAATAAAAAAAAATAAAAATCCAAAAATTGCAAAAATTGGGTCGCTCAGGCTATATTAAAAAATCATTTGTCTCAAAGCTCCCTCGCGCGTTAGTTAATTGTAGGCGTTACAAGATTGATTTATTTTTTCAACAACAAAAAAATCCCAAAATTTCACAGATTTTTCAGATTTTCATTGATCACATCATTTTAAATACAAAAGGTCACTTTTACGAGGATTTCAATATTTTATGTTTAATTTTTTTTTTTTTAAACTTTAAAAAACTCGCATTCCGCATTAGGTTTTGAAAAACTGAAGAGCTTAGAGACAAAAAGATTTTCTTAATATTATTCTTTATTGGCGCATTTACATCGAAGAGGGGTTATGTGAACTGAAAACGAGTCTAGCAATTTAGCCAAGACGAGAGTGCTTTAGTTTTTCAATGAGGCGAACTTTGCACTTATCATAAACAATTCTTCATACTTCTGAGCTGTTCAGTGTTTGACCTTATTACATTCGTGAAAAAAACTTGAACATATAAACTATTCATTTTTACTAGTTTGAAATAAAATGCTGGTAACCAACACTATCTAGGAAAATTTAGATGTTCACAGCTCATTACATTGCAGTCAAAGGACTAGATTGTAATGTTTATCGGACCACTTATTGCTCTGAGCATGCTCAGTTGGATTGCACTCCCTCTTTTGACGTAAATGCGCCAATTAAGAATAACGTCTATAGACCGCAATGATATGTTCTACATTTGAAAAGAGCTCAAATACCAACACCTATAAATAGTAAGTTTTTGCAACAAAACAATATGTTATTGTTCTGATGATATTTTTACATATATCACTTGCACATTAAATACGTATAGCGATCTCCAATGTTATACATACGCCACTATTCACTGTTCTTTGGTCTCAAGTATAGTATTTGTTAAAATCCATTCTGAATTTGAATTATATTTGTTATCATATTTTTCATCAAATAAGCATATTCTACAGCGATGATATACTTTTTAACAAACCATAGTTAAATCATAATTTTGTAATTTGCTACATGCATGAAAGAGGATTTACGCCACATCTGTAATGTGTGCCTTAAATTAAAGATGGTTAATTTGTTGATGCACTGATGACCACTTAAGCAATCCTCAATGATATATAGGAATATCATAATACAAAATATGTTATGAATCTGGACGGATAGACATTCGATGTATTGGCGACTAATCTGCTGCTAGTGATGATGAAGAAGCAGATGACAAAGAAGAAGAAGAAGAAGCCAGATTTCTTGAACGAACATATTTGACACCTGTAGAAAAGTAATATAATCATATCAAGTAATATAATCATATCATTAGGTAGTGTTGTTATGACTCAAGTCAATGACTTGACTTGAACTTTAAGGTTATTCCTATGGCTAATTTTTTATTTGATATTTTAATAGAGCTTGCTGAGCTCCACAATAATCTGAAATTTGAGATTGATCGGAGGTACGATTTTCTAGATCTATGACATGATTTGACTTAAAGGGCACAGAGAGATTTCTCAAAAAATGAAATTCAACATTTTTACCTTGTTTAGATAGATGATACATACATGTAGAAACCTTCTCATGTAAGATTTCTTTTTAAAAAATCAGTAAAAATGAAAAATAAAGACATTTTCTCATCATTTCCGAAGGTATAGTGCTTTTCACCTTTTTTATTTTGGTTAAAAATCACCACCAATTAATTGAATCAGGGAGTTCATGACTATGCATCATGCAACAAGCCATGGGTGGTCTTAAAGGTTATTTTAAATAAACATGAAACAAATAAGTAAGAAGCCATCTGTGGCCTTTTAGATGAATTTGGATAATTTCGATGTGATTTACATCGAAACTCAAAACGCTATCAAATCCATGAATTTCACATGAAATACTGCAAATTATATTAGCACTATAATTTTAGGTGGTAGTTCGTATATATAAGCATTACGTATATGTGAAAAACCAACCTTCTGAAAAAATGTAGGGCTCCCTCCATGAAGGATCTCTTAGTGCCCCTTTAATGGACACATGAGGTTGTCAACCTCACCCCCAAAAACGGTGCAACAGACATATGTGTTGCGAATCACATCCGGTCAACCTCACGCTCTGATTGGTTCCCGGAAAATTTGTGAGTTGTCAAGCATGCGCAGTGGGCTGATCAGAGTGCGCTGCGTGTGTCTGACGATGGCCAGGGGAATATGTGCCGCAGGTCCATTGACTTGTGACTTGTTTTCAAAGCTTTTTAAAAATATTGACTTGACTGAAGCGACTTATCCAGAGGATTTGACTTGACTCAAGTCACTTATCCGGAAGATTTGACTTGACTCAAGTAATTTATCCAGACGATTTGATTTGACTCGGGTAACTTATCCAAAAGACTTAATTGACTTTTGTCTGGTTGTCTTACTAAGTTATGACTCTCAAAATTAATATAAGAATGCCCTTACTACTCATTAGAAGTGCTCAGATGGGACCAACCTCTGTTCCACAGGTAAAGTGACTGACCTCTCAGGCAGGGTCTATCAGTCAGGCTTTCTTTTTCAAACAATTGCAAAACCTTTTTTTTCTCTAAATATTTTCAAACATATTGAAGATTGAAAAAAATCTTGGCTTACAAATATGGGAACAATTGTACTTTAGGTCCTAGAAACTGGTATACCAGTATCGTTCAATACTGGAACACAAAAGTTACCAGTATCGCTCGATACTGGTACGAATCTACTGTTCCAGTATCGGCTGTTCCAGTATCGTACACATATAGTACCAGTGTATAAATTTGTCCCAGTATTGAACGATACTGGTACATAATTGTGTTCCAGTATCGCCCGATACTGGTACATTTTATATGTGCCAGTATCGGGCGATACTGGGACACTGACTTCGTACCAGTATCGGGATACTGGGTGTTCTAGTATCGGACGATACTAGTACAGTCCAGAACGGGGACCAAAAGTACACTTTTTCCCAATTTTTTGTTTTTGACTCATCATTTGACAGTCCGCAAAAAAAAAGATTCTCGCCCATCCTATCTTCTTCAAGATAGTGGTGTGGAGTTCAACCAAACCATTTATTTTAGGCCAAATTACCTCTTGGCGGTCTACTGTCACCAGCTCCCATTTGATTTTTAGGTGGCAACATAGCATCCTTCTCATTTGCGTTAACATCACTCTGAACAGTTATATCTGTTAGACTGCCTGTAGATATTGTGATCACAGTCGACCTGTTCCCATCTGCTTCAGATATCCCTGATAAAGTAAAGGATGATGATACAAAATGTAAAAATAGCAACCAAATGTTCACACGATAGGCTTGTTCAGACATAGGCTGTTTAAAGGGGCACTAAGAGTTGTGTTGAAGGCTGCGCCCTCAATTAGGATAAAAACCGGGATTTCTACATTTTTACTATTGTATTACATACACAAACTTACAGCTGTAAGGATTAAGAAAAATCAGCCGTCTTTGTGCAATAAAACGTTGGTTAAAATATTCCATCCTCGGCTCAGGCAGCATTTTATGGTAAACAGCATTACGCTATTTTTCTTTTCGATTCAAATTACATACGATATTACATAGAGAGCCTTTTTGAAAAAAAAGTTTCAATATATAGCAATATTTAAACATTGTTTTAATCAAGTATTGGTGCTTTTTATGAGTAGAAAACATTGATTATCTTATATATTGAAGTAAATTTTGTATAAAAAAACCCCTTAAACATCTCTTAGTACCTCTTTAATTCGAGTTAAGGTCGAATTAATAACAAGTCGAGTTAAAGTCGTGATAATGGTTGAGTTAGTGCCTGTCTGGACAACTTACAGTCGTGTTAACTTAACACAACCTTATCTCAACCGGTCGAGTCGAGTCAGCTGTCCATGTGGATGCGTCGTAACGATTACTCGAGGTAAGGGACCGTTCATTATTTATGCTGGAGGGCGGGGTTGGGTAAACTATAGGGGGGGTCATGTAACTTTCATATGTTGAAATAGGGGGGGTCATGTAACTTTTTATTCTTAAACAGGGGGGGTTGTGTAACATTTAACTATAAAGATGGTGGTGATTTTAGAGGCTATTTTGGAGTGTAAATGCAATTTTTTCTGCGCTTCGCGCATATTTTCTGGACAGCATCTATTTTCTGTGCATCAGACGATATGGTGGAAAAACATCTATAAAATCATCAACAGTCGAGAAATTAGAGCCACTCGGGGTGTAGGCCTATAATGTAACAAAATCCAATTTTATGATTTAAAAAATGTGATTTATTGCATGCTTTTCACCTCGTCTTTGCACCAATGCTCACTAAAGTAGAACGTTTTACTGGATTATACGTTTCTGCTCAGAATGTAGGCTAACTTGTTCGGGTTATAAAGACTCGCACAACCATCCAAAATGTATAAATATGACACAATTTCCGCTCGCTACGCTCACCATTACTAATTTCACACAATAAAAAGAAGGGCCGTCATAAAATTATTGGCCGTTCACAAATGAACACAAACAGAATTTGCCAACATATCCATGAACAAAATTCCAAAGGTAAAGACAGCCCCCTATAGGTATGTGACAAGTTGATTTTTTACAGGGAGGGGGTGGGGGGGAGGGGGGGGGGGGGGGGGTGTGTAAAAAGCTACTGGTTAGCAGGGGGGGTCATGTAATTTTCAGTTTCAGCTGTAGGGGGGGTTAGGTAATTTTAACATACGAGTCTTGAATTTGTCCCAACCCCCCCTCCACCATAAATAATGAACGGTCCCTAAGTTTGACCTTTCGCAAACGTCCCTTGACCCTACTGTTGAATACTCGTCCCCTCACACATCCTATTTCAGGAATTCTGTAATGTTCTTTTTGTCTCTATTTCATAACTTTTTTTTAAATATTTAAAAAGCTGACATCTCGGTAAAAGCAGGTTTTGCATTACCCCACCCCCCCCCCCCCCCCCATGCCCCCACCTCCGAACCATGAAGATGATAGATTCCCAAATGGACTCACCGCTATATATGAAACTATACAATGCACTGGATAACCTGGACTCTAGCGCTGATCTAATAGAAGAAGCTGAGCGGCTGCCACAAATGGTAAACAACACAGCACAAAAACAACTCCAGATTAAAAATAATAAACCTAGACACCACCACACCCAAGGTTTTGTATATCCGTCATGTGCATCTGGACCTGGTGTGTCTTCTTCGTCATCTGTGTCATCTGTGACTTTATTAGTACTGGTGGTTTCCTCTGTTGATCTAGTTGGACATTCTTTGCAGACTTCACAGGAACATTCTTTGCAGACTTCGCTGGGGCATTTTAATTTGCAGTTGATCATTTCATCTGTAATTATAACTAACACACACAAAAATATGGGGTACCCCATTATAGAAAGCTATTACATAAGCCTTGTTGAAAGTTAAAGGTGTAATCTTTTATTTGTGTGTTTGTTTGGTTAATTGGTTTTGTGTTTTCTAATTCCTGCAATGTCCAAGACCATTTTGTTTGTAACTCATCACAAAGCAGGCATCCCCTTTAGCATGTGCACTATGCTTGGCTACAAGTAAAAAATATGTCTGTTTATTTTCATGGTAAGCTTTTGCTATTTTTGAATTTTTGATTTTTGAGATTTTTTTAAATTGTTTGAAAAAAATTCTAAACAGGCATTTTACAAAATGTTTGAAAATTGCTAAAAGTTAACCAACAATTCCCAACTATCTCAACACTTGATGATTCCTGTATGATCGTGTATAATAACCTTGAAGAAAGTATTAACTTAACTTGCGAAACCTGTCAAGTATTTTCCTTCACAAATGTGACTGACTTTCATAAAATATGTGCGACTCAAACATGGAAGGCGGAATCTTATTTGAAACTTGATAGTGACCAATCAGAGAAACTGTTACATCTTAGTGACCAATCAGAGAAACTGTTACATATTATAGCGTTGTTACCTTTCTCCTTAGGTGTTACATCCGTTTGTACTGGTGTGGATGTAGTACTCTCATGTATCTCAATTGGTCTACATGGCTGCCTACTGTTATTATAAGGCTGAGTGTAGCCAGGTTGGCACTGTACACATTTGTACTTTGGGGTGCTGGATCCTGCATTATGTAAACAAAATAAGGATTATATGGAGCGATTTTTGGTCTCATTAACCCTAACACTCTTGAGTACTACGATTACTACAATGCGGTGTGCTTGTGTAAACCAGTTTGGCAATTTTTTGATTAAATAATGGCCCCAGGGCGAAGTATACTGAGCCAAGTATGGTTGACCACCGTAGCCTAGCGGTAAGTCGTTTGCCTCTGAACCCGGCCTCTGAACCCAGGTCCGGGGTTTGAGCCCCGGGGGCGCGGGGGGCCTTTCCCCCTTTGGAAAATGTGCCTCGGGGGGTTAGGGTTAATGGAAATGCATTGACACGCTAAACCATTATGGACAAAATGTGTCTTTTCTTCCCGAATGGGAAGTCTAATCCTACTTCAACCACAATGTCATTCCATCCATAGAATGCGGATACTTTGACCCATTGCTAACATTTTTATTTGTATTCATTGCATGGAAGATACTTTTTGTTGGTAACTTTCAGAATCAAAACAATGAAGCGATTAGTATTTTTAAAACAATAGGAGTTCTTGTGGGATCCTTAGATGATTTTTCACTGGCGAAATGTCAAATCACATCAGGTCCAAAAGTATTAAGGGAGTGGGAACATAATGAAAATAGACTAGTTGATATAGTATATAACTTGTAACCCCAGCCAGTGGGGACCCGGGAAATGGCAGGAACAATGCCGGGACATTACAATACACTGCTAGTCGAGCGTGTAGCCATGTCACAAAAAGATAGGCCGGACCATATCTTGAGGGTAATTAATAACCAGGATATTCACATGTATAACCAGGGCTAAAGAGTTAGATCATGTCACCTCTTGTTGATCAACAATGTTAAAATGCCCGGTTCCATTCCATGCATTGACTGTTGCATTGACCACTGTTATTACAGATGACTGGTTTGGTTTAGTGTATGGTTTATAATGGACACCCTCCCCCCCCCCCCCCCTCGAATGTGCGTGCAAACTGGCAGGCAAGCTTTTGTTTGGCAGAAAATTCGCGCACACACCGGCAGACAAGTTTTTGTTTGCTTTGCTGCTGTGCCGTAACAGGTGACATCTACCCAAGGAAATTATAGAAATGGTACCTTTATTGCCTGAATATGGATTTGTGATTGACAATAAATATTGAAAATCATTTTTTCCCCTCAAAATTGGTAATCCATTGTTAACTTGGTTAAATCTCACTTTTTCTCTTTGTATGAAATAAATGTTTTAGATGACATGCTATTGGTAGGAGATTGACAGATATGAATTGCAAAGAAAACCCTAAATGTTCACCTGTGAGGACCAGGGGATGTTAACATCAAGGTATACACTTCTATCAGCTTTTGGATTGTAGCGTGGATGTACAGACTTACCTATTTCTTGCACTCTTCGACTCTCATAGTTTTCAAGGCAAGTTGGAATAGGTTCACATATGAATGGGTCATCAGTTTCATCCGTGTCTGCTGGACATCCACACTGAGTGTCTTTGTCTAGAGCACATTTTTTTATCTGTAGAAAACAAAAACATTGTTTAAGTTAGAAATGGGTGTAGGATGGAATCACGGTCTTCAAATTCAGTGGTTGCATGGGTACTGAATCAGAAGTTACAAACTCACAAGAGGTCGCTTAATTGTAACTTACAAAATTGCAAGAGGTCGCTTGTAACTTACAAACTTGCAAGAGGTCGCTTAATTGTAACTTACAAACTTGCAAGAGGTCGCTTAATTGTAACTTACAAACTTGCAAGAGGTCGCTTGTAACTTACAAACTCGCAAGACGTCGCTTAATTGTAACTTACAAACTTGCAAGAGGTCGCTTGTAACTTACAAACTTGCAAGAGGTCGCTTGTAACTTACAAACTTGCGAGAGGTCGCTTGTAACTTACAAACTTGCAAGAGGTCGCTTGTAACTTACAAACTTGCAAGAGGTCGCTTAATTGTAACTTACAAACTTGCAAGAGGTCGCTTGTAACTTACAAACTCGCAAGACGTCGCTTAATTGTAACTTACAAACTCGCAAGACGTCGCTTAATTGTAACTTACAAACTTGCAAGAAGTCGCTTGTAACTTACAAACTTGCAAGAGGTCGCTTGTAACTTACAAACTTGCAAGAGGTCGCTTGTAACTTACAAACTTGCAAGAGGTCGCTTGTAACTTACAAAATTGCAAGAGGTCGCTTGTAACTTACAAACTTGCAAGAGGTCGCTTGTAACTTACAAACTTGCAAGAGGTCGCTTGTAACTTAAAAAATTGCAAGAGGTCGCTTGAAACTTACAAACTTGCAAGAGGTCGCTTAATTGTAACTTACAAACTTGCGAGAGGTCGCTTAATTGTAACTTACAAAATTGCAAGAGGTCGCTTAATTGTAACTTACAAACTTGCAAGAGGTCGCTTAATTGTAACTTACAAACTTGCAAGAGGTCGCTTAATTGTAACTTACAAACTTGCAAGAGGTCGCTTGTAACTTACAAACTCGCAATAGGTCGCTTGTAACTTACAAACTTGCAAGAGGTCGCTTGTAACTTACATACTCGCAAATGGTCGCTTGTAAGATTTTAGGGATATGTCGGAAAGGGCAAGTCATGTAACTTTTTTTTTGTCTTATGTGAGTCTACAAGCAAAGCTCTGGTGGGGAAGAACGTAGAACTTATTTAACGAGAGAAATGCCAGAAACATGTTTTAATATGTTAAATCACCTTTTGTGTCACATGTATGAAATCATTTGATGCAATGAAATATGTGGAATGAAAAACAACTTACTATTTCAAGATCCCCTTGACATACAGAACAATTGAATGGTCGGCTACACCAATTAGAAACGTTCATGAATTCTTTGCCAGGTTTTGGTAGACTACATCTATAATACATGTACACAATGCACAAACACACAACAACAAAACATGCAACATAACAAACATGCAAATGGCAAAACAAAAGAAAATTAAATCAAACAAGGTGTTAATTAATAATGCAATGCAAATGAACATAAAACCATGTGATAACAATAAGGGCCTTTACCAAAGAAGATTTTAAAGCCACCACCACAATGCACTGTGTTTTTGCCCTTAAAGGAGCACGGAGAGATTTCTCAAAAAATGAAAATCAATATTTTCACCTTGTTTAGATAAATAATATACATAGAAACCCTCTCATGTAAGATTTCTTTGTAATAACCCTTACAGCCCCAGATCCCATGAAATCCCATTTCCCAGCATCCTGGTTCCACCCGGCGCCGAGGTTTTTGTCTGAAATAACGGCCCCGGGCTATATAGCTGGGCGAATACACTCGCCCAGCACAGCTCCCCCCGTGGCGCAGTTGGTAGAGTGTCCGCCCGCCAACCGAGAGGTCGTGGATTCAAACCCCGGGGCGTGGCACCTCTTGTTGTGTGTGCTTTTTTCGCTTGAAAAAAAATTCGTTGGAAAATCCACCGGGTGGGTTAGGGATAATGAAAAATAAAGACATTTTTTCAGCATTCCCGAGGGTATATTAGTGTTTTTCACTTTGTTTGTATTTTGGTTCAAAATCACCACCAATTGGATCAGAGAGGTCATGACTATGCATCATGCAACAAGCCATGGGTGGTCTGCAAGGTTATTTTGAATAAATATGAAACAAATAAGTAAGAAGCCATCTGTGGCCTTTTAGACTGAATTTGAGTAGTTTGTGATCACATCGAAACTCAAAACGCTATCAAATCCATGAATTCACATGAAATACTGCGAAGTTCTATAATTTTAGGTGGTAGTTAGTACGTATACAAGCATTACGTATATGTGAAAAACCCAACTCTTGACAAAATTGAGGGCTCCCTCCATGAAGGATCTCTTAATGGCCCTTTAATCTGGTCTCCAATCCATCTCGGTTCCCATAGACATATGCACAAAATCATGGCATCATTAGTGCATTCATCGTTGGAGCTCTTCTAGTTTACATAAATTAATAAATTAGTTCTCAGTGTTCCTTTTTCTCATTTCTAAACCTCAAGAGCTCCACAAATGCATCATTTGAAAAGCCTTAGTTGGCTGGTGCTCCCGCAATGCATTGTGGGATATCCTTAAATTCTTCTTTGGGCCTATATACTGTTAGTGCTCCGATTGCCCACACTCTAGTGCTCAACATAAGGGCAAAAATAGTTGTTTGATTGTCCTCATGCGACCGATCCTAATTTTAAAAAACTGAAAAACCTCTTCTTTTTTTGCTTTTACTGTACAAAGAATACCGACCCTTATTTTGGAAATTCCAGAAAAATTTGTTTTTTTCTTCCAGAATTTTACTTCCAGGAAATATTTACTAAATATATTTGTCATGGTTTAGTCTTTTAAACTGTTTTGAAACATGAATGAAGTGATTAAATAGTTCCCATTCATATAATATGCAGTTACTTTTTCAAAGTTAATTATGCATCTTTTGAATGTAATTGTTAAAGCAAACTTTTCCCGACCGACGGACCCAATTTCTGAAAGTGATCTATGGACAACCAAACAAACAAAAATTGCCTAACTCTGGGGACATCAGGGGCGGATCCAGGGGGGTGCTGCGGTGGCTGCAGCACCCCGGGGTATGAAGAAGAAAAAGAAGAAAAAAAGGGGGAAAAAGAAAAAGGAAAGGGGGAAAAGGAAAGGAGACAAAAAAGGAAAGATAAGAGAGCATAGCTCGGAGGGCGGCACCGCTTGGATGGTACCCGTTCAATTTCATTTTTTGGGGATCATCTTTTCACAGCACCCCGGGGTGCGACCATCCTGTATCCGCCCCTGGGGGACATATCTCTCATGCAGTCTACGTCACATCTATGCTTGTGAGAAATTGACACTAATAATAAGATAACAAGAGCACTATAATATAGATGCTCGTTATTATGTTATGTTATGTTTATGATTCGTCGAGCTACATTGTATCCTTGTTATTTAAGGTGGCTCTTGGCCGAGTCAAACATTTAGATTTCCTTTGAAATCATTTATGTGTTATAGCCCTTGTTCTGAGGATACTGGAACTGACAATTTTAATTCAATCAAACATTCAAAAACTACCTTGAGTCCCTTTTAAGCCAAGCTTAGGCATGAAACCAACATCTTTGGCAACAACTTTTTTGCCCTCTTTTTTTTCAATTCCAGTTGCCAAGTAATTTCCTAATGATATCTAATTATATATGCATAAAATATGCAAAGTAAAGTTTGTGGATAGATGAGATGAACTATGGTGATGTGACTTGGTACATTGGGTATAGTACACTTGGTGAGCTAAAAATGTATATGTTAGCTTTTGGCTAATTATCATTTGCATAATTAATTAGTCCCTAATTAAGAAATGTTTAAACATTTTAATTAGTGGGCCTAATTAATTATTAAACAACCTGAAAAAGTACAGAGAATTACAACTTAGAAAAGACAAAACAAAATTTGGAGAACAGCAGAGTGGCCAACGGATTGGAAGAAAATGCACCCCTATAGACGTTATTCATAATTGGCGCATTTAGGGTGTAAATTCTAGCTGAGCATGCTCAGAGCAATTAGTGCGCCGATAAACATTACGAATCCCATACTTTGACTGCAATGTAATGAACTGTGAACTTCTACATTTTCCTAGATATACGCAGCAAACATTTCATTTAAAACTAGTGGAATAGATAGTTCAAACGTTCAAGTTTATTTCACGAATTATTTCAAGGTCAAATATTGAACAGCATTTTTTATGATTAGTGCAAAGTTCACCACATTGAAAAACTACATCACTCTCATCTCGGCTACATCGCTGGTCTCGTTTTCGGAGCACTGATAGCTCTGACCATGCTCAGTTGGATAGCATGGCCCTCTTTTGATGTAAATGCGCAAATTAAGAATATCGTCTTTAGAATTCTGTTTTATAGTCTTATTTCAAACATAATTAAAAATAAGCAAAATTAGATTTTGTTATTTCAACTATCCGTTTGTATGGTTTTATTTTCACACAGTGCCCCCCCCCCCCCACCCCCGGTTCAAATATGCCAGCATCCTGTATACATTTCAGTTTGAGAGCACCATCCCCAAACCCCTCTCAAGGAAAAACAACAACCAATACAACAAATAACACCAATACACGGTGTGGTGCACTGGAGTGTTATGAAACCCAGACAATAAACTACAGGAATCCAAACCAAATGGTTGTAAAGCTTCTTGTTGGTGATTTGTACACACTAAAGAAACGGACCGTTTTGTTTGTATTGTGACATACTGTGAGACGTAAGGTCAAAACTCAAAATAATAAGAGGCTCGCGCGTCCACTTTGCCCCCAAAATAATGACCATTCACTCCACTTAGAGTCAGCATACTTATATAATTACAGAGTTTTGTGAGCAAGTCAGATTATACTTCTAAAATGCCAACTTACTTTGCAGGAATTGACACTTGTCCATCTGCTGAGCATTCACACATTTTTTCCATAAAATGTGGTGGCCGACAGACATCACACCTGCAGATATATCGTTTGCTGTCTGTGTGCAGATAATCAACTTCGCCCTTGCAGGCCACACATGGCTGTATGAGCTATAGGTAAAGGATGTATCAAATATATGCAATCCTAATTATTATTTGTGGCAACAATTCCCAAATATAGTACGTTATCCAAAATCGTTTTATATTTGTAAAGCATTATTATGTTAATTTTTTGTTTAATAAGTTCAATTCACAGCTAAAAAGGTTATACACTTTTTACTTTAATTGACTGGTTAATATTACATAATTCTTAAACAGCTAAGAATGTTCATCATTGGTTCTCAGAGAAATCGGCTAGCTAATTAACACTTAACACGGCGTGCATTAATTAACATACCACCCTCACTCATTGCGCGGTAAGTAAGGTTTTCTTCCATAACACAAACTTCTACAGTGCGTCTTCTGCAATGGTGTACTCACAACACGGGATTGGATGGAATTGGGTTCATCGATATATGACAGGGGTAAAATTTGACAAATGTGGGCAATTAAAGTTACAATTATGATATTGTCTGACATAAATGCCTTCGGTAGTATTATTAGTGTTTGCGTGAAACAACTCCGCCTGCAGCATCGTTGTTCCACTTAAAATAATACTATACTGCCCGCATTTATGTCAAAAAAAATAACACTGATACGGTCTAAAAACAATACCTTTATTCTCTAAATATTCTGTATTTTTAGCATTTTCACTCAAGTCCAAGACCATTTTGGGCATCAGGTAGTCATGCGCCTTATGCAGTAAGGCTCATACCGGTATACTCTATCACAGCTTTTCCCAGCTTTTCCGGGGAAAGCTGTGTCAATGAATGAAATTCATTGTTTAGCTTTTCCCGGAAAAGCTGGGAAAAGCTGTGATAGAGTATATCGGTATGAGCCCTAAAGGCGTGTGCATTATGCACAAAGGCGTGCGCATTATGGAAGATGCATACATACATACCAAAAATATATCCGAGTACCCCCCCCCCGGGCAACACTTACCGCATCCAGGGGACTTAGATCACATTCCAGATCTCTCTTCATCCTCTCCTCTTCACTTTCTTCAAATTGTTCAAGGAATTTTTCAACTTCTGTTCAAAATAATGTTTAGAGGAAGTAAGGAAAGAGTAAAATTAAAAATAAGACCCGCAAGTTTAATGTTGCATTAAAGCTTTGAAATTGTTTTAACATTTTATTGGCTGCAAAACAGTTCAGCCCAGGGGAGGGGGCACTCTCTTTATTTTTGGTAGGGGTGTGCTGCCAAGGGTCTCAAAAAAGGGGGGTGCTTCAGAACTGAACTGTTGAGAATCTTATGACGAAAAATAGGGTCATAAAGAACTAATTTTCTCAAAAAACTATTTGTCTTCCTCTGGACAGTGATCGGCGTATCTTTTCAGGCGCAGCATTTACGCATACATTACTGTCTCCATTGTCTCGTGATAGATACTCTATAGTTGGACTTACCCTCTATGACAGGATTATTCTGGTCACTTTCTACTGGTTGATCATTTATACCTGCAGACTCACATTGTATCTGTTTACGATAAAAAAGAAAACACTGTTTTATGAAAAACCAAGTCGAAGCATTTTGTATCTTCAAAACAAAGAGTTTATAATATGTCAAATTTTGAGAAAGGTTTTATAACAACATTTTTTTAATCTGGTATGATTACAACAACATATTAGGCTGAGTAACAAAATTTAAGTGTTTCACATCCCCGCCCGTACCGATTTTTGACGCCGTTCCAATATTTTTGTTATTTGTTATTTTCAAAAATTCCTTCAAAATTCCAACAACAAAATCATACCTGTCTTTGTTGTGTGTGAGTGTGTCCATCATTTTCAACTATATTTCAATGAAAAAGACGCGAGAAACACTCATTGGCATATATAGTTATACAAATATCGAAACAATTCATGCAAAAAGCTTTTAATTTGGCTTCTGAAAAATAAAAATAAATCAAAAAATCAAAAAAATAGTAAGGGCCGCCCTCACTGATTTTTAGTACGTGAAACACATTATTTTTGTTATTTGGCCTTACCCTGCTACATAATGATATGTGTATCAGGAGCTGTACCTAAACACACTAAGCTGCATTGTTTCTTTATTTTAGGTATTTTTAGAACAATTTTTTTTCTTCAACAAATTGCAACTACCTGGTGGGTGTGTGTAATCAGCAACTTTGACGTTATAATTGGACAGACAATTTACCTATGACAAAGCAATACTCAATTCGTTTTCATCTGCATTCGTCACTTTGGCCCATGTAATGTATTACAAAAATTCAAAACAATCAATTTTCAACATATTTATAGCCCAATTTATTTGTAATACAGGGTGAGTCAAAAAAAAGTTTACCCTAATTGAACAAATCAACAACAAAAAATTCTGACCACAAAATCAAGGCAAACAAAAGTTTAAATGATTGCGCCATTTCTTTGCTATCATGTGGAAAAAAAATCACGCTATTTGATGATACCGTTAAATAAATATGACTATTTCTGTACACGGTTTTTGATTTCAAGCTTAACGAGCTTAATAATATTTACTAGGATTATGATGTAAAGCATTACACATCTTGTTTATTAACAGAATTAAGTAGACAATAGACTTGTTCAAAATTGTCTCCTAATAGATTAAAACATGAAATATGGATTAAATCGTATCACCACTGTCAAATAATAAAGGATTAAATAGTCCGCAAGGGATATTCATAAACATGATAAAGCTAGATGAAGATATTGAATAATAATTGTCACCAGTGACTATCTGATAATGTGAATAATAAACGATATAGTATTTTTATAAAATCAATAAACATAATATTGCACTTATTTTTCGTAAATATGTCCCATTAAGTAAACATTATCCTTGAACCAATCAAAAATTGTCAATGTCCACAGTAAGACTAGTAAGTAATAGTCTATCCCTCTCTTTCTCTCTCTACATTGTAAAATTTATTCCTGAAAACAATAATATGAATAGAAACCCACTTGATAATCCAGCATCTTGTTTGGTCTTTCTCCTGATCTTTGAGAGTGTGCTTAGGATGGTTGCACTGAGGGACAATAGACAGCTTTAAGGCCTGTTTATGACACAATTACCACACCTTAATCATTTCATAACAAAGGAATTGATCCTTTCGCTGTCGGTATTGTAATTTTTTATTGGTCGTATCTTATGAAATATAATGGTCAAGATCTGGAAGCGTGTTCGGACGTTAAATTGGTCACTTTTATTCAAAACAGCGTAAAATAAGTTTCCCTCAACCAATCTAAACCAGATAAAATTCATATTAAAGCTAATTGATTTGTCTTTATACAGTAGTAGTAAATTGTTTTGAAAACAAACGAATACTTTTTTCTAAAATAATCGCTAAAGTTGAGTAAACTTTTTTTTGATTCACCCTGTATGCATGTAAAAAGTCAAAACAAGCAATCTCACCACAAATTAAATTATATACTGTGTTTATTTGGAATGTTTACCTCTAGTTTTATAATTTGTTTACTTTATAATATTTGTGGTACTAATGTAGTATGTAGGCCTACTACCAAAAAGTATCTTCCATGCAATGAATAAAAATCAAATTGTAATAAAAGTGGGTCAAAGTATACTGTATACCCTAGTGGGTGATGTGTGAAAGTATACCACGGGTGCATCACATCCCTATACTACTATTCACTTTCAGTGCGAGTAGCCCCCCCCCCCCCCCACCCCCCCCCCCCCCCCCCCCCCCCCACACCATACACCACCCACCCGCTCACAAAGTATCTGACTGGGCGGCGGTAATACTCTAAGGTTGACAGCCTGGTAAAATCTGAAGTCCATGGGGAGAAATCTAAAGTCCACCGGAAAAAATACCCTTTGCCCCCCTGATAAGTGGCAAGGGCACATGCAAGGGAGCAATCCCCCCCCCCCCCCCAAATATTACATATATATTAGATAAGCCTATTCGCCATTAGCCGCCCGAAGTGCATTCTGGGTAATAATCGCCAAATTTACCGGGAGATAAACATGCCGAGGTTGCGCATGCTTTCCCAATGTGGGCAACTTCGTAATTATCCTTAAAATGACTGTACTTGCAGTTTTTATTACCGTAACACCTCCATCTTTTCATGAAATTGCACCTTGGAGTATTGATTATCATGCGGCTGAAAATAAATGAAATGATTACTGATGGCACAAACAAATCACAGGGGATTCCCCAAGAGTCGCAGTTCATCACATGGCCGTCTACGGTCGAGTTTGTCTTGTTTATCTCCCATTTATTTCCGAAGTAAAACTTCTGAGCATGCGCGGTTGTAATGGCGAATATAGGCTTATTGTGTTGGTTGAGATTGGTAGGCCTACTGTCGGTTGAGATTAGAACTGTAGGTTGAGATTTATAGCACAGACTGTTGTGATTGGCAATGTTGGTTGAGATTGGATTGTGAGAAAACATGTCACCCCTCCCTCCCCCCCCCCCCCCCCTTCAAGTTCAACAAAAATGACTAGTCTGGTAAAGTTCTCGGTTCACTTTCACTCCCCCCCCCCTCCCCAATATGAAAACCTAGTCTAGTCATTGCATGCTTTTGTAACTTGAGTTAAGTCATCAAAAATAGTGCTGCGTCCACTAAAATCCTAGTCACTCGCTCATATATTGGCCCAATATAGTATATGTACCAAAACATGCACACTTTGAGTCACATAATAGAAACTTTTTTATGGGTAGCCTTGACTTGAGAAACCCTTTTTATAATTTTATACCACTCTTCCCCACCGATCAAATTTCTAGCAATTGCTGATGATGGACAAATTGTGGGATTCAACATTGATCGGGGGAGGTGGCACTTATATCACGGACAGGGAAGTGTTCGAAATATTTTCTAACATTGTAGTCTTCGAGATATTATTGTTACCTTTAAATGGCCGGCCGCCATGAACATAATGGGGAATTCCCCTTCAATACGTCACAAAATGGCAGTCGATAGGTACGTGCCGGGATTCACGTGCCGCATGCCGTCCTTAGTTGCAAAATAAGCTTATATTAAAGATTTGCCACTTACCGGTTGGAATAACACTAGTAGTAGTACTAGACATGTGCCAACATTGTCAAGATGCAAAAATCGGGCCATTTCACCGTTTTTACACCACCTGTAAAACACTCACTGCTGCGAAACTTTATCGTGACAGGACTCGACTCGGTACCACCACCAGTCGATGTCAACTTGTCATAGTCATGCGCATTAAAACTATGTGATGGAATTTCCTGTTCATTCATAATAATTAATAATTATACTAATATAGCAACACAATTTCGCTCGCATTTTAATTTCGCTAATTTCGCTAGGTCCTCTATTCACTAAAATAATGTATATTTATACATATAAGCAAGTTGATTGAAATGAGTGCAATTAAAATGACGCTAAAAGGTGGGGATTTGCAAATTCGCTAAATTTTATTGCCATGATATTTAAGAGTTTTATAGTATAGTACATGTCAGTACATGTTCGCACTCTTTGATTAGGGGAGATCGGGGCTGATCTGTTACCGGATTTCTTACAAAATTGATTTTGTGTACATGTCCACGGCCCCAAGGAAAGAGAATGCACTGCAAAAACACCGGTGTTAAAAATAACACCAATGGTGCTGTGAGAGGTCCACACCAACATCAACACATAAGTTTAGACACACATTACAAGTCACAAAAACCATGTCAAGAAGAAACAAACTTGAGAGGGACAGTGGCGGCACTACTACAACGGGGAGGGGGAGCGGGGGGGGGGGGGGGGGGGGGGACTTCGTTATTGAAGATAACATCCATGACACAACCACTAACTATCTACTGAAGACTGAAGAAAGCATTCATGAGACAACCACCTCATATACCTATACTGAAGAAAGCATTCAAGAGACAACCACCTCATTTAGGCCTACTATCTACTGAGGATAGCATTCATGAGACAACCACCTCATATGCTATCTACTGAGATGTCATTCATGAGACAACCACCTCATTTACTATCTACTGAAGATATCATTAATGAGACAACCACCTCATTTACTATCTACTAAAGATAGCATTCATGACACAACCACCTCATTTGCTATCTACTGAAGATAGCATTGATGAGATAACCCGTGACCTCATTTACTATCTACTGAAGATAGCATTCATGAGACAACCACCTCATTTACTATCTACTGAAGATAGCATTCATGAGACAACCACCTCATTTACTATCTACTGAAGATAGCATTTATGAGACAACCATCTCATTTGCTATCTACTGAAGATATCATTAATGAGACAACCACCTCATTTACTATCTACTAAAGATAGCATTCATGACACAACCACCTCATTTGCTATCTACTGAAGATAGCATTCATTACACAATCTCTTTCAACAGGGAAACTACCGGACGACTGGATCACGGCTAACATAACCGCTATTTTCAAAAAAGGGGAGAAATGTAGACCCGCGAACTATAGACCGGTATCTTTAACCTCTGTAACATGCAAACTAATCGAACATATCATCTTCCGGCATATCATGACCCACCTACCTGGAAGAACATACAATTCTTTCACACTTCCAGCATGGATTCAGATCTAGCCATTCATGTGAATCACAGCTGCTCATTACTATCGAGGACTTGGCCCGGAACTTTGAACATAACATGCAAACTGATCTTCAGATTTTAGACTTTCAAAAAGCATTTGACGTCGTCCCACACCAGCGATTGTTACAAAAACTTGATTTCTATGGCATACGAGGCCCACTTCTACTGTTGATTGAAAACTGGTTGACCAAAAGAACGCAGAGAGTAGTTGTCGACGGTGAAACATCAGACGCCGCATTTGTCAAGTCAGGAGTACCTCAGGGAACTGTACTCGGCCCATTAATGTTCTTAATCTATATAAATGACATCGCAGATCACATTGACAAAGACACCAAAATAAGATTGTTTGCAGACGATTGTCTTTTATATAGAGTAATAAATTCACCTGACGATGCTGAAATCCTTCAAAACGATCTGAACTCTTTTTGTATCTGGGCCAATATGTGGCAAATGAAGTTCAATACGGCGAAATGCAAATCAGTTAGAATAACAACTAAGAAGAATCCAATTCTCACTTCATACACAATGAACAATGATCAGCTAGAACAGGTATCTCATCACCCCTATCTAGGTATTGAAATTTCCCACAACCTAAAATGGTCCATTCATGTCAATAACATCATCGCCAAAGCAAACAAATCTCTTTGGTTCTTACGTAGAAACCTCTGGCGATGCCCACAAAAGGTGAAAGAACAGCTGTATTCACGCTCGTGAGACCCCATTTAGAGTTTGCTTCTGCTGTATGGGATCCATTTGCCACCACGGATATCCAACGTCTAGAAATGGTACAGCATAGAGCTGCTCGGTCCGTCACCAAAAACTATAGCAGGGCGCAAGGATCCATGACTCAGATTTTGAAACAACTTGCATGGCCAACACTGGAACAACGTAGAAAACAAAGTCGCCTGATCAATATGTTCGAAATACAAAACAAATCTATTACCATACCAATTCCCGACTATATACAACGCCAAACCGTCAGTAGCACAAGACAGTACCATCCGGCAAAGTTCCGAATCATGAAAGACAACAAGAATGTATATAAGTATAGTTTTTTCCCACGTACCGTATCAGATTGGAATGACCTCCACCCAAATGTTATAAATGCAGTCAGTACCCAGGGATTCAAAACAGCTGTTTCAAGTGCAGTTTAGGGTTTTAATCTCCATCTCTTGTGTCAGTTTTTGTTCTTGTTTATGTGTTAACTTAACTTGCGCCATTACATTGTTTCTCAATTAGATATTGCTTAAGGCAACATTATTGAGTATATAATAGATGTAGATGTAGATAGATAGCATTCATGAGACAATCACCTCATATGCTATCTACTGAAGATAGCATTCATGAGACAATCACCGCATTTTCTATCTACTGAAGATAATCATTAATGAGACAACCACCTCATTTACTATCTACTAAAGATAGCATTCATGAAACAACCACCTCATTTGCTATCTACTGAAGATAGCATTCATGAGACAACCACACCATTTGCTATCTACTGAAGATAGCATTCATGAGACAATCACCTCATTTATTATCTACTGAAGATAGCATTCATAAGACAACCACCGCATTTACTATCTACTGATATAGCATTCATGAGACAACCACACCATTTGCTATCTACTGAAGATAGCATTCACGAGACAACCACCTCGTATGCTATCTACTGAAGATAGCATTCATGAGACAATCACCTCATTTTCTATCTACTGAAGATATCGTTAATGAGACAACCACCTCATTTACTATCTACTAAAGATAGCATTCATGACACAACCACCTCATTTGCTATCTACTGAAGATATCATTCATGAGACAACCACCTCATTTACTATCTACTGAAGATATCATTCATGACACAACCACCTCATTTGCTATCTACTGAAGATAGCATTCATGAGACAACCACCTTATTTACTATTTACTGAAGATAGCATTCATGAGACAATCACCTCATTTGCTATCTACTGAAGATAGCATTCATGAGACAACCACCTCATTTACTATCTACTGAAGATAGCATTCATGAGACAACCACCTCATTTACTATCTACTGAAGATAGCATTCATGACACAACCCCCTCATTTGCTATCTACTGAAGATATCATTAATGAGACAACCACCTCATTTACTATCTACTAAAGATAGCATTCATGACACAACCACCTCATTTGCTATCTACTGAAGATAGCATTCATGAGACAACCACCTCATTTACTATCTACTGATGATAGCATTCATGAGACAATCACCTCACTTGCTATCTACTCAAGATAACATTCATGAGACAATCACCTCATTTACTATCTACTGAAGATAGCATTCATAAGACAACCCCCTCATTTGCTATCTACTGAAGATAGCATTCATGACACAACCACCTCATTTGCTATCTACTGAAGATAGCATTCATGAGACAACCACCTCATTTACTATTGAAGATAGCATTCATGAGACAACCAGGCTCATTTGCTATCTACTGAAGATAGCATTCATGAGACAACCCCCTCATTTGCTATCTACTGAAGATAGCATTCATGAGACAACCACCCCATTTGCTATCTACTGAAGATAGCATTCATGAGACAACCACCCCATTTGCTATCTACTGAAGATAGCATTCATGAGACAACCCCCTCATTTGCTATCTACTGAAGATAGCATTCATGAGACAACCACCCCATTTGCTATCTACTGAAGATAGCATTCATGAGACAACCACCCCATTTGCTATCTACATGTCAAGTCAGTTAGAAGAGATAGTTGTGGAGTAGCAACACTTAATGTTGACGGAAAAGAGATATCATCTGCAAAGGGTAAAGCGGAAGCTTTAAACCATCAATACTATAGCGTATTCACATCCGAAAATACTACCCAAATGCCCTCCATGGATGGTAAACCATTACCTTCTATAGATACCCTGAACATTGACTTAGATGGTGTGACCAAACTGTTGAGTAGCATTGATCCAAAAAAAGGCATGCGGCCCTGATGGCATACCTTCGCAGTTTTTGAAAGACCTCAATCAAGAATTATCTCCAGTCATTATCACATTTTTACACAATCTCTTTCAACAGGGAAACTACCGGACGACTGGATCACGGCTAACATAACCGCTATTTTCAAAAAAGGGGAGAAATGTAGACCCGCGAACTATAGACCGGTATCTTTAACCTCTGTTACATGCAAACTAATCGAACATATCATCTTCCGGCATATCATGACCCACCTACCTGGAAGAACATAAAATTCTTTCACACTTCCAGCATGGATTCAGATCTAGCCATTCATGTGAATCACAGCTGCTCATTACTATCGAGGACTTGGCCCGGAACTTTGAACATAACATGCAAACTGATCTTCAGATTTTAGACTTTCAAAAAGCATTTGACGTCGTCCCACACCAGCGATTGTTACAAAAACTTGATTTCTATGGCATACGAGGCCCACTTCTACTGTGGATTGAAAACTGGTTGACCAAAAGAACGCAGAGAGTAGTTGTCGACGGTGAAACATCAGACGCCGCATTTGTCAAGTCAGGAGTACCTCAGGGAACTGTACTCGGCCCATTAATGTTCTTAATCTATATAAATGACATCGCAGATCACATTGACAAAGACACCAAAATAAGATTGTTTTCAGACGATTGTCTTTTATATAGAGTAATAAATTCACCTGACGATGCTGAAATCCTTCAAAACGATCTGAACTCTTTTTGTATCTGGGCCAATATGTGGCAAATGAAGTTCAATACGGCGAAATGCAAATCAGTTAGAATAACAACTAAGAAGAATCCAATTCTCACTTCATACACAATGAACAATGATCAGCTAGAACAGGTATCTCATCACCCCTATCTAGGTATTGAAATTTCCCACAACCTAAAATGGTCCATTCATGTCAATAACATCATCGCCAAAGCAAACAAATCTCTTTGGTTCTTACGTAGAAACCTCTGGCGATGCCCACAAAAGGTGAAAGAACAGCTGTATTCACGCTCGTGAGACCCCATTTAGAGTTTGCTTCTGCTGTATGGGATCCATTTGCCACCACGGATATCCAACGTCTAGAAATGATACAGCATAGAGCTGCTCGGTCCGTCACCAAAAACTATAGCAGGGCGCAAGGATCCATGACTCAGATTTTGAAACAACTTGCATGGCCAACACTGGAACAACGTAGAAAACAAAGTCGCCTGATCAATATGTTCGAAATACAAAACAAATCTATTACCATACCAATTCCCGACTATATACAACGCCAAACCGTCAGTAGCACAAGACAGTACCATCCGGCAAAGTTCCGAATCATGAAAGACAACAAGAATGTATAAAGTATAGTTTTTTCCCACGTACCGTATCAGATTGGAATGACCTCCACCCAAATGTTATAAATGCAGTCAGTACCCAGGGATTCAAAACAGCTGTTTCAAGTGCAGTTTAGGGTTTTAATCTCCATCTCTTGTGTCAGTTTTTGTTCTTGTTTATGTGTTAAGGGGGGACTTAAGGAAGTTTTTGATTTGATTTTTTGAATTTTGCCAAAGATGTTGGATTCATGCCCTTGGCTTAAAAGGGGACTCAAGGAAGTTTTTGACTTTAATTTTTGAATTTTGTGAGTGCTGTAATTATTGAACTATTAATCAAACGCATATAAAAGTATACATTTTTGGAAAGGAAATGGATCAGAGAATCCAAATTTGGCGTCAATTTTGACCAAAAAAGTAGATTTTTTGAGAAAATCACAAAATTCACTTTTTTGACCCAAATTTTTTTGAACAAAGCTTACAAAAATAATTTTGAGTAAAAAATTTCAAAATTACTTTATAATGATGTTAAGATACTAATGAAGGGACGATTTTTTTTTTTTGAAACCTAATCTAATATTTTTGAAAATTTTGACCAAAAAGTGCCAAAAAACGTGAAAAAATGGAATTTTATTTTTTTTAACACTTTTTTGTCAAAATTTCAAAAAAATATTGGATTAGGTTTAAAAAAAAAAAAATCGTCCCTTCATTAGTGTCTTAACATCATCATCAAGTGATTTGGGCATTTCTAACTCAAAATTATGTTTGTTAGCTTTGTTCAAAAAAATTGGGTCAAAAAAGATTCTCTGATCCATTTCCTTTCCAAAAAGGTATACTTTTATATACATTTGAGTCATGGTTCAATAATTACAGCACTAACAAAGTTCAACAAAAAACTTCCTTAAGTCCCCCCTTAACTTAACTTGCGCCATTACATTGTTTCTCAATTAGATATTGCTTAAGGCAACATTATTGAGTATATAATAGATGTAGATGTAGATAGATAGCATTCATGAGACAATCACCTCATATGCTATCTACTGAAGATAGCATTCATGAGACAATCACCGCATTTTCTATCTACTGAAGATAATCATTAATGAGACAACCACCTCATTTACTATCTACTAAAGATAGCATTCATGAAACAACCACCTCATTTGCTATCTACTGAAGATAGCATTCATGAGACAACCACACCATTTGCTATCTACTGAAGATAGCATTCATGAGACAATCACCTCATTTATTATCTACTGAAGATAGCATTCATAAGACAACCACCGCATTTACTATCTACTGATATAGCATTCATAAGACAACCACCGCATTTACTATCTACTGATATAGCATTCATGAGACAACCACACCATTTGCTATCTACTGAAGATAGCATTCACGAGACAACCACCTCGTATGCTATCTACTGAAGATATCGTTAATGAGACAACCACCTCATTTACTATCTACTAAAGATAGCATTCATGACACAACCACCTCATTTGCTATCTACTGAAGATATCATTCATGAGACAACCACCTCATTTACTATCTACTGAAGATATCATTCATGACACAACCACCTCATTTGCTATCTACTGAAGATAGCATTCATGAGACAACCACCTTATTTACTATCTACTGAAGATAGCATTCATGAGACAATCACCTCATTTGCTATCTACTGAAGATAGCATTCATGAGACAACCACCTCATTTACTATCTACTGAAGATAGCATTCATGAGACAACCACCTCATTTACTATCTACTGAAGATAGCATTCATGACACAACCCCCTCATTTGCTATCTACTGAAGATAGCATTCATGACACAACCACCTCATTTGCTATCTACTGAAGATAGCATTCATGAGACAACCACCTCATTTACTATTGAAGATAGCATTCATGAGACAACCAGGCTCATTTGCTATCTACTGAAGATAGCATTCATGAGACAACCACCTCATTTACTATTGAAGATAGCATTCATGAGACAACCAGGCTCATTTACTATCTACTGAAGATAGCATTCATGAGACAACCAGGCTCATTTGCTATCTACTGAAGATAGCATTCATGAGACAATCACCTCATTTGCCATCTACTGAAGATCGCATTCATGAGACAACCATCTCATTTGCTATTGAAGATAGCATTCATGAGACAACCAGGCTCATTTGCTATCTACTGAAGATAGCATTCATGAGACAACCACCTCATTTACTATTGAAGATAGCATTCATGAGACAACCACCTCATTTACTATCTACTGAAGATAGCATTCATGAGACAACCACCTCATTTACTATCTACTGAAGATAGCATTCATGAGATAACCACCTTATTTACTATCTACTAAAGATAGCATTCATGACACAACCACCTCATTTGCTATCTACTGAAGATAGCATTCATGAGACAACCACCTAATTTGCTATCTACTGAAGATATCATTCATGAGACAACCACCTCATTTACTATCTACTGAAGATATCATTCATGAGAAAACCACCTCATTTGCTATCTACTGAAGATAGCATTATGAGACAATCACCTCACTTGCTATCTACTGAAGATATCAATCATAAGACAACCACCTCAAAAAAATTCGCACAGTCCAAAAAAAAATCCGCAGAGTCAAAAAAAACCGCACAGTAAATGTGCTACATGAACAATTTCTCGTCCCCATTTCTCTTCTCTTTACCCTCTCCTTCCCCTTTCTCTTCTCTTTCTCCCTCTCCTTCCCCCTTCTTTCTCGTCCCCATTTTTCCGCTTCGCCGTCCCCATTTTAGGTGTCCGGGGGGCAGTCTTCCCCCCTGCCCCCCACTGGCTACGCTACTGTACCCAAGTGAGCATACTCTGCATTTCGGATTGGATTTTTAGGGGGTGGTAACAACCCACCCCCACACCCCGGGCCCCACACCACCTCCTCTTCTGAGTAACCCTTTCTATTCATTGCAAACTGTAAAGTGGCACAAAGTCGATTTTAGGTAGCTTTAGTTAATTGGTCATATCTCAAGATTGACAAAACCAAATCAGATGAAATAAACGGCATATGAAAGTTAAGCGTTTAGTCTATCAATATGTATACAATTTATACACTAAATTTTAGACGTTCATGGTCAATAAGTTGGGTAAACACGTGCACGGGTATTTTTTTTGAGACACCCTGTACATTGGGGTGCACCTCGCTAGTCACAAGGGTCGCTAGTCATAAAGCTCATTATTCATAAGGGTCGTTAATCATAATTAAAATTAAGGTTTGTCAGTCATACGGTTCGTTAGTAATAATGGTAAACAAGGTCCGTTGCTATTTAAACAAATGTATAAGAATAGTAATGTATTGTACTTGAAAATAAAATTGTATAATTGTTTTCTTCTCTAAACGTGTCTATAGCAAACAACAAGAAAAAAGAAAAAAAGGGAAAAAAGGTAATCGACGGACCGACCGACCGACCCATCTTTTTTCCCCCTTCTTTCGGCAAACAAGCCTTCTTGTGGCAAACAAGCCTTCTTGTTTTTTGCCTTATTGATTTTGATTAATATGCTACAATCATATTCCTACCACATGATGTGCTGCATAAGGGACATCATTTATAATATGTTGTAAATATATTTGTTATTGGCAAGAAATAAATTGTGAACACTCACAAAAAAGATTTCATACAAGAATATTTGCAAGTTATATTTTCTTTTAATACAGATAATCAGCATCATAGTTGCCTCATACACTCCTCTCATTTGTTGGGCATTTGTAGTCATAAGAAACTACTTGTTGAGGAGATGAAAATAAACAGACCTGTTCTACAGGCAAACGGACCTCAGGTAGGAAGGTTAGAAGTCGTCCACAATTATGGCCATTTTCACATACGTATAAAGTGTAAGAAAATGTTTACCCCTCCCCCTTGAGTTACATATGCAATAAACGGCGATCATTTAATGGCTCCATAAAAAATGCCTGCCTCTCAAGATCGCCATTTAAGTTAAGTACGCTTAGGGTATATTTTACCCCCTCCCCCCTGTTACGTACGCTTTGTACGTATCTGTAAATAGCGAAAATTATGGACGACCCCTTAGTAAGTGGGATTTTTGTAGTTTTTTCCAAAATTCTTGTACACACTTTGGTGAATTTCAACAATTTCTTTTAATATTTAATTTTTCAGCAACAAAAATGTTTAAAAATTGTTGATAATTTGTCAACACGATTTGTTTTTGAAAAAATGAACACATCAAAGAAAAAATGGGTCAGTAGGGACGGGAAACAGGGTGTTTATTTTGTCATTTTACTCTCAAATCAGACATGCACTTATTTCCAGATTTTAAAACAGGTTCCCCTCACCCCTCCCTGGATTGATATTTTATAAAAACCATATTCCATGCAAAATACAGGGTGTATCAAAGTACAGGAAACCTAAATTGCATCATCAAGAGTTTTAGATAAATTGTGATATGCCTTAATGACACCATGAAAGCATTGTCACAGATTAATGAAAATCAATGCTTGTTGGGCATCAGGTGAAATTTGCACCATGACATAAGTTTGCAACTCCAGCCTTTCAACCACTTTGTTGAATCATGGTTAACATGGTTAAGTAAAGGAATTACACTACGGAAAGCCTTATTAAAATCACTTTCCCATGGTCAAAAACAGATTTTATCCTTGAGAACTTGTCACACAAATACCCCCATTCTTTTGTGTTGACCTATCCCCATTCTAATTTGTTGAACCATGGGCAAACCTAACACTAACAGGGGTAACACTTTCATCCGAAGGCTGGCAGCACCTCATTTGCTATCTACTAAAGATATCATTCCTGAGACAAACACCTCACTTGCTATCCACTGAATATAGCATTCACGAGACAATCACCTCATTTACTATCTACTGAAGATAGTATTCATGAGACAATCACCTCACTTGCTATCTACTGAAGATAGCATTCATGAAACAATTACCTCGTGTACTATCTTCAGTTATCTACTGAAGATAGCATTCATGAGACAGTCACCTTATTTGCTATCTAGATAGCTTTCATGGTAATCATCTCATTTACTATCTACTGATGATATCATTCATGAGACAACCACATCATTTGCTATCTACAGAAGATAGCATTCATGAGACAACCATCTCATTTACTATCTACTGAAGATATCATTCATGAGACAACCATCTCATGCTATCTACTGAAGATAGCATTCATGAGACAATCAGCTCACTTGCTAACTACTGAAGATAGCATTCATGAGACAACCACCTCATTTGCTATCTACTGAAGATAGCATTCATGAGACAACCACCTCATTTGCTATCTACCGAAGATAGCATTCATGAGACAATCACCTTATTTGCTATCTACTGAAGATAGCATTCATGAGACAATCAGCTCACTTGCTAACTACTGAAGATAGCATTCATGAGACAACCACTTCATTTGCTATCTACTGAAGATAGCATTCATGAGACAACCACCTCATGTGCTATCTACTGAAGATAGCATTCATGAGACAACCACCTCATTTGCTATCTACTGAAGATAGCATTCATGAGACAATCACCTTATTTACTATCTACTGAAGATAGCATTCATGAGACAACCACCTCATGTGCTATCTACTGATGATATCATTCATGAGACAACCACCTCATTTGCTATCTACTTATGATATCATTCATGAGACAACCATCTCATGCTATCTACTGAAGATAGCATTCATGAGACAATCAGCTCACTTGCTAACTACTGAAGATAGCATTCATGAGACAACCACCTTATTTGCTATCTACTGAAGATAGCATTCATGAGACAACCACCTCATGTGCTATCTACTGAAGATAGCATTCATGAGCTGTCACCTCATTTACTATCTACTGAAGATAGCATTCATGAGACAATCACCTCATTTACTATCTACTGAAGATAGCATTCATGAGACAATCACCTCATTTGCTATCTACTAAAGATAGCATTCATGAGACAATCATCTCATTTGCTATCTACTGAAGATAGCATTCATGAGACAATCACCTCATCTGCTATCTACTGAAGATAGCATTCATGAGACAACCACCTCATGTGCTATCTACTGAAGATAGCATTCATGAGACAATCACCTCATTTACTATCTACTGAAGATAGCATTCATGAGACAATCACCTCATTAAAAAATCTACTGAAGATAGCATTCATGAGACAATCACCTCATTTGCTATCTACTAAAGATAGCATTCATGAGACAATCATCTCATTTGCTAACTACTGAAGATAGCATTCATGAGACAACCACCTCATTTGCTATCTACTGAAGATAGCATTCATGAGACAACCACCTCATTTGCTATCTACTGAAGATAGCATTCATGAGACAACCACCTCATTTGCTATCTACTGAAGATAGCATTCATGAGACAACCACCTCATTTACTATCTACTGAAGATAGCATTCATGAGACAATCACCCCATTTGCTATCTACTAAAGATAGCATTCACGAGACAATCATCTCATTTGCTATCTACTGAAGATAGCATTCATGAGACAATCACCTCATTTGCTATCTACTAAAGATAGCATTCATGAGACAATCATCTCATTTGCTATCTACTGAAGATAGCATTCATGAGACAACCACCTCATTTGCTATCTACTGAAGATAGCATTCATGAGACGACCACCTCATTTACTATCTACTTATGATATCATTCATGAGACAACCACCTCATTTGCTATCTACTGAAGATATCATTCATGAGACAACCACCTCATTTGCTATCTACTGAAGATAGCATTCATGAGACGACCACCTCATTTACTATCTACTTATGATATCATTCATGAGACAACCACCTCATTTGCTATCTACTGAAGATAGCATTCATGAGACAATCAGCTCACTTGCTAACTACTGAAGATAGCATTCATGAGACAATCACCTCATTTACTATCTACTGAAGATAGCATTCATGAGACAATCACCTCATTTACTATCTACTGAAGATAGCATTCATGAGACAATCACCTCATTTGCTATCTACTAAAGATAGCATTCATGAGACAATCATCTCATTTGCTATCTACTGAAGATAGCATTCATGAGACAACCACCTCATTTGCTATCTACTGAAGATAGCATTCATGAGACGACCACCTCATTTACTATCTACTTATGATATCATTCATGAGACAACCGCCTCATTTGCTATCTACTAAAGATAGCATTCATGAGACGACCACCTCATTTACTATCTAGTGAAGATAGCATTCATGAGACAATCACCTCATTTGCTATCTACTGAAGATAGCATTCATGAGACAATCATCTCATTTGCTATCTACTGAAGATCGCATTCATGAGACAACCACCTCATTTACTATCTACTGAAGATATCATTCATGAGACAACCACCTCATTTACTATCTACTGAAGATCGCATTCATGAGACAATCATCTCATTTACTATCTACTGGAGAGCGCATTCACGAGACAACCACCTCATTTGCTATCTACTGAAGATAGCATTCATGAGACAATCACCTCATTTGCTATCTACTGAAGATAGCATTCATGAGACAATCATCTCATTTGCTATCTACTGAAGATAGCATTCTAGAGGCAACCACCTCATTTACTATCTACTAAAGATTTTTTTTTTTATCTTTTAAGTTTATTAATCGTTCTTTCTTCAGTTACAAATACTTCATGATTACAAATCGCCACTCTTTTCTATCACAATCACATACATACATGTATATCAAATCAAACATGTTCAGTTTAAATTACAAACCTATTACATATTTTTACTATTCCATGTATCTTCTATGATATGTAGCTTCAAAATATGATATAGTTTCAAGTTACACATCTCATTGTTACGCACAGTCATCTGATCAATGTAAATTGATGCTATTTAAATGTCAATCAATTTTCTGAACCTCAATTCTGATTTGAAAAGAAATAACAGATTGGGATGATTCCCATATCTAAATTTACTAATTGACAATTTCGCTATCATAATTATACTAGTAATGAAATCTCTCTGTGTTTTTTCTGTACATTGCTGAAACCCAAAGAGTACATCAAAATGTGTTAGAACTACATGTTTTGATACTTTTAAAGATATAATGTCATTTGCTTCTAACCATATTGGTTGTATCTTCTTACAGAAAAAGAAGAAGTGTTCTACATAATCCTTTTCATTACATATATCACATACATCATTATTTTCTATTTTCATTTTATGCAGAAGAATTTTTGTGGGGTAAATATTACTAGTGATTTTCCAATTAAGTGATATCAATCTGCCCTCTCTTGTTGTAGATGGAATATTATTCCATATTTTATTCCAATTAAAAGAGAAGTTTGGATATTTTCTCTGCCAGAAATGTTGGCATATTGGAATCACAGACACTTTTTTCATCAGTTCTTTTTTAAAGGTTTTTACTGTTGTCTTATCAATGTTAACATCTCTATCAGTACATCTTAAATAAATACACTTATCTTCTGTATGAGGGTGTTTGACACATTTCCAATCTTTAGGAATTGCATTGATAAGAGCTAAATATTCCATCAATAGCCTACCATTGTGTGGCATTTTATTTCTTAACTTTACTACATCTAACATTTTCCCATCTTTACCAAATAATTGATTGATCTTAATGATTCCTAATTTTATCCAGAGCTTAAAGTGAATCGTCTTTCCATTGTATCTAATGTGTTCATTGTTCCAAATTACTTGGTTGTTATGATTTTCTATACTCTTTATTTGTTTAACCGTATTGCATTTGAACCATATTTGTATCAACATTTTATAAAACGACGGCAGTTTGTTTAAAATATCGATACATTGTTTACTTAAAGTTGTTAGAGAACAATTACAATTGAATATATCCATACCTATATCAAATTTTCCAATGTGAAAGAAAGCGATATTTTTCCAAGCGGATATGTCATTGTTTAGCATTTTTTTTACCCATGACATTTGTAGTGAGTATCTACTAAAGATAGCATTCATGAGACAACCACCTCATTTGCTATCTACTGAAGATAGCATTCATGAGACAATCACCTCATTTGCTATCTACTGAAGATAGCATTCATGAGACAACCACCTCATTTGCTATCTACTTATGATATCATTCATGAGACAACCATCTCATGCTATCTACTGAAGATAGCATTCATGAGACAATCAGCTCACTTGCTAACTACTGAAGATAGCATTCATGAGACAACCACCTCATTTGCTATCTACTGAAGATAGCATTCATGAGACAATCACCTCATTTGCTATCTATACTAAAGAATTGAAGATAGCATAATAACCTCATGTGATATTTTCTGAAACTATGAGATAACCACCTCATTTTGCTTTGGGTATATACTGAAGATAGGCCCGAGAGCATTCATGAGACAACCTCCTGAAGTGAAGATAGCATCCAGAGTGCTGTTTAATAGCCTACTTAGGGACCTGTCATTTTCTTCACTGAGTAGGGGGCAGTCTGAAATATCCTGGGGGTCATATATATAGGGTATTTTATACGGAAGGGGGAGGGGGTGGTCATGAAATTAATACCACTGTAATACGAGAGCCATCAACATTTTATCTGTATGTTTCAACATTATTATGAAGCACATTTGGGCTGTTACCACCTATTTGTTGGCTTCCGCTACTACTAGTATGTCTCCAATAACGCCAACTAGAAAGGCTCTAGTGTGTGGTGGGGTGGATCATAAAAATAATCAACATCTGAGTAGGGGGTCAAACAAACCTCTCTTTTTTTTGCCTTATTGATTTTGAATTGTATGCTACAAACCTACCACATGCGTGCTACATAAGGAACTACATTTATAATATGATATGAAAAGTTCATTATATACTGATCCAGTGTAAGTACAGTCACCCCAAAGCTTAGTAAACAGGTGGACAGATGTTACACTAGAATGCTTAGAACTGTGTTCAACATCAACTGGAGACAGCATGTGACAAATATGGACCTGTACGCGGATATGCCCAAAGTCTCGGATAACATCAGGGAGCGTAGATCAAGATTTGCAGGACACTGCTTCAGAGGGTCCAATGAGCTGGTCTCCAAACTCATACATTTGATACCAAAATATGGAGTAAGAAAGCGTGGTAGACCAGCCCTAACCTACATTGCCATAAGCGTGACACAGGATTGCAGGTAGAAGAAATCAAGACAGCTATGTTGGAAAGGAAGAGTTGGAGAAGCATCGTGGTTCGGGAATATCACCCGCCATAAGTCAAGTAAGTAAGTCACGAATACTACGAGAACGAAAACCTTTTGTTACGGGCACGCATGAGTAAAGTGGACACTCCCTATTGCTTTATGTCTTATGATATTTGCCTGAATTGAGTGGGTCAAAATGTCCAATAACCTCACTTACAAATACCAAGGATTCATATTTGATAGAACATGCCCAAACCAAACTTAAAATTAAGACATTTTAGACATTTTTTGTTTCTTTCATATTAATTTTTAATCATGTTATTAGTATATCATAAGTAAATGATTGAAGCAAAATATGGTCATCAGTAACATACAAAGAATAAATACTACCAACGATAAACAAAAATCAATATCAAAAATCAAAACAAAATCTTTCTGAGTTGTGATAGGAACTTGAATTCTTATGTGTTCCTTAACTCCTCGTAACTATAAGGTTGCACACCACTAAATACATCTCCCATAGGGTTACACGTGAAATGCACACTTTTAAAATGGATATTTCTTGACGTTATAAGAAACTGGTAACTTGAAATTTGGTTTCAACTTGAAGATGAAAGCCATGACTACTAACTCAACAACTCATATATGGGGGGTAACCGGCATAATTTTGAGCTAGAGCCTTTTCAAAAAGTACTAGTTGAGTTTTCCTGGTCACACGCAATTGTTGATTAAGATTATTGCGTCAGATACCGGAAATGACCTGAACACAAATGTCTCTGTTAAAATATTAAAAAATCATCATTGCATCAATTTTTTTGGACCTGAAGAACGCTGATGTGTCTGTCAAAATTCACACTATATTAATTTCGCCATAACTTGTAGTAAATACCCTAATTTTAAACTGTAATTTAGAATAGGTCTCCCGTTTCGGCATAGAAACGGGCCGGTTTTGGACTTTTGCCTCAAAGGGGGTAGGGCCAGACGTTATTTAGTGGTGTGAAACCTGAAGGAGACACTTTTTTTATTATTGCCTCATTTTCTTAATCTTTTGCACTTTACATAATGCGTAGTTATGATTTTTGATCAAATATACGACTTCAAAGTGGTAAAAAACAGTGAAAGACATTGTGCGCCATATTGGCTATGTCAGTAGAAAAGTAGATTTTGGTTACCATGATCCTCGTCAAAAAGGCATACGGCACTATGCTAATCACTTGTTGTAAAACATTTTGCATGGAAGTATTGAAATTACAAGGACATTCTGTGAGGTTGACCTATTCAGTAGACACAGCTTAATCAATTTACCCCCCCCCCCCAATGCCCTATCCCCCCCCCCCATATACCCTATGCCCCCCCCCCCCCCCCCCCACCGCTTACGTTCAACTCTTGCTTCAAATATGTATTTTTAAATACAATTTAGATCATGTTAGACCCCGCGCCGTTCTGAGAGGGGAGTTTACGGAAGTATGCAAAACTTGTATTCAAATCTTTTTTTCTTCTCACTAGAGCGTAATTCGTTTAAAATTATATTTTTGATATTTAAGAAAAAAAGGTTTTCTCCAAATTTTGTTCCTATTAGCGAAATTTAGACCCTCATATCTTAGCCATTTCGATAAATAAACATGATGAACTTTAAATCGTTCAAAGTAATCATTTACGTCTATGGCACGTGTCCGAGAAGTCTTAATGTCGCAGGGTCTTGCATTAAAAGACAGTGGGGTGGAGAAAATGAGCATTTATACACAGCTCTATGGAGAAAAATTTACATAATCGTCGATATCTCGAAAAGAAAATCATTAATCAAACATAATATTTTTTCAAATTAACTTTTTTGGGCAGGGAATATACGGTTTTCTTCTTTAAAAAAAAAAAAAAAAACTAGATAATGACTTTAATTAGTCAGATTGTAGCTTATTTAACCAAACGGACGGATCTTTCATGATGAAACAGATGTGTATACTAAGAGAACGAAGTGTACGGGCCGTAATAATATGTGTTAGAACCAATTTTAACTAGAAGTCTAGTTATCATTGCCGGCAAGTCAGTTTAGACAGCAATGCAGGGGTGAAGGTCAAAGCGCCTTGACCCTCTATATAGGTTGCACACCACTAAATACATCTCCCATAGGGTTACACGTGAAATGCACACTTTTAAAATGGATATTTCTTGACGTTATAAGAAACTGGTAACTTGAAATTTGGTTTCAACTTGAAGATGAAAGCCATGACTACTAACTCAACAACTCATATATGGGGGGTAACCGGCATAATTTTGAGCTAGAGCCTTTTCAAAAAGTACTAGTTGAGTTTTCCTGGTCACACGCAATTGTTGATTAAGATTATTGCGTCAGATACCGGAAATGACCTGAACACAAATGTCTCTGTTAAAATATTAAAAAATCATCATTGCATCAATTTTTTTGGACCTGAAGAACGCTGATGTGTCTGTCAAAATTCACACTATATTAATTTCGCCATAACTTGTAGTAAATACCCTAATTTTAAACTGTAATTTAGAATAGGTCTCCCGTTTCGGCATAGAAACGGGCCGGTTTTGGACTTTTGCCTCAAAGGGGGTAGGGCCAGACGTTATTTAGTGGTGTGAAACCATAATTAGCTTCTGCTTAGTCGTGGTGAATCACTGCTCTGATGAAACATTCTCTAGAAGGGAAGATTAATATGTTATATTGATTTTGAACTCCTAGAGGTATATTAATATTTGTTTAAAGAATAGTTACGATTTATTAAAGGTATATTATGTGATCTTTCCAGGGAACGCCCTCAACATCGAAAAAAAAATTGAAAGAAGATTTTCTTGCAGATTTACATTTCTGATCATAAATCGTATACATACATTCCAAGTTTAGGGCGATACGATTCTTAATTACTTCAAAATCATGATTTTAGAGTGAAAATAAACTGTCGGATAATCCGACAGTTTATTATTTTCACTCTAAATTCGCTCTAAAACCATGATTTTGAGGTAATTAGGAATCGTATCGCTCTGTAACTTGGAATGTATGTATGATTTATGATCAGAAATGTAAATCTGCAAGAAAATCTACTTTCTAAAAAAAAAAATGAATAGAGGGCGCTCTCTGGAAAAGATCACATAATATGCCTTTAAGGAAATAGATGTGTTTTTTATATTAATCCTTAAATTCAAGTACCATTAGATGAGGTGACATGTTGTTTGTATACACAGATTGACTAACTAGTATTTGATGATGCTCGAGAAAACAGCAATTGGACACTACACTTATATGACTTATTGTCCTATCATCTCGTTTTATTTGGTATAAGTGTTCAAAAGCAGGGTCCTCATTAAAACATGTGTGCACCAGGGGTCGCATTCTGACGCGTCTGCACGTCCTAGACCTCTCACTTTCTTATAGTGACGCGTCAGGTTTCAAATTGGAAAGACTTGCGGGTCCCGATCAAAATTGAAGGGACCCCTTACATTTGACGATGTATGGAAATGGAAACCTTAAGAAATTCTGTAAATTACATATCCATCCTTTGCTCACAATATAAATTCATTAAAACTGTCCGTAAAAAAGTAAAATTTTCAAATACCCAAACTTCAGGACCCCTCAATTTCTTGGGGGACCCCTTAAATTTGTTTCTTGAAGTCCTACGGGGTCCTGAAAAATGTCATGGGACCTCTCACATTTTTGATCCAGTGCTATCCCTGATGTGCACACCAAGGAACAGTTTAATAGTTGTCTAACTATAAACCATTATCACATGTCACCAATTCTACAAATAATATGTTTAATACAAATTGCAACATCCAGTCATAATAATATTCTTGACAGTTATCATATACAGTCATAACAATAAGTAACTAAGGGACCGTTCATAAATACTTTGGTGGTGGGGGCTGGATAATTTCAGTTTTGGTATATGGAAACTTTTTTGATGCCCCCCCCCCCCCTTTCGCCATGCCACAAACTTGTTTGACCCCCCCCCCCCCCCTGTATTACTGCCTGCACCTGAAACTTTCTGCTGTAATGTCAAGTACAATTTTCATTTTCGCATTTTGCTTTTCTACACACGGATTCAGTTACTTGGCAAATTATTGATTACTGGTAGTGGTAGTGCAAATTCACCCGTCGATGGCCTGGTTGTTGGATAGTTGGCCGGCCGCATTGTTACGGTTGATCAATACGGCACACACGCTTTACCTGTCATACTCTCCCCGAATTGAAAAGAAAAGTGTGAAAATGAAACTCAGACTTAACCTTACATTTGGGATTGTAACTTGCTCAATAATCAACTATTCCTAGTGTACAATGTCTCAAATTAAAGAGGAGACATTTCTCAAGAACAACAATTTAATACGTTTATGAAGGAGTTATACTATTAGAGAATTATCAGCACATTTATTACCTGGTCAGTTACTTTTAAATAAAATGTGTTAACTGTATTATATTTATAAAAACTATACAAAATTATAAATTCTGCGATGGCTTATTTTCATGTACAACAAAAATTCTACCATATTCGCCATCCATACAAATATCAAATTCCTCATAAGACTTGGTTTGATATTTTAAAGGATATTAATTCTCACATCATACTCAAAGCCAAATTCTTTTTTAAATATTGCACTTGCAAATGTAGCGCAGTCACCTCTTATAATTTAAATTGTCTCAGTGAAACACTTGAACGTCACACACATAAGCTTAAACTTAAAATACCATATATACACAGCTTTATTTCATGTGACATAATTGGTTATCAAATGCAATGCATCATATCATGATGTACATCATTTTAGACACTGCATATGACAAAGAGCTAAATGATTTGTAAAATATAAAGAAAATTAACATAAAACATATACCTTTTCTCAGTTTTCAAAGGTATTACTTTCATTTTGAAACACTACAATCCTGGAAAAATTAAAGTCTTGGAACTGTGCAATGTTGAGAAATGTCAATGTCTTCAGCAGTTATGCAAGGTGTCCCAACATTGATTGATGGGGATGTGGGTAAGGTAAATTGTTGTTTAAGATGTTCTCTTCAGCTTTTAACAAAATATGCAAAATACATCATTTATAAAGATCAGAAAACAAATTCTGCACACATATCAAAAATGTGTAAACAGATTCTATTACTTTTTTCCCAAGATTGTAGTAGCTAGGTTTCATTAAAAACCTATTTCAATATTGTCATATGGGATGTGATCAAGAAAAATGAGCCTGAAGTCGAAAATATCACACAATTTTACAGTTTTTTACATGATGTTATTGGGTATTTACAATGCTACATTTTGCAGAAAACCACATTTAAGATGGATACAAAATTCCAAAGATATTAGCAACTGAAGGGTATTCAAAACGATAGAAAACAATAGAATTTCTACCCTTTGTCGGGTTATATCTCAAAATCAATATTTGTGACTTTCAACTCATTTAGCGTCATCACATCACATATTCCGTTCAATATTTCTAAAACAAAACAAGATATAGATGGGGTGACATCAATGTTTACCAATAAAAAAAGCAACGGTCGATACATGATTGAGGGAACCGCATATGACCACAGCACGCTTCACCTCTGTTTTTCATATTGTATTGTATGGACGCATTCGCCAAGTTGGCGTATGCCACTGTTCTGAAAGTGTATGTCCGAAAATAAATAAATAAATAAATATGCCTTATTGCCCTTTAAAAGCACGGTCCTGAACAAAACAGGGTGCACGCGCACACCGACGGGCAAAGAACAATGGCAACTGCCAACCAAAGGCCTGACATGTCACCCCACCCATCTATACTGTATGTCACCTCAAGTTAAGAGTTACATCTGCATATAATACTCCAAGTCATAGAGGCATTATTCTGTACCAGGACTGTCGATCTTCTTTATTGATCATGAGGAAACTACAGTCATCAAAAAAAGTAACTATACAGGTATCAATTGGGCTTCTAACTCTAAAAATATATATCCTACCTAAAAATATTAAATAATAAAGTTGTTGGAAAATTCATCTTCTTTAATATGAGATATTGCACGCTAGGATTGGGTGATTATTAAGGAAGTGACAATCCCAAATGTAAGGTGAAGTCCGATTTTCATTTTCACATTTTTATTTTCTACACGCGATCCCATCTATGGGTACCTCGATAACCGGTAGTGCAATTGGGGGATGCATGCGCAGGTTGGACATTCGACCGTATTGTTCCGATGGATCAATACGCCACACACACGCTACCTGTCATACTCTCCCCCGTGCTGAAATGTAAAATGTGAAAATGAAATAGTGACTTTACCTTACATTTTTGATTGTCATTTCTTCAATATTCGACCGATCCTAGCGTGCAATATCTCATATTAAAGAGGATACATTTTTCAACAACTTTATGATTTAATATTTTTAGGTAGGATATATATTTTTAAAGTTAAAAGTCCATTTATTACCTCTATAGTTACTTTGTTTGATGACTGTATACCACCACTTCACATATATGCATGTAAGATAGTGATGCAATCACTGGAATGTTTTTAGGCCACCCCCCCCCCCCCCCCCCCCCCCCCATCCCCTAAATGAGGTGACATAAAGTAGATTCCATCTTGCATTATCAATTTTACAATTAATCAACCTAAATAAATCCTCTTTGTTAATTTGGAGTCATCAACAACAAAAAATCAAAGACAAAATGCAGTAAATATTTTAGCAAATTAAGCCTGGTTTTGATTACAAAGAGATTATAAAACATCCATGTGCAGTCGTTTGCAGACGACAGTTCCAAAATGTTACACAATTTTTTGAAAATGTCATAATTATTGAATTTCATCACCATGAGAAAATGCATTTAAATAAGTACAAACATGCCTAGTATTTGATCAGTTATGCTGTTGTATCACTGGTTGGTTCAGGTATAGGTAGCATAAGAACATCATTTGCATCCCGAACAATTTTCATCATCTACATCTACGATGGTACTGCCGTCTTCAGATCCTCCTGCAAATGTTCTGCGGGTGTCATCTCTTCCTGTAAAGGATGATCATACAAAATGCAAAAATCTATAAATAGCAACTAAATTTAACACAATGAAAGAGCAATATAATTCCATACGGCATGATCGGGATATTTGCCCTGCCCAAAATTGCATGTCAGGTCTCGAAGTTAAAGGGGCATTAAGAGATGTGGTGGAGGCAGCGCCCTAAATTACAAAAATAAAAATATAAAAACTGGGATTTGGATATTTTTACAATTGTATTACATGTATGAACTTACACCTATAAGGATTAAGAAAAATCGGCCCTCTTTGTACAATAAAACGTCGATTCAAAAATGCTGGTAGAGCCGCAACCAGCATTTTACATTTTTTTAGTAGAAACAACAATAATGGCAATTTCTAATGTTCATCTTGAATTCTAAAGTAAATTAATTAAAATTAAAAAAAATCAACATGACATTGTGTCCCTTTAACAAAATTGAACAAAATGACCAAGATGTCATTTACCACATTCGTTCTTGCATTCTCACAAGTTAACCTTATAGCGAGATATGACTGCTTTGGGAGGAACTTGATATATTTTATAAACGACCGTATTTCATAAACAAAATAAGCCCAGGACAGATTTTTTGCTCAGTGAAGCTACGATATAAAACGCAAATATATTTATAAAAATACTGCAAGTCACGACTTGCGAATCCCCCTGGCTGGGAGATCACTAAATGAGGTCAAAGGTCACATAGGGGTCATGTTCCCCATTGTTCATGTTTCTTTTCTCCAAGTTTGACGTCAATCGGGCAACTTTTACGATTTGGATGACCTTTGACCTCAGATGACCTCTAATTATTCTTTGACATGATCCCCTGGTGTTCATAGACTCGATCCTCATATGTCTTCCTATTTTCCACTCGGCCCCTGCGAGGGTGCTCAAATGTGAAGACAGATAAATTTTAAAAAATAGACCCCCAAAAAGCAGCCACAGGTTTTGACCATGGCCTACCTATCGCTGAAGGTTTGAAGTAATCCGTCCAACCGTTCAAAAGATACAGCATTCGGAAAAAAGGCTAACCAAAAAGGCTAACAAAAGGCACATACGGACGCACCCCCACACGCACGCACAAATTGACATGATTACAAAATCCCCTTCTGGTTTTACAAACCAGGGGGATAATACAAATGATAGTTAATAGTTGAAAATGGCTGATAGAAATGTGTTAACTTTTTTTTTAACCATCCTGTATTTCTCTGAAAAAGTGTACTTTAGGTCCCAGAAACTGTATACCAGTATCGTTCAATACTGGTACATAAAGGTTGCCAGTATCGGTTGATACTGGTACGATTTTACTGTTCCAGTATCGGTCGATACTGGAACACTGAATTGTGTTTTTTATGTTCCTGCGTATCGAGCAATACTGGTACACGTGATACCAGTGGAATTTTGTCCCACATATTGAACGATACTGGTACGTAATTATGTTCCAGTATATCGCCCGATACTGGAACACTGACTTTGTATATATACCAGTATCGGACTGTAGTAGTACACAGTTCAGAATCTGGGACCTAAAGTACACTGTTTCTTAAATACAAAATAAGCTTAGATGTACACTTTAGACACCTTGATTACCTGGGTATCCTGGACTTTAGTATATTCTGATTTAGCTTTGCAGTAGCTGCAAATGGTATACAACACAGCACAAAAACAACAGCCGCTTATAAAACCAAGTAAGCACCCCCACCACAAAGGTCCTCTATATTTTGTAGTATATCCGTCATCATCTGGCCCTGATGTGTATCCTTTGTGATCTGTGTCATCTGTGACTTTATCATTGGTGGTTTCCTCTGTTGATCCAGGTGGACATTCTTTGCAGACTTCACAGGAACATTCTTTGCAGACTTCACAGGAACATTCTTTGCAGACTTCACAGGGATCGCAGTTGATCGGTTCACCTGTAATTATAATTATAATTAAAGGTAGATGTTCTGATTACTGACCCGATTTTCAACTTTATGTTTTCTATTTTAAATGGAAGGTCATCCTTAAAATTGTCACATTCCAAAGTTTGAGTTGCATAACTCCAATGGTTCTTATTTTAGAAGGACAAGGTTACAAAACAATTGCCCATTGAGTAGTACACAAACTGGCTGGTGGTTAACCACCTTTGGCAGTAACTCACCACATTTTGGCCTATAATTTCTAAATGGAACATTTCTGGCCCCTAACATTTTACAGACACAATGAGAAAAATATGGGGATTCTTCTGATATAAAAATATCTTGATGTGAAAAAAAAATCATAGCCCATCAAAAGTGATCGGAACATACACCTTTAACACAGGGTAATTTAGTTGAAAGCTATTATGTATACAATACAATACAATACAATACAGAAAGCATTAATTACGCCATTTCCAAAAGGCTCAGAGCGCTTACAAGATAAAACCTTAAAAAGTACAGCTTAAACTACAAAATGTGAGTGTAACTTGAGCATAGTAGGTACAATATATTAGAGCAATTACAAAATAGATTAGAAACAAAATATAAACAGAAAAACTGTTTAAGGGAACAAATGAGTTTTAAGAGCTTTTTTGAACACACTTGTAGATGATGATTGTCTAATACAGATAGGTAGCTTATTCCACTCTTTTGACGCACAAACTGTGAAAGTTCTATCACCAGCTAGAACTCTAGTGATAGGGTATTGAAGACGTAGATAGTCATTAGAAGATCGGAGTGGTCTCTTTGGAACATATAATGATAAACAATTTGACAAGTAGATTGGTCCTTGGTTATGAAGACATTTATAAACACACAGAAGTAATTTAAAGATGATCCTTTGGCGTATTGGAAGCCAATGCAGTGATTTTAAAAGTGGTCCAGGCGAATGTTTTCGGTCGACTTCAAACACAAGACGTGCAGCCCAGTTTTGCAAACGTTGCAGGCGAATGATGTAAGTAGATGGTAGCGAAGAGAGAAGGCCATTACAATAATCAAAGACTTGCAATAATCGAGACGTGAGAGTATCAATGAACGTACAGCATGTTGACATGTAGGTTGATCAATATATTTCCTGATTCTGCCGATATTTCGTAAATGGAAAGTAACCGTTTTGCTGACATTTGTGATATGTGATGACATGGTCATTTGTGAATCAAAGAATGCACCCAAATTCCTTACGGTCTTCACAGGTTGAATGTATGTATGTATAAGCCTTATTTATAAAAGGTGTAATCCTGTATAAGAATGTGCATTAATTGTTTGTTTTGTATTTTACCACGTCTGGATTCTGTTTAAATTAACCTTAATGTAAGGTATCCCATTCACATACAACTTACGTTGTTTAAAATGTTATAATACATGTAGGGTCGCCAGTTTTCGGTCAGCGCCTATTTTCTGTCAATTTCGCTCAATTCGTGTAATGAAAATGACCTCGTTGTTATAAACTGACGGCTAAAAAAGCTGCATAGTTGATGCCTGGTAATTGCTTTAAAATGGTGACGACTGATGCAATTACACGATTTGGGCGAAAGTGACCGAAAATAGGCGCTGACCGAAAACTGGCGACTTACCCTATAATGATTTGTCACTTTTTTTAAAAACAAACAACACTAACTATGGTTTTAGGTCAAGAGTCTCCTTCTCGATTGGACAGAATCGTATTTGAAACTTGATAGTGACCAATCAGAGAAACTGTTACATCTTAGTGACCAATCAGAGAAACTGTTACATCTTATAGCGTTGTTACCTTTCTCCTTAGGTGTCACATCCGTTTGGACTGGTGTGATTGTAGTGTCAACTGTCTCAATCAGTCTACATGGTTGCCTACTGTTATTATAAGGCTGAGTGTAGCCAGGATCACACATAACACATATGTTTTGGGGGATGTTGGATCCTGTAAGTGAACAAAATGATGTTTAATTCTTTTGAAAACATTATCAATATATAATTATTTTGCCTTTTTTCAGGGCTGGTGCATGTATAACCAGCGGTGGTGTGCATGAGCCTAATAAGGCCTAAAAAAAAAGGTTTGATTGGCGTAACATGACCAAAACAAATAGGGTAGGTCGGTCGGGATTTTTTATTTTTTTATTTTTTAAATCACCTACTTTTGAACACTTTAAAAAGACAGCAGTACACACACAAATGAAGCCGGGTAAAATGTATCGTTGTGTTCAACAATATATAATTTCGATGGGGACTTAAAATAGCCAAAAATGAAAGCAAACAGTCAAAAACGTTAATACTTTGTTCAATTTTTATAAATATATATACATTTTTTTTTTTCCCCTCAAAATAATAACAAATATTCAGGGTCGGCGATGTATTTAGGGTCAGTCGGGTTACGCCAATCAAACCTTTTTTTTTTAGGCCTAAGGGGTCATTTCACTTTCAGAAGTAACCAGGGTTGGAACTTCAGATTTGTTTCAACCATCCAGTTGGGCAGCTAGGTAACTCACAAAAATACCTGCCCAACAGAAATCCTACCAGCAAGTGTAATTACACTTACACTGTGAGTTAACGGTTACCCGCCAGTCAGGCGGGTAATTTTGTATCTTCACCCGCCCGATGCAAAAGTTACCCGCTATGGGCAGGTGGGCGGGTGCTATTTTCAGGCCTGGAAGTAACAATCCTGGTTTTGGGTATAGCTAGATTAATTACATGGAAATGTTAAATAAGTAGGGACTTTTTAGGGGCCTGGAGATCAAAAGTCATCACCTGGGATAGCCATGCCACACTGCAAGTGCAAAAACAGCCTTAGACACACAATCAATTCGGCCCATGTATTGGGAATCGTTTGGGAACATATAGGCCACAAATTGACCAGCAAATCAGCCCCCCCCCCCCCCCCCACACACACAATATCATGAGTCTGTCGGTTGAGATTGATTATGTCAGTTAATTTGATAAGGGGAATCATGGAATATGACTGTCAAATTAGTTGTCGGTTAAAGTCTTGTCGGTTCACTGTCATTTCTTGCCCCTCCAATATGATAAAACCTATCTACGCACTGCTTATGATGCATATTCATTTTTTTAAAATTAATTATAGCGCTATTAAAAGAGTCGCCAACTCACTTCCTATATAGATGAAGCTTCTTTTTTGTCTTTTTTTTAGAACCGATTTATCAATGCATGCATTCATATATGCTGTACAGGACCAAAGGACAAATTGGGAAGATTGTGCAAATGTTTTAATATCGGTGTCTTCACAGCAGTATCAATCCAATATGATCGGCATAAAGTCAGTTTGAATAGCTTATTCATTATGCACTTATCAATTGCATCCTCGGACCCGGGGATAGTGGGGATTAGGGCCGGGACGTACAAATTGCCCATGTGACGTCCCGGGTACAATCGTGTACAGTCCCCGCAGGGCCGAGGCCATTTTTGTACGTCCTGCTACAGTCCCGGCCCATGTGTTCCCTATGTGTTATTAATAGGCTTATTTCGTCAAGCGCATCGCATCTCTAGCTTATTTATAAGCAAGCGCCCGGGGTGTACATTTGTGTACCTTAGCGTACGTCCCCGCTACTCGTCCCGGCTAGCGGGGGCATAGTTTGTACGTCCGCGTATACTCCCCCGCATAGCCGGGCATCATTTTTTGTGCACTAGTGTACGGTCCCCGCATGGTCCCCGCCATGCCCCGGGTCCCTGGGGGCCGGGCTTGCAATTGATAAATGCATTATAGGCCTACCTGGTATTATCACCCTTTGTATCTCGTAGTTTTCAGGACATTTCGGTATTGGTTCACATCTTGTTGGGTCATCATCATCAGTTCGATCAGTATCTACTGGACATCCACACCGAGTGTCTGTGTAGGCAGTACAAGCTCTTTTCTGTAAAAAAAAAGGGTTCAACAAAAGATAGTATACCACTTTGTTTATGTCATTTTGAGTAACATTCAATTTTGTTTGACCAAACAGGCTAGATAGGCATTTAGATGAATCTTTTAGGCATAATTTGATACCAACTTTGCCCCCTAACAACAAAGATAAACCATGATTAGCACCATTTAAAGAAAATTTTCCTATTTTCAAAAGTCTCATTTCCAATACACAGCACGAGAAAAAAGGACCAATTGTTAACACACACAATGTCGTACGACCCAACACATTTGCACTGTGCAATCGATAGGGTAAAAGAAATAAAAGGAATCATGGTGTTTTACCATGTTTTTGTTAATACAGGAGGTAGGTTATAATTATGGATTATATACAACAAGTTGCGCAAACATGTGCACCCTTTTTTTTAGGGACACCCTGTATAACCCATGGGAGAACAATAATAAAATAATGTGGTTTCTAAAGAATAAACCATTGGATATAGCTTGGGTAGGGTGTTAACGAAGTAGAAAAATTGGTAAGTTACAGGAGGACTAATGACAGTATGGTTTTGGGTAAGTATAATATCATCAGCCTGCTTCGATAATTGCCTAACTCGGTTTTTTCTAGTTTTTAGAAAACAAAACAAATATGGTTTAAAAACAGGGACAAACATATTTATTCACCCTTTTTTGCACATGAACAAATGATAATGAGACAATTGCAAGAAAAAGGACCGATTGGGGTCTGTTTGTGTGTGTGTATAGCCAGGATGCGGGGGAGCACAAATTATAAATATGTGCACCCTTTTTATAGACACTCTCTACACGTGGTGCAGGGTGGTTCAAAATAGTTAAACCATTTCTGACAGTCATTTTTAAATTTGAATAATTTTCATATAAGAAATGGAAAATGGCTGTCAAAAATAGTTAATTTTTTTTGAACCACCCAGTATATAGAGATATGATGCAGTGAAAAATAAAAACAATACATGATGTGAATATAGACTTACTATTTCAAGATCCCCTTGACATATAGAACACTTGAATGGTCGGCTACACCAATTAGAAGCATTCATGAATTCAACGCCATTACTCGGTGGACTACATCTATATACATATTCACATAAACAAACGGACATGCCACATAAGGCAAACAAAAAAATGTTTGATTGTCCTTGTCCGCCCGACCCTCTTAATCATTCCGATCCAAAAACTTCTTCTTCTTTAATAACTTTTTTTTAAAACTTTTTTTTAAAAAAATTAAAAATTTCATTTTTTGTTGTTGAAAATTTCAATTTTTTACAAATATTAGTCGAAAATCAAAATTTTCATTTTTTCATTTTTTTTTTAAGCGTTGAGAAAATAAAAATACTCATCAAAATGTTAAAGATTTTGTTCCCCGTTTTGGTTACCACAACAAGTACATCTCATTTTACTTTTGGTACCTGAAAAAAGGGCAAGTGGGAAAAAAAAAAAAAAATTCCCGACCGACCTACCCAACTTTTCAAAGTAATCTATGGACAATCAAACAGTATTTTTTTTGGCCTAACAAACATGCAAACAAGAAAACAAAAAAACAAATTAAAATCGAACAAGGTGTAAATCAGGCAATAAATGCAAATATTTAAATAAAATCATGTTACAACATCTAGGGCTTACTACAGCGTATGTACAGGGTGTCCCGGAAAGATTTATACTGTGTTTGGAAAAATATGAACAATAAAATAACCCTAACACTCTTGAGTACTCCAAATTACTATGATGCATGTGTGCTGGTTCTACACGGTTTGGCAGTTTTTCGATGAAATAATGGCCCCAGGCTATATACTTGGCAAAGTATACTGAGCCAAGCATGGTTGACCCCGTGGCCCAGTGGTAAGTCATTTGCCTCTGATCCCAGAGGTCCGGGGTTCGAGCCCTTTTTGGCCGCGGACAAATATATTTTGGAAAATGTGCCAATCAGAAAGCAAGAAACTAAAATACGCGGAGTGCACGTGTGCGCCGTTCACCCGGGGTGCTCAGTGGTCATTACAAGAGGGTATCATGCGCGTCCAAGAAATCACGTAATTAGGGTGGTTTTTGAAGCCAGGGCACGTTACGTACGTAACGTGTTTAGGGTATCAAAACAAGGAAAATCAGGAAAAAGGGTATACTTTAATACAATGGTCTTACGTATTTAGGGTCCTTATTTTCTTTTATCTATGACATTTTTAATAGCCGCGTTATATTCCTCCATCTGTTCCCATCGCAATTCATCCTGGCATCGGCCCTTCTGGCGATTTTTCAATAGGCGCCTCTTCATCCCGTTCTTCGTGTTGTGTAAAAAATGATGGGAATTCGGAGAATCCACATAGACTTTTAGCAAGTCTTGCCATTTATAGTATTCAACGGCAACAAAAGGGGTATCGTGCGTATGTTTAAAGTAGTATACAGCTTTCTCCTGGGGCTTGCTAAAGACTATTAAGCTTAGGATTCAAAATATACAAATTACGTGCTTAGGGTACGTTAGGGTATCAAGGTATTTGGATTACTTGTTTAGGGTATGAAAATACTGAATGACTTGCTTAGGGTATGTAAACACTGTCCTTACTTGTTTAGGGGGTACTTGTTCACATTTATGCAATTACTTATTTAGGGTACTTTTTGAAAGTCCTTGGACGCGCATGATACCCCCCTTGTAATGACCACTGAGCACGGGGCCGTTCATGCGCTTTGTTTTGATTCATTGTTCAGGCATCGCGTGTTAGCCTATTTTCACTGTGGGTGATAGCAAACTTGTCAACACGTTTTTATTCGTTATTATACATAGATCCGAAATTATGCTCAAATTGTGAATTTTGATTTGTATATAGTGTCGCTTTATGAGGTCAATATAATTATGTTTTGTATCTCAAAAATTCAGAAAAATCAATGCACTTGTACAAATGTTGATATGCTCACAATGTTGATAGGCTCACAACACTCCCCCTGCAGGGTTGTGCCATTAATCACACATCAACAAAGCGCGCGTGTATTGATTTTGTCTAATTTCTCTCGAAACAACAAATACGCATTTATTGACCTATAATCGTTAGATTGAGAAAGGTAATGCAATCAAAGAAACAACATTTGAAAGCCAGCTAAATTATCTTTTAGTTTATATAGAGATTCATGCTATATTGTTTATCACTTATGTTCCCATCCCTTAACACTTTTGGGCCAGTAATTTCGCCTGACATAAATCATCTAAGGATGTATCTATATCCCACTATGTGATCCAATTAAAAGACTGCAAAGGACATAATTATGCCCTAAGGGCATAAACTAACCTTCATAACCCTGAAAATAGACCACATAGTCAGCGGTTGACAAAATCTTAGATGATTTATTACCCGCGAAATGTCAAATCACCGGTCCAAAAGTGTTAAGGGAGTGGGAACATAATGTTATGAGAGCATTTGGTGTGGGAAATGTGAACCCTTTATTGTGCCTTATGGACCAAAGATTTGTTTTGTTTTTAATTTCTTGCATTAATTATAAGTCAAGAAAAATGTAACTGAAATTTTGGATTTCTGACATATTGCACATATTTATTCATATTTAGTGAGAAAAAAAACCCTACTGACATCTACATGTACAGCCTTATAATTATATGGGTTAGCTTGAAATGTATACACTTCTAATTGTGAGCAGCTTTATAGTGCTAACTTACATTTCTGGAGATAAAACGCTGCCACCCGCTGTGCATTTACACATTTTTTCCATGTAATGCGGCGGTCGGCAAATTTCGCATTTGCAACTATATCCTCTGCTGTCCGTATGAAGGTAATAACTCGAGCCTCTGCATTCTACACATGGCTGTATAAGCTGTAAGATACAGTAAAAAGTGCAATTCTTTTGAAGCATATATACTGTAAAACACTATAATTTCATGGATACTTTATTTCGCAAATTTAAAATAACTGCTATTTTAGCTGGCATTTAATTTTGCCAATTTGGAAATGTTACTGTGACTTTCATTGCAAAATTGTCAGTTTCGCTGGTATTTAATTTTGTGAATCCGTATCCCTCTCGAAATTCGCGAAATTAAATCCCTCGCAAAATTAAGTGGTTTGTGAAATATTATTTCATTTGTAAAGCCAATGTAAAATGTTATGCAATCCTCTTAGTATGTGCTTATCGTGTATTTATTGCTTCATGTTGACACAATATGGATGGCAGATTTCAATGTGTTAACCCATGAAATTGCACCTAATTGCACCTATTAATTAGACGATAACATTGGAAAGCAGTTGAAAATCCAGTTAAACACGTGACATGTACAACCAGTAGGTTTGATATGGAATATAACAGCTTTATCTTCAATTGTTTGATCTGGTTTTGAAACCCAGTTAAGATCCCCATTAAGATCCAGTTCAAACAGTTAAAACCAATCGATATAAAGGTATATTATGTGATCTTTTCCCGGGAACGCCCTGAATCCTCGAACAAAATTGAAAGCAGATTTTCTTGCAGATTTACATTTCTGATCATAAATCGTATACATTCCAAGTTACAGGGCGATACTATTCTTAATTTACTTCAAAATCATGGTTTTAGAGTGAAAAAAATCTGTCGGGAGTCATGCGCCGACAACTTATTTTTATTCAAAACTCACTCTAAAACCATGATTTTGAGGTAATTATGAATCGTATCGCTCTATAATTTGGAATACATTCATGATTTATGATCAGAAATATAAATCTGCAATAAAATGTGCTTCCAACTTCTTCTTTTTCGAGGATTGAGGGCGTCCCCTTGAAAAGATCACATAATATATACCTTTAATATAGAAAATGGTCAGCTTTTCGACTGTTGATAGGTATTTATGTGGGATGAAATACAAGTAAAAGGTAATACCGTATTACAATTCAGTGCTGATATGGTTGAGCACAAAGCCAGTTGCCATATAAGTGAAGCGAAATGATTTTGAAGATTTCCTAACGGCAGCCTGTAATGATAATAGGCTACAGCGCCTCGGGATAGGCTGCCTAGATAGACAGTGACTGGCAGGCGCGTTGCAACCGGGGTGGCAGGGGCGGCCATAGCCGCCCCACTTTTTTGCAAGGAAAGTTAAAAAAAGAAGGGAAAAAAAGAGAAGAAACAGGGGAAAGCGATTGCTCTTCAATAAAATATTGGTCAAAAGTACACCCCAAATCATAAAGCCGCTCAAACTGATAATAGCAACAATAGCACAAAAGAGCACTGGTGTGCGCGATAGTGCGAGCAGTAAGTCAATCGTATTAGGAGCATAATAATCGCGCTATTTTACGCGATAGCGTCAATCGATAGCGTTAGTAGCACAGAAGAGCACGGGCGTATGTGATAGTGCGAGCGATAGCGACAATAGCAAAGTAGAGCACAGGCGTGTGCGATAGTGCGAGCATTAAAGCAATCGCATTATGATCTTTTGCGCTATTTTACGCGATAGCGACAATCAATAGCGTCAGTAGCACAGAAGAGCACGGGCATATGTGATAGTGCGAGCAGTAAGGCGATAGCGACAATAGCAAAGTAGAACACAGGCGTGTGCGATAGTGCGAGCATTAAAGCAATCGCATTATGATCATATGATTGCGCTATTTTACGCGATAGCGACAATCAATAGCGTCAGTAGCACAGAAGAGCACGAGTTTGTGCGATAGTGCGAGCAGTATAATATATATAGCGATTATAGCACAGAAGAGCACGGGCGTATGTGATAGTGCGAAGCAATTAGGAGCATATAATCGCGCTATTTTACGCGAGCACATTGTCACTTGCTATACAATAGCACAAAAGAGCACAGGTGTGTGCGATCGCGCGATTGTGTGCATCTTTCTGCTGCAATTGCACAATAGCACCTTCACATGTGCTATTCGCGCTATTGTGCGATGTTCCTTTCAACAATGTTAGTAGTGCGCTATTCGCGCTATTGTGCGAATGATACTTCATTCATCTATGACACATGCCAAGGATGTGCTATTCGCGCTATTGTGCGATGTTCCGTTTAACAATAGTAGTGAGCATTTAGTGTGTTACTCGCGCTATTTTGCGTTATTCGCGCTATTGTGCGATGTTCCTTTCAACACTAAGTTAGTATTGCGCTAATCGCGCTATTGTGCGAATGATTATTATACTTCATTCATCTATGAGACATGCCAAGGATGCGCTATTCGCGCTATTGTGCGATGTTCCTTTCAACAATGTTAGTAGTGTGCTATTTGCGCTATTGTGCGAATGATTATTATACTTCATTCATCTATGAGACATGCCAAGGATGTGCTATTCGCGCTATTGTGCGATGTTCCTTTCAACAATGTTAGTAGTGTGCTATTCGCGCTATTGTGCGAATGATCATTATACTTCATTCATCTATGAGACATGCCAAGGATGTGCTATTCGCGCTATTGTGCGATGTTCCTTTCAACAATGTTAGTCTCAGGAAATAAACTAATTTTGTCCGAACCTGATAAGCATTTTAAGTGACAATGACATTCTGTGGACATACTATTCATCAAATCTTGAAAATGTCCGACTTCCCCATCCGTTCACGCTTTTTGGAGTTAATCAGACGGTGGTGGACATGTCAGACATTTACTTGGTGAATTTCAAGATGTTACTAACACACCGTTTGATAGTATCAAGTGACAGGTTTGGCATAATAGATGGGTCGTTCTTTAAACGCCCCAATCAAACTATGAGCCCTCTAAAATGCATGGTGGTAACCACCGATATAGTTTGTGTACTACTACTCAATGGGTACAGTTCACAGCATCTTGTGCGTCTAAAATAAGAACCATTAGAGCTATGCAACTCAAACTTTGGAACACGACTTTTTTAAGGATGACCTTTCATGTAGAATCGAAGTCACTAATCGAAGTCACAATGAATGCTATCTTCATCAGTAAATGACACGCCGGTGCATTTGCAAGTTTTGTGATTTTATAATGGTTCTAATGTGTTGTTGTGTCAAAAATAAGCGTCCAACAAAATTATGATAAAAGAGCGGTCGAAGATGCCCGTGGCCCAAAGATGCCCAATTCCAATTTCGATTCAATGAGAGTTAAGATGGATGGAGACATTGATAATGGTTTAAATATGTTGATTGTGTCAAAAATAAGCGCCCAACAAAATTATGATAAAAGACCGGTCGAAGATGCCCGTGGCCCAAAGATGCCCAATGGTGGGGCGTTCTTTAAAAGCGGTCCTACATGTAGGTGCAGTGGACCCTGTTGTGCGTAACCGCCCAGAGCGGAGCATGTTTATATAGAGCCCCGCAGGGTTCCGGAAGATACACTAATCGAAGTCACAATGAATGCCATCTTCATCAGTAGATGACACGCCGGTGCATTTACAAGTTTTGCGATTTTAACGAATATATTCGCGCGTTTTAATTTTCGCGCTTGCTGATTTGAGCGCGAAAAGCGCGAAAATAAATGTAGCGCAAACATTTCCACTTTTACAGTAATAGATTATGGGTCGTTCTTTAAACGCCCCAATCAAACTATGACTAATGAGCCCTCTAAAATGCATGGTGGTAACCACCGATATAGTTTGTGTACTACTCAATGGGTACAGTTCACAGCATCTTGTGCGTCTAAAATAAGAACCATTAGAGCTATGCAACTCCAACTTGTGGGGCGTTCTTTAAAAGCGGTCCTAGGTGCAGTGGACCCTGTTGTGCGTAACCGCCCAGAGCGGAGCATGTTTATATAGAGCCCCGCAGGGTTCCGGAAGATACACTAATCGAAGTCACAATGAATGCCATCTTCATCTGTAGATGACATTCTGTGGACATACTATTCATCAAATCTTGAAAATGTCCGACTTCCCCATCCGTTCACGCTTTTTGGAGTTAATCAGACGGTGGTGGACATGTCAGACATTTACTTGGTGAATTTCAAGATGTTACTAACACACCGTTTGATAGTATCAAGTGACAGGTTTGGCATAATAGATCATGGGTCGTTCTTTAAACGCCCCAATCAAACTATGAGCCCTCTAAAATGCATGGTGGTAACCACCGATATAGTTTGTGTACTACTCAATGGGTACAGTTCATAGCATCTTGTGCGTCTAAAATAAGAACCATTAGCATGATTAGAGCTATGCAACTCAAACTTTGGAACACGACTTTTTTAAGGATGACCTTTCATGTAGAATAGAAAATTTCAACAAAATTATGATAAAAGAGCGGTCGAAGATGCCCGTGGCCCAAAGATGCCCAATGGTGGGGCGTTCTTTAAAAGCGGTCCTAGGTGCAGTGGACCCTGTTGTGCGTAACCGCCCAGAGCGGAGCAAGTTATATAGAGCCCCGCAGGGTTCCGGAAGATACACTAATCGAAGTCACAATGAATGCTATCTTCATCAGTAAATGACACGCCGGTGCATTTGCAAGTGTTGTGATTTTATAATGGTTTAAATGTGTTGTTGTGTCAAAAATAAGCGTCCAACAAAATTATGATAAATAAGCGGTCGAAGATGCCCGTGGCCCAATATGCCCGTGGTCCAAAGATGCCCAATGGTGGGGCGTTCTTTAAAAGCGGTCCTAGGTGCAGTGGACCCTGTGCGTAACCGCCCTGAGCGGAGCATGTTTATATAGAGCCCCGCAGGGTTCCGGAAGATACACTAATCGAAGTCACAATGAATGCCATCTTCATCAGTAGATGACATTCTGTGGAAATACTATTCATCAAATCTTGAAAATGTCCGACTTCCCCATCCGTTCACGCTTTTTGGAGTTAATCAGACGGTGGTGGACATGTCAGACATTTACTTGGTGAATTTCAAGATGTTACTAACACACCGTTTGATAGTATCAAGTGACAGGTTTGGCATACTAGTAATAGATTATGGGTCGTTCTTTAAACGCCCCAATCAAACTATGACTAATGAGCCCTCTAAAATGCATGGTGGTAACCACCGATATAGTTTGTGTACTACTCAATGGGTACAGTTCACAGCATCTTGTGCGTCTAAAATAAGAACCATAGAGCTATGCAACTCAAACTTGTGGGGCGTTCTTTAAAAGCGGTCCTAGGTGCAGTGGACCCTGTTGTGCGTAACCGCCCAGAGCGGAGCATGTTTATATAGAGCCCCGCAGGGTTCCGGAAGATACACTAATCGAAGTCACAATGAATGCCATCTTCATCTGTAGATGACATTCTGTGGACATACTATTCATCAAATCTTGAAAATGTCCGACTTCCCCATCCGTTCACGCTTTTTGGAGTTAATCAGACGGTGGTGGACATGTCAGACATTTACTTGGTGAATTTCAAGATGTTACTAACACACCGATTGATAGTATCAAGTGACAGGTTTGGCATAATAGATTATGGGTCGTTCTTTAAACGCCCCAATCAAACTATGAACCCTCTAAAATGCATGGTGGTAACCACTGATATAGTTTGTGTACTACTCAATGGGTACAGTTCACAGCATCTTGTGCGTCTAAAATAAGAACCATTAGAGCTATGCAACTCAAACTTTGGAACACAACTTTTTTAAGGATGACCTTTCATGTAGAATAGAAAATTTCAACAAAATTATGATAAAAGAGCGGTCGAAGATGCCCGTGGCCCAAAGATGCCCAATGGTGGGGCGTTCTTTAAAAGCGGTCCTAGGTGCAGTGGACCCTGTTGTGCCTAACCGCCCAGAGCGGAGCAAGTTATATAGAGCCCCGCAGGGTTCCGGAAGATACACTAATCGAAGTCACAATGAATGCTATCTTAGGGCCTACAACATTTAGTTTTCTAGTTACATTTGTTGCAATGTTTAGCCAATCACAGGCCTTGCGTGCTTACCATGGCAACCAGATCAATATAACACACATGTTTTGAAACCTTGCGACTACCTACATTTGGTGACAATCTTTACCAGGGAACGCCCTCAATCCTCGAAGAATAATTTGGATACAGACTCTTTTCCAAATTTACATTTCTCAGCAAAAATCATAAATACATTCTAAGTTACAAAGCAATACGATTCCTAATTATTTCAATATCATGGTTTTAGAGTAAAAATAAAGCTTTATGTTAACCGCGACAATTTATTTTCACTCTACATTCACACTCGAATCATGATTGTGACGTAATTAGGAATCGCCCTGCACTGTAAGCAGTATATATCTATGGATTTAAATCACAACCATATAGACGACACGTTTCCTAAGTCTCAAAGATTAATGAAGTTTAACAAACATTCGCACAATAGCGCGGACAGCGCACTACTAACATTGTTGAGAGGAACATCGCACAATAGCGCGAATAGCACATCCTTGTCAGGTCTCAAAGATGAATGAAGTTTAATAATCATTCGGAAGATGAATGAAGTGTAATAATCATTCGCACAATAGCGCGAATAACGCACTACTAACATTGTTAAAAGGAACATCGCATAATATACAAAAGATGAATGAACTATAATAATCATTCGCACAATAGCGCGAAAAGCGCACTACTTAAATTGTTGAATGGAACATCGCACAATAGCGCGAATAGCACATCCTTGTCAGTCTCAAAGATGAATGATGTTTAATAATCATTCGCACAATAGCGCGAACAGCGCACTACTAACATTGTTGAAAGGAACATTGCACAATAGCGCGAATAGCGCACTTCTAAAGATGAATGAAGTTTAATAATCATTCGCACAATAGCGCGAATAGCGCACTACTAACATTGTTCAAAGGAACATTGCACAATAGCGCGAATAGCACATCCTTGTCAAGTCTCAAAGATGAAGTTTAATAATCATTCGCACAATAGCGCGAATAGCGCACTTCTAAAATTGTTGGAAGGAACAGCGCACAATAGCGCGAATAGCACATAAGATGAATGAAATACAATAATCATTCGCACAATAGCGCGAACAGCGCATACTAAAATTGTTGAAAGGTACATCGCACAATAGCGAGGCACGCTATTGCAGCCCTTGCTATTATAGGTGCTATTGTGCTATTGTCAGTTAGAGCGGCTTTCTCCCCCAAATCGCACCAATACCAATCCTGAAGGGGGCACTGCACGACCGTGTGATTGTTTTTGACCGTGCACATTTTTTTGACCTCACCCCCCCCCCCCCCCCCCCCCCCACACTTAAGTGAAATTAACGATGTGAATGCCAAAATAATTGGGGCTACCTTTTACTTATGGGGCACTGCACGACTGTGCAATTTTTTTTGACCAGACCTGGAAACCCTTCTTGGGTCCCCTCCCCCATCCCACATGGCAACACTTACTGCATCTGGTGGACTAGGATCGCAGTCATTAATTCCCAGCTTAACCTCATCTTCTTCTGCGGTTGATTGTGCTGGTAGATAATATAGAAAAACAAGTTTTTAATTGGGCATATATACAGTACATTAGGGGCCATATCCAAACTCTCAGTGATTTTAAAGCATTTTTCTACAGATTTTACCCCGGTATTCCAACGGTATTTTGTTCTATTGTTAAAAGCATCGGAAAAAGATCGATGATTAACTAGAGCCTCCCTACTTATCTGGCGTTAACAATAGAACTATTGTAGTACTCTCAATGGCTCAATTAGTGAAGCAGACAGATGAAAGCGCGAGGAAGGTTGTGTTATTAAGCTGACTAGTGTTCACCCGACCCCCGTTGTGACGTAAAGAGCGACCCATTTGCCAGATTGTACACCTACCGGGTTTCTAGTACAAGTGCCAGGTTTTATCATGGCAGGTGATAGAGGCTAATCGCGACACTCCTCAAACCCCGACTCAAACGAGATATGTTTGTAGCCGCCTATTCATTGCTAGGCTTATTGTAATCCACTCGTTAACGTCATAAGAATAATCCTCCTTGAAGTGGCAAGTGGCCTTTAAAGACTATTGTTCAGCCGTGGATGATTTTAGAGTAAGCAGTACAAGCAGGGAGGTGTCAATGACACCTCCCTGGTACAAGCATGGATAATGTTATCATTGAATACTAAACAATATGGGAGCCATTAAACATACAACGTGTTATTGTTTTCTGGTATAGGCATAATGTGTGTAATCAAGTAGCATTATGAATCTTACTCCCCTAAATAGTGTCATTTTTCTGCGTTTTTAGACTATTTAAGAATGTTGCATACACTCTGAACGTGACCTAATAAATAATAAATAAATAATAAATATGAAGAAATTAAGTAATTAATGTAAATAAATAATAATATAGATTAATAATTATATCAATAAAATAGTATATTAAGGCCTATTTATAATTAATTGATTGATAAATAATTAAATAAACATCAACAATTAAGAAAGTAAATACAAAATAAATAAATAACGTTAAAATTATGTCAATATAAATGAAAACCCCGAACGGACGTATAATGAGAGAACAATAATAAATATTATATTTCGGCATACTTAAAACCCTAACCGACCTCTACCCAGACTCGACCGCTCTAAGTATAGAGCACAAGGAATATAAACCGCCACAAAGATTCGAACGTACAGCCTGCTGATTGAGAGTCCTAATCTTTACCAACTGAGCTATTTCGATTTTCCTGAAATCCTCAGCGCTTTATACCCAAATATAGTTCTCATTCAACTATTCCCTAAATACACACGGATTTTTCAACACGGTGTTGTTGTCTATAAAATGAGTCTATGATTTATTAGATTTAACGAAATAACAAATCCCGTACTTTGTGAACCGATTCTTAAAGGGGCGTGTACATCTCAAGTGTTTGTCCTGGACAAAAATCACATGACTCGCTTCGCTCCCAAGTCCTCGCGTGCCCGGCAAAAAGCCCATGATGCAATACTAAGTCATAAAAGATGTGCACATAAATCGACAAAATGCTGTACAAACGAAATATAATATATCTAGAATTGTTTCAAAAAGTAGTGTTATTCGTTACATTTAAATCAGAATTACATTCTTTAACAGTAAATAATCAACTTTTGAGCGAGAAACTCTTAAATCTACAAAGATTAAGAAATATAAAGCATTTTAAAACATCTAATTTAGAGAAGAGTGGTATGTTGAACCATATTACTTTTGTTTGTTATTGCGTTCACATAGCGCATAGTTGGCTCGGCGGTAGAGCATTGGACTAGTAAACCGAAGGTCGTGGGTTCGAATCCTATCACGTCTTGAAATTTTATTTTAATCGTTTATATACATTTTTTTTTATTAGTTTTCGATATTGTTTATCATTTCGTATAATTATTCATTATTGTTCAATTATAGTTTACTTTGGAATGTGGAATTATTTACGATTTCATTTTAATTTTCCACTGACTGTTTAGTGTGCATGGCATCATGAAAGGTGAATGAACCGCGGTATACCACCGAACTGTCCTACTCCTATGCAACAGGCCAATACAATAGAAACTCGTTGTGTGTTATTATCGATTGAGCTAAACTTGTAAAGTAAATGCCAGCCGTTATGTAATACAAATCAATGTGCCTGTATTATTATTATTAAAATAATGTTTCGGTGGTGTAGGAAATAGGAAAATCGATTCAAGGACATGAGCCGACTGGCTTCTTATTTACATAACAATTGGCCTTTGCAGATCATGTTCATAGACTAGCTAGGGGCCATTCAATGTAGGCCTAGGAGTAGTAAACACAATTATATTTACAGGACATTCTTTATCGCAGCGAAATTGCAAAAGAAAAAAAGGATCATTCAACATTCAATAAATATAGCGAACGATAAGCAATCCTGTCAATTTATAAAAACAAACAGTGTAATAACAAAACAGAAAAGAAAACCATCCCCATCCGCAGGATTCGCACCACTGACCTCATGATTGTGAAGCCGGCGCTTTGACGTTTGAGCTAATGAAGGCTATACATATACGTTTTGAAGAAAAACATTACATATAGGGTTCAAAATACAAATATCTCTTAAATCGGAGGCTAAAATGCTTTATATTTCGATTGGTGTGCATTTTTAACATGGGTTATCGCCCAAAAGTTGATTATATGCTGAAGGAGATTGTAATTCTGATTTCATTATAATGCATAACACCATTTTTTGAAACGATTCTAGACACCTATTTCGTTTGTAAATAAATTTCACGATTACGTTTGATCGATTAAAATTCGCGGCAAATCTATTGCACCATGGGTATTATTACTTGGAAACACGGAGACTCGGATACATAGGGAGTCATGTGACTTTTGTCCAGGACAAACACTTGAGATGTACACGCCCCTTTAAGTTATTTTCGTTCGGCCTATATATAATTTTTGAACAACATTAAAAGCTATTCGCGGTCTGATAAATGTACAATTTAACAAAACCCCTAGTATACCCCACTCCTCCCCCCCCCCCCTCCACCTCCCAACTCAAAGGTTGCATTCATGACTCAACGATTTTTACGAAACTTATGTAAATCCCTATCGATTGCACAGCCAGACATCAAGGAATTACCTCAATAGAATCCACTTCACTCATGCGTGTCCGTAACAAAAGGTTCTTGTTCCCGTAGTATTCGTTGTTCAGATCAATTTGATGCAAGTCTTACTGTTCAAAGAATGACCTATACATTTGGCGGGTTATTTAAACGAGTATCCGTCAACATGCGTGTTGATCTGTAGTATTAGTCTTTTCAAATTTGGGAACAGACTTTAGTTCCTACAAATATGACCGACTCATGGATGGCTTCTATTGCTAGTATTCACATCACATTATCTAAATCAATATTCAATACATATAGCATTGAATATAATTTAGATTACAAAAAGGATTTGGTTTTTCTGTCACGAGGAGGACAAGGAAAACATTCAATTGTACCTGTCCAATTACTGTATCCGATTTCGTATCGAATATTGTTAAAATCCATGTTCTGTTTCTTATAATTTTATTGCTACTACGTATGTAGCTCCTTATAATAAAACAACAATCAAAAACCACACACACAAAAAGCCCCCAACAAACAAAAACAAAAACAACAAAAAACAAATTCAACCCCCCCCCCCCCCCCAAAAAAAAAGTAAGAAAAAACAGAAGAAATAAATATAAAGGGATAACATAAGTAGATATAATCATAAATATGGGTAAAAACCGTGGGACGTACAAAATAAAGGTACTACTGAGATCGAACTTACGATTCAATGGTATCTATATCAATATGAGTGTTCATTGTAAATCCGCTGCCCTACCAACTGAGCTAACCGGTACACAGCAATTTCTTCATGCACATTCAAAATATATGGATAGGTTCACATGATTTTTTAAAAAAATGATAACACAATAATAGGTCTTATGAATAACAAAGCCCCTCCCCAAGAAAAATAAATAAAAAATATTAAAAAAATAACAAAACGAAAACGTTAACAAAACAAAACAAAACAAAACAAAACAGAGAAATTGGAGACACAGAGAGAAAAATAAGAAGAAAAGGGAAAAAACAGACAGAGAAGAAATAATGATTGGTTGAAGAATTGAACCCGGGATTCCTGCGTGTGAGCGCTAGAGCGTGGCCACTATGACTAGACTATTACAATTTTGGCAAAGTCGTTGATAAATATATATTTAGTATGGAGTTATTCAAGCATCACATTTCTTATGCGTTGCTGATCCCCAAACTTTGTTTTCAAAATTAAAATAATGAAGCGATTAACATTTAAAAAAATGGGAATTGTTCTTTAGGATTTCAGCTTCTTGCCGGTGCTGTGCAATCATTTGACGCTCAATTCTCATAGCCCTAGTGAACGCAATACTGAAGCGATTACAGAATCGCTTCAGTTCACTCGTGCTATGAGAACTGAGCGTCAAATGTTGCAAGTTGTATGGTGGTTTCATGTTCCAAAGGGTTACAGGCCAAATGCAATGCGATGTGACAGTTGACAACCAGCAAAGACCATTATATTCTATTGATAGGGAACATTGTATCGAAAATTGAAGAGAGGACAAAAGTCGGAAACAATATCCTCTCTAAACTAATGACTTGGATTGTATATTGTATAATACATAGGTATTATATCGTATAATACTTCCAAACACGCAGGTCAATATATTACGCCCCCTCCGTCATCACCCATCCATTGTACAAATATGTTACGTGACCTATCGCCAAAATGTTTTCAGCATTGATTTCAATGGAATGAAGGGGGAAATGGGCTACTTTCACAACTTGGATCTTGGCAATACTGCGCCGAACAATAGATAAATAGAGTGAGAGTAAACAACATACTACACTCGTGATAGAGCGGTAGCTTAATTCATATTTCTAGACGACCAGATACATTGATCGGCGGTGAACCTAAACATTTTACGATCGGATTTAAAAAAGCTTATAGTATTTCTTAAAGAATATAACACAACCTTCCTCGCGCTTTCATCTGTCTGCTTCACTAATTGAGCCATCAAGAGTACTACAATAGTTCTATTGTTAACGCCAGATAAGTAGGGAGGCTCTAGTTAATCACCGATCTTTTTCCGATGCTTTAAACAATAGAACGAAATACCGTTGGAATACCGGGGTAAAATCGGTAGAAAAATGCTTTAAAATCACTGAGAGTTTGGATATGGCCCCTAAAGGGCTGTCAACTTTTGGGATTCGCTGGGAGGGAGAGATACAGACTCAAAAAAAATAATTGTAAAACATACACAAATTTGTTCCCGCAAGCAGCGGAAATCTTGATAAGTGGGGGGGGGGGGGGGGGGGGGGGGGGGGGGGGGGGGCGTAGCAATGATGTTTTCCTCAAATCCCCACGAAAATTTCATAAATAAATTTCGCAAATGTACCGACGGAAGCTAGTATAAAGGTGTTGATAAACATTGTAATTGAGGTAATTTTGTTGAGGCGGGAGATTTATATGCTAGGCGGGAGTGCGGGAGAAAGAGTGTCTAGGCGGGAGACTCCCGCCTAATGCGGGAGAGTTGACAGCCCTGACATTATCTACCTTGAATTTTCAACATGTTGCACACAGATCCTCATCAAAAGATCAAGATCCAAAGATGTTATGAGGATTGTTGTCCACTGTTATGGTGATAGGTTGCTTGAAGAGGGTGATAAGGAACACACTTTCTCTACAAGTAATGTTTTAAGTGATTCTAATACAAATATTCCCTAAATTCAATTGAAATTAAAGCTGTACGTTCAATCAGACCACGATTTTTAGCCCATACAGCCTTCATGTACTTTATAAGGGGGGTGTGGACCCACAGCATAGCCTCCGTAAAACTGACGTAACTTCTTCAATATTCATTTAATCTTTATAAAAGTATACAGTTTTTTGCAGGAAAGGGTTCAATGAATCCAACCATGATAATGAAATTGATCATTTTGGAAAATTATAAAAAACATGTTTTTTGACCCATTTTAGGTTCTGCAAAGATAACTCAAAATATATTTTGTCAAATTTTGTCATACTAGGTTTTTTTTAAATATCTTATTTATTTGTTGTTCTAGCATTTATATGGCTAGAATGCTTTGTGGAGACGTACTGCACTGATCTAGTTGGACTTACCCGTAATACTATCTACGAGTTGATCATTACCAATTGCTGCAGTGTCATCTTGATGTCAGGGAATGACTCGCATTTTATCTGTTTATGAGAAAAAGAAAATCTTTTATGAATAATGATCATTATGACTAGCGAGTTTCCAGGTATGGTTGAATAGCACCACTTGACTACACGACTCATCATACTAAATTTCACTTCACTCAGATTTCCCCCCCTCAAAATTTTACAGATTAGAATGTACTAAATACAAATTGAGGATGGTTTGAGACTGGATGGGATGGGGTGGGGTGGGGGGGGGGGGGTGGCTTGTGAGTGCCTGGCATGAACGTTTACCCTAGTGAGTAGCCAGTGGCGTAGCTGGGATTTTTTCGGGGGGGGGGGGCAAGATTTCTGAAATTTTCGTAAAAGGTTGCCCCAAATTTTTCCCCAGTCACCAACTCGTGAATTTCACGTAAGTGGGGGGGGGGGGGGGGTACATGTAATATTTGGCCTTATTTGACTAATTGGGCTGAATATACCCACACATAACCGCCCGCCATCTCGGTCTTTTATCATTATTTTTTTTTAGAGGGGCTGGGGGGCGGGGGCACAAATAGGTTTTTTACGTCAGGGGGCATTTGCCCCCCCCCCCCCCCCCTGAGCTACGCCACTGTGAGTAGCTGATGTGTGAAAGTATACCCTTGAGTATACCGCACGTCCCTGTATTCACTTTCAATGCGAGTAACCCACCCGGGGGGGGGGGGGCACTGACATTGGAAAAGGGTATAGGTATGTGCCGCGCTGAAGACCCCCTTTTTCACCCTCTGCTGCTAGCTCTTATGACCCCCCTTTTGAGCCTGCATCAGTTCTTAAGACCCCAATTTTATTGAAAATTCAAAAATCGCAACATTTTGCGTTCCAAAGCCCCAATTCTTCGAAAATGTTGCGTTCTATAACCAAAAATAATCGAAAATGTGCGTTCTTGCTAATCAAAATTGAACTATAGGCAGGCCAGTTATCAAGACCTACTTTCTTGAAAAAATCAGTTCCTAAGACCCTATTTTTCGTCATAAAATCCATTCCGTTCAGTTCTGTAGCCCCCCTTTTTGAGACCCTGGGCGGCACACCCCTACCCAAAAAAAAAGTTGAGTGCCCCCCCCCCCCCCCCGGGAACCCATCCTAAGGAACAGGTCACATGGTGCGCCCAAAATAGTGACATTTTTACTTCCCTATTGCATGAAGAGCTTATCACAAATCTCCTCCTGGGGAGGCAAGTCAGATATAATATTGTAATCATCCGGCCCTGTGAACGAAAATGTAGATAAGGGTACTTCTTTCGACCACAGGGTGGGCCAACGCTAAGGGTATCAAAATCGCCAATATCAGAGAATAAGGGTGTCTTTTTCAACCTGCGTTCATTTCAGTCTAAACACTATTTTGATAACCTACATCCTTTGTTAAGAGTTTGATTCGTCGAGCTATAATTATAGGTCAATAAATGTGCAGTGTTGTTTCGAGAAAAATTAAACAAATCAATGCACGCTCACTGATGTTAATGTGTTAATAATGGCACAAGCCCATAAGGCAAAAAAAATTGTTTGATTGTCCATAGATCACTTTCAAAAGTTGGGTAGGTCGGTTGGGAAAAGGTTTTTTTCTTCTTCTTTTCCCTTGCCCTTTTTTCAGGTACCTACCAAAACGGGGAAAAAAATCTGTAACATTTTGATGAGTATTTTTATTTTCTAAACACTTTAAAATAAAAAATGTAAACAAATATTTTTGATTTTCGACTAAAATGTGTACAAAATTGAAATTGTCAACAACAAAATTTAAATGTTTTATTTTGTTGTTGAAATTTTCAACAACAACAAAAAATGGGTCAGAAGGATTTCGAGGGTCGGAAGGACGAGGACAATCAGACAAACAAAATGTGTTGGCCTAGGGGTAGTGCTATTGTGAGCGTATCAAAAGATATAATATACCTTTAAGATATTTTTTACCTTAATGGCCGTCCATACCTGATTTGGGGGAATTCCCCTTCAATCGTCATTCAAAATACGGACCGACCGTGTAAACAAACAAACAAATGGTGCTCGAGGGGTACGTGCGTCCTTGCGAATTGCGAATGGTTCTCGCCTATAGTAGTAGGAATCCTACTAGATTAGACTTACAAAATACCCCTAAATGGATCGAATATTTGCGCTATAAAAATATGGTCTAAATGGTTCGAATTTGCGCTATAAAATATTAAATGGGCAGAAACTCTCCAGACTATATCGGGCCTTCGATAATATTTGCCACTGAGTCATCGACCGACTAGTCACTAAATCATGCTAATGATCATGCTAATGATGATGAAGTTTAAAACCCCGGGGTGCTCAGTGGTCATTACAAGGGGGGTATCATGCGCGTCCAAGGACTTTCAAAAAGTACCCTAAATAAGTAATTGCATAAATGTGAACAAGTACCCCCTAAACAAGTAAGGACAGTGTTTACATACCCTAAGCAAGTCATTCAGTATTTTCATACCCTAAACAAGTAATCCAAATACCTTGATACCCTAACGTACCCTAAGCACGTAATTTGTATATTTTGAATCCTAAGCTTAATAGTCTTTAGCAAGCCCCAGGAGAAAGCTGTATACTACTTTAAACATACGCACGATACCCCTTTTGTTGCCGTTGAATACTATAAATGGCAAGACTTGCTAAAAGTCTATGTGGATTCTCCGAATTCCCATCATTTTTTACACAACACGAAGAACGGGATGAAGAGGCGCCTATTGAAAAATCGCCAGAAGGGCCGATGCCAGGATGAATTGCGATGGGAACAGATGGAGGAATATAACGCGGCTATTAAAAATGTCATAGATAAAAGAAAATAAGGACCCTAAATACGTAAGACCATTGTATTAAAGTATACCCTTTTTCCTGATTTTCCTTGTTTTGATACCCTAAACACGTTACGTACGTAACGTGCCCTGGCTTCAAAAACCACCCTAATTACGTGATTTCTTGGACGCGCATGATACCCTCTTGTAATGACCACTGAGCACCCCGGGTTTAAAACCTTCATTGATAGTGTATTGTAAGTCGTTTTATACGCGATTTTCACCACTTACCGGTTGGAAGACAAATAACACTAGTCCTAGACAGAGAATTGTGCCAAAACTACCGTAATTCTGAAGACGGGCCATTTGAACGCGTTTGCCAATGTATTATGTGGAATGGAATTTCTCTATCACTGCTATTCATTCAGGTAGCCTCTCCTACAAGTGCTGTTCACACGCTTTGATTAGGGAAGATTGGGACTTTGACTAGGGAAGATCGGGACTTTGACATATTATTTATACAATCTTTAATGTTTATTTTTAATCAATGTTTATTTTGTTATGCTTAGGCGACGGAACAAAACAATGAGCTATATGGGATTGGCCCAAACGACTCGTTTTTTTTTAAATCGGGGGGGGGGGGGGGCGGTCACATGTAAATGAGTACCGACCCAATTTTAGGTGTTTATATAGTGTGTCCAAAAATGTATCTTCAAAGATAGCATTCATGAGACAATCATCTCATTTGCTATCTACTAAAGATAGCATTCGTGAGACAATCATCTAATTTGCTATCTACTGAAGATCGCATTCATGAGACAACCATCTCATTTGCTATCTACTGAAGATAGCATTCATGAGACAACCACCTCATTTACTATCTACTGAAGATAGCATTCATGAGACAATCATCTCATTTGCTATATACTAAAAATGGCATTCATGAGACAACCATTTGCTATCTACTGAAGATCGCATTCATGAGACAACCATCTCATTTGCTATCTACTGAAGATAGCATTCATGAGACAATCATCTCATTTGCTCTCTACTGAAGATCGCATTCATGAGACAACCACCTCATTTGCTATCTATTGAAGATAGCATTCATGAGACAATCACCTCATTTACTATCTACTGAAGATAGTATTCATGAGACAACCACCTCATTTACTATCTACTGAAGATAGCATTCATGAGACGACCACCTCATTTGCTATCTACTGAAGATAGCATTCATGAGACAACCACCTCATTTGCTATCTGCTAAAGATAGCATTCATGAGACACCATCTCAGTGCTATCTACTAAAGATAGCATTCGTGAAACAATCATCTAATTTGCTATCTACTGAAGATAGCATTCATGAGACAATCATCTCATTTGCTATATACTAAAGATGGCATTCATGAGACAACCATTTGCTATCTACTGAAGATCGCATTCATGAGACAACCATCTCATTTGCTATCTACTGAAGATAGCATTCATGAGACAACCACCTCATTTACTATCTACTAAAGATAGCATTCATGAGACAATCATCTCATTTGCTATATACTAAAGATGGCATTCATGAGACAACCATTTGCTATCTACTGAAGATCGCATTCATGAGACAACCAGGCTCATTTGCTATCTACTGAAGATAGCATTCATGAGACAACCACCTCATTTGCTATCTATTGAAGATAGCATTCATGAGACAACCACCCCGTTTGCACTCTACTGAAGATAGCATTCATGAGACAATCACCTCATTTACTATCTACTGAAGATAGCATTCATGAGACAATCATCTCATTTCCTATCTACTGAAGATAGCATTCATGAGACAACCAGGCTCATTTGCTATCTACTGAAGATAGCATTCATGAGACAACCACCTCATTTGCTATCTATTGAAGATAGCATTCATGAGACAACCACCCCGTTTGCACTCTACTGAAGATAGCATTCATGAGACAATCACCTCATTTACTATCTACTAAAGATAGCATTCATGAGACAATCATCTCATTTGCTATATACTAAAGATGGCATTCATGAGACAACCATTTGCTATCTACTGAAGATCGCATTCATGAGACAACCATCTCATTTGCTATATACTGAAGATAGCATTCATGAGACAATCATCTCATTTGCTCTCTACTGATGATCGCATTCATGAGACAACCACCTCATTTGCTATATACTGAAGATAGCATTCATGAGACAACCACCTCATTTGCTATCTGCTAAAGATAGCATTCATGAGACACCATCTCAGTGCTATCTACTAAAGATAGCATTCGTGAGACAATCATCTAATTTGCTATCTACTGAAGATAGCATTCATGAGACAATCATCTCAGTTGCTATCTACTGAAGATAGCATTCGTGAGACAATCATCTCAGTTGCTATCTACTGAAGATCGCATTCATGAGACAACCACCTCATTTACTATCTACTGAAGATAGCATTCATGAGACAACCACCTCATTTGCTATCTACTGAAGATCGCATTCATGAGACAATCATCTCATTTGCTATCTACTAAAGATAGTATTCATGAGACAATCACCTCATTTGCTATCTGCTAAAGATAGCATTCATGAGACACCATCTCAGTGCTATCTACTAAAGATAGCATTCGTGAGACAATCATCTAATTTGCTATCTACTGAAGATAGCATTCATGAGACAATCATCTCATTTGCTATCTACTGAAGATAGCATTCATGAGACAACACCTCATTTACTATATACTGAAGATAGCATTCACGAGACAATCATCTCATTTGCTATCTACTGAAGATAGCATTCATGAGACACCATCTCATTTGCTATCTACTGAAGATAGCATTCATGAGACAATCATCTAATTTGCTATCTACTGAAGATAGCATTCATGAGACAATCATCTCATTTGCTATCTACTAAAGATAGCATTCATGAGACAATCACCTCATTTGCTATCTGCTAAAGATAGCATTCATGAGACACCATCTCATTTGCTATCTACTGAAGATAGCATTCATGAGACAATCATCTAATTTGCTATCTACTGAAGATAGCATTCAGTTTCAGTTCAGTTTCAGTTTTATTTGTTTTCATCCCGGTAAACATATACAGTAACAGTTATTTATAAATACAAATACAGGGTGTCCCAAAAAAATGTTAACACTCCGGGCACATAAGATATCTTAAAAGGACAGGAACACACGGGTCTAATCTTGATGTATTATGAAAGCTGAGTAAATAAGCTTTCATTTGCATTTTATTGCGTTCCAATTGGTTATTTAGAACGGGAGATATGCTTCAGCAAACATGAGGAAGCAAAATCAGCTTGGTCCAATCCTCTCAGTATGAAAGTAAAGCTTTTAAAATGCACGAAGCAAGAAGCAACATGATTAAGTCACACACACATACATCAGTTAATCTCTTCTTTGTTCTTTTCAACGCATTCTTTCGATTCTTTTCAAGCTTAAAAGACATAAATAAATATATTCCACATAAATTATAACGGTATTTTGTCATGAGTTCAAGTTCTATACTCTTTTTCCATGTGCAAGGTAATTTATTACCATTTCAACAAAGAACATGAAATGTTTCAATTTCAATTTTAAAAACTGCTTTACTGACAGCTACCCATTGCAATATATATAATTTATGTGGTAGACTGGGAGATAGTAAGACAATCCAACACTAAAAGAAGGAGATCAGGACAATGTAACCTCTGCCTCGACGAGAAAATAGAAATTCTCCACCACAACAAAAACAATCTGATAAATAAGAGAAGCGAGATAGTTTCTAAGTGCCGACATGGGAGAAAAAAATAATGTTAAACATGTTAAACGTAGTTTTCTTTATCTGTTCAGCGATGTCAGTGAGTTGCGTTTTATGCGTTTTATGCGCGAGCAGTTACGCGAATTGTATACGCAGCATGCCTTGCGCGCGCGTACTGCGAATATTTTTCTCACTGACTTCGCTGTATGGAAGGAAAACAATTAGTTTGCCTGAAGATCGCGGTAGCGAGAAACCCAAGGTAGCAAACTGCCAAATAAAAGTGTTTTATTTTGATAATAAGCTCTACTTAACTATAAGTATTGAGCACTATCTGGCTATTATTGATATTCACGTTTTATAATTTATGTGGTATATATTTATTTATGTCTTTTATTAATCTTGTGAATCGAAAGAATGCGTTGAAAAGAACAAAGAATAGATTAACTGATGTGTGTGTGTGACTTAATCATGTTGCTTCTTGCTTCGTGCATTTTAAAAGCTTTACTTTCATACTGAGAGGATTGGACCAAGCCGATTTTGCTTCCTCATGTTTGCTGAAGCATATCTCCCGTTCTAAATAACCAATTGGAATGCAATAAAATGCAAATGAAAGCTTATTTACCCAGCTTTCATAATACATCAAGATTCGACCCATGTGTTCCTGTCCTTTTAAGATATCTCATGTGCCCGGAGTGTTAACATTTTTTTGGGACACCCTGTATACAGGAGATGTGGATGCCCGTCTAAAACGCAGAGCGTGAGGAAGATGGCACCCAATGATAAAATAATTACAATTGAATAAATAATAGTATAATACATAATATCAATAAAAGGGAGTAATACAAAGATGTAGGTTACAGTAACAGATTAATTTATACGGATCGTAGATACAGTGTATAGGGTGTTTATACAATGAGATTACTATACTTATAAGCTATACACTGAATGTGTGAATACATACAAAAAATGGGTGAGGGTGCAGGACAAAAACATTAGACAGACATTTACATTATATTGATAAATTATTTAATTGAAGCGTACTCGTTGTTAAACATTTCAGAGCGATATTGGAGAAGGATGTATTTTTTTAGGTGAATTTTAAATATAGCAAGTGACTTGCAGATTTTGAGAGTATTGCTCATGTTATTCCAAATAAGTGGACCTTGGGATCTGAAAGTATTCTCGGCCAGTTTGGTATGAGTAGGAGCAATGAGAATATCAGTGGCATGACGCGTATTTTGGTTATGGATATCAGAGTGATTGATAAAAAGGGTGGCAGGGAGGTCAAGGGGTAATAATTTATGGTGGTATCTGTACATATGTATAGCAAGTTGATAAGTATAGATATCACGGATTTTAAGCTTGTTCAGGGATATAAAGAGAGGTGTGGTGTGCTCAAGCCATAGGGAATTGGTGCAAGTTCTAATGATTTTCTTCTGGAGAATGAATAAGGAATCTAAGTTTGCATTATTTCTATCACCCCATATAATGGTACAGTAAGATAAATATGGTACAACAAGGGTGTTATACAGTGTATGCAGCGAATCGTTGGTTAGATAGGCTCTTATTTTGCGGAAGATACCATTATATTTTGAAACTATTTTCGTTATGTGGGATGTGTGAGCTTTCCATGAGAGATTATTGTCAATTAGAATGCCAAGAAATTTAGTTATATCAACTTTATTAATATTATTGTTATCGATTACAATTTTAAAGTTTAGATCAGGTTTATTACTATGCTTATTTTTAAATATCATGAAGTTAGTTTTATCGATATTAAGGGATAGTTTATTAAGTTTAAACCAATTTGAGATGTTATTAAGTTCATTGTTGATTAGATTTTCAAGTTGATCAGGATCACTGTGAGAAAAGAGAATGTTTGTGTCATCAGCAAATATTATAAAAAGGGAAGTGGGTGAGGAGAGGGGGAGATCATTTATGTAAATCAGAAACAAAAGCGGCCCAAGTATAGAGCCCTGTGGCACTCCGCACACAATATTACCTTCACAAGAGGTTCTTTGGTTGTAGACAACGTGCTGTTTCCTATCAGAAAGGTAACTTTCAATCCAAGTATTTGCATGACCTCTGATACCGTAAGTATTTAGTTTGTGGAGGAGAATGTCATGATTTAGGGTATCAAATGCCTTGCTGAGGTCAAGAAAAATACCAAGACAGTGCAATTTGTTGTCTAGATCGTTTGTGATGCTGCAATAAAGATCGTTTATAGCCATATATGTTGATCTTTTAGCCCTGAAGCCGTATTGATGTGGGCTAAGGATATTATTGACAGTAATGAAGTCATAAAGGCGTACATAGACAATTTTTTCCAGTATTTTTGAGATGGAAGGAAGAATAGAAATCGGCCTATAATTGCTGAACGATTTATTGTCACCTGATTTAAAGATTGGAGTAACTTTGGCTATTTTAAGTTGAGATGGTACTACTCCTGTGGCCAGTGACCTATTAAAGATGTGTGAAAGGATAGGTGCGATAATATCATCGATAACGGCTTTTAATAATCTGCTACTGATATTATCAAAACCACAACTATTACTTTGTTTGAGTTTATTCGTAATATCTAGAATTTCTTCCGAAGTAGTTGGTTTTAGGAACATACTATTTTTTTTGGTTAACCGAATTTAGAAGAGATGCGTAGTCATCATCAGGATTAGATATTTTACTCGCGAGATTAGGGCCTATATTAGTAAAGAATTGGTTGAAATTATTCGCAATATCAGTTGAGTCCGTTATTTTATTACCGTCTTTATCTTTAAAAAAGTCTGGTAATTTTTTACGTTTATTTCTACCCAGAAGATTATTTAGTGTTCTCCATGTGTCTTTCATATTACATTTATTAGATTCAATTTCAGAAGTAGTGTGGGACTTTTAGATGCACGTAGTAGGTTATTTAATATGTTTCTAAATTTAGTATATTTTATCTTATTGTCAATAGTAGGTTTAGTGATGTATTTCTTGTATAGTTTATCTTTATTTTTAATTGATTTAAGGATACCTAATGTGACCCAGGGTTTACGTGGTGTTTAACGGTTTGCAATTTCATGAGACAATCATCTCATTTGCTATCTACTAAAGTTCTCCTGTGGCAACCCAAGCATGGACACAAGGCTAGAGGACCACCACGAAAGAATTACATCAAGCTTTTATCAGAGGATACAGGACTAACTAGGCAGGACATGAAAAACTGCATGCTTGAAAGACCAGTATGGAAGGCCATCACAGAAGTCCGTCCCTTCGGGACGCCTTAAGCAAGTAAGCAAGTAAGCAAGTAAGCAAAGATAGCATTCATGAGACAATCACCTCATTTGCTATCTGCTAAAGATAGCATTCATGAGACACCATCTCATTTGCTATCTACTGAAGATAGCATTCATGAGACAATCATCTAATTTGCTATCTACTAAAGATAGCATTCACGAGACAATCGTCTCATTTGCTATCTACTGAAGATAGCATTCATGAGACAACCACCTCATTTGCTATCTACTGAAGATCTCCTTCATGAGACAATCACCTCATTTGCTATCTACTGAAGATAGCATTCGTGAGACAATCATCTAATTTGCTATCTACTGAAGATAGCATTCATGAGACAATCATCTCATTTGCTATCATGTGTTATCTATAAAGAAAAAAATCATGAGACAATCACCTCAATTGTAAAATTGTTGTAATTTAGCTACTTTGTATTTGCTGCAAGAACAGTTTTTAATAAACCTTTTATGAATGAATGAATGTGCAATTTACCGGATAGATAACATAGAAAATACTTGTGTCTGAAGTTAAACTCTTTTATGTACCGAGGCGATAGAGGGCTCACTCACTGTTACTGCTCCCAATCAGACTGCTCCCCATCCTCTGATCTTACCCGGAGAAAAAGGGGCGGTTTTCGGATGGGAGTAGTCACTGAAGTTAGACCCTTTTATGAACCGATTACTTTGGACATATTGCTAGACAAGAGGGTGACAATCTAGAAACGGTGATACCAGGCGAGCTATGAAGGAAACGCGTAAACGTAGTGGCAGACCAAAACTCCGTTGGACTGACGGCATTAAAGAAGCGACTATTCTATCTTTGTACTACGCCTCCCCCACAAAATAAACAACGGTGGCGCTCCACCACCAATAGCATTCATGAGACAATCACCTAACTTGCTATCTACTAAAGATAGCATTCATGAGACAATCACCTAACTTGCTATCTACTAAAGATAGCATTCATGAGACAACCACCTCATTTGCTATCTACTGAAGATAACATTCACGAGGCAATCATCTAATTTGCTATCTACTGAAGATCTCATTCATGAGACAATCATCTCATTTGCTATCTACTGAAGATAGCATTCAAGAGGCAACCACCTCATTTGCTATCTACTGAAGATAGCATTCACGAGGCAATCATCTAATTTGCTATCTACTGAAGATAGCATTCATGAGATTATCATCTCATTTGCTATCTACTGAAGATAGCATTCAAGAGGCAACCACCTGATTTGCTATCTACTGAAGATAGCATTCACGAGGCAATCATCTAATTTGCTATCTACTGAAGATAGCATTCATGAGATTATCATCTCATTTGCTATCTACTGATAGCATTCATGAGACAATCACCTCATTTGCTATCTACTGAAGATCTCATTCATGAGACAATCATCTCATTTGCTATCTACTGAAGATATCATTCATGAGAGAACCACCTCATTTGCTATCTACTGAAGATAGCATTCATGAGACAATCATCTATTTGTATTAATTTTATTAATGCTTTCTTTATTGAGGGTAATATGCTTCAGTTACCTGCACTCATCTCATTTGCTATCTACTGAAGATAGCATTCATGAGACGATCATCTCATAGGCAGTAGCCAGACTAGGGTCTTCATTTTTTTGGGGGGTGGTGGGGGTTATCAGGGGAAAACCTAGACTACATCCCCCAGTCTTCAATATTACCATACGACCGCTAAAGCTGTACAGCGACGTAAGAGGGCGACAGAGGGGATCGGTCTAGGGCCCTGGTCTAGGGAAAACCTTCTCACAGGGGGGGGGGGGGGGGGGGGGGGGGGCATGATCGACTATTTCTTGTATATATACATAGAATTTGTCATTTCATTTAAGAGCATCGGGGGGGGGGGGCAAACAGATGACGTGATTGTTGACTAGATCATTGCAACATAATTTATAGATGACTTGATTATTGATTAGATAATTGCGACATAATTTACAGATGACATAATTTACAGATGACGTGATTATTAACGAGTTGGCGATTTTTTTTGCAAGTTATTCTGGCTGTTTGTATCGTGATAGGCCTAATGCAGCTCGTCGCCGCGCCATCTTGATTAGCACTCATGTACGGTAACCCATGATATCCGAGTACAGTCAGTGGTATTAAAGGACCCGATTTGGAAGTTGTGTACGCTCTGTGCTTAGCAAGTCTATCAGAGTAAATTGCTATCTTCAGCTGATACTTAGTATTATTATTGACTAGACAATTGCGACATAATTTACAGATGACGTGATTATTGACTAGACAATTGCAACATAATTTACAGATGACGTGATTATTGACTAGACAATTGCGACATAATTTACAGATGACGTGATTATTGACTAGACAATTGCGACATAATTTACAGATGACGTGATTATTGACTTGACAATTGCGACATAATTTACAGATGACGTGATTATTGACTAGACAATTGCGACATAATTTACAGATGACGTGATTATTGACTAGACAATTGCGACATAATTTACAGATGACGTGATTATTGACTAGACAATTGCGACATAATTTACAGATGACGTGATTATTGACTAGACAATTGCGACATAATTTACAGATGACGTGATTATTGACTAGACAATTGCGACATAATTTACAGATGACGTGATTATTGACTAGACAATTGCGACATAATTTACAGATGACGTGATTATTGACTAGACAATTGCGACATACAGGGTGTCCCAAAAAAATGTTAACACTCCGGGCACATAAGATATCTTAAAAGGACAGGAACATACGGATCTAATCTTGATGTATTATGAAAGCTGAGTAAATAAGCTTTCATTTGCATTTTATTGCGTTCCAATTGGTTATTTAGAACGGGAGATATGCTTCAGCAAACATGAGGAAGCAAAATCGGCTTGGTCCAATCCTCTCAGTATGAAAGTAAAGCTTTTAAAATGCACGAAGCAAGAAGCAACATGATTAAGTCACACACACACATCAGTTAATCTCTTCTTTGTTCTTTTCAACGCATTCTTTCGATTCTTTTCAAGCTTAAATTGATTTATGGTTAATTTCAGTGCAATACTAGTTTTATTTCAGTGCAATATTAGTTAATTTATTTAATTGGATGGACCATTTCAACAAAGAACATAAAATGTTTCAATTTCAAATTTAAAGACTGCTTTACTGACAGCTACCATTGCACATGGAAAAAGAGTATAGAACTTGAACTCATGACAAAATACCTATATAATTTATGTGGAATATATTTATTTATGTCTTTTTAAGCTTGAAAAGAATCGAAAGAATGCGTTAAAAAGAACAAAGAAGAGATTAACTGATGTGTGTGTGTGACTTAATCATGTTGCTTCTTGCTTCGTGCATTTTAAAAGCGTTACTTTCATACTGAGAGGATTGGACCAAGCCGATTTTGCTTCCTCATGTTTGCTGAAGCATATCTCCCGTTCTAAATAACCAATTGGAATGCAATAAAATGCAAATGAAAGCTTATTTACTCAGCTTTCATAATACATCAGGATTAGACCTGTATGTTCCTGTCCTTTTAAGATATCTTATGTGCCCGGAGTGTTAACATTTTTTTGGGACACCCTGTAATTTACAGATGACGTGATTATTGACTAGACAATTGCGACATAATTTACAGATGACGTGATTATTGACTAGACAATTGCGACATAATTTACAGATGACGTGATTATTGACTAGATAATTGCGACATAATTTACAGATGACGTGATTATTGACTAGATAATTGCGACATAATTTACAGATGACGTGATTATTGACTAGATAATTGCGACATAATTTACAGATGACGTGATTATTGACTAGATAATTGCGACATAATTTACAGATGACGTGATTATTGACTAGATAATTGCGACATAATTTACAGATGACGTGATTATTGACTAGATAATTGCGACATAATTTACAGATGACGTGATTATTGACTAGATAATTGCGACATAATTTACAGATGACGTGATTATTGACTAGATAATTGCGACATAATTTACAGATGACGTGATTATTGACTAGATAATTGCGACATAATTTACAGATGACGTGATTATTGACTAGATAATTGCGACATAATTTACAGATGACGTGATTTTTGACTAGATAATTGCTGCATAATTTACAGATGACGTGATTATTGACTAGATAATTGCAGCATAATTTACAGATGACATGATTATTGACTAGATAATTGCAACATAATTTACAGATGACGTGTTATTGACGAGATAACTATATAATTTACAGATGACGTGATTATTGACTAGATAATTGCGACATAATTTACAGATGACGTGATTTTTGACTAGATAATTGCTGCATAATTTACAGATGACGTGATTATTGACTAGATAATTGCAGCATAATTTACAGATGACATGATTAATGACTAGATAATTGCAACATAATTTACAGATGACGTGTAATTGACGAGATAATTTACAGATGACGTGATTATTAGAATCAACCAAAATCTCGCTGAAGCCGACAAGAAATGTGATTGAAAATGGGGAAAAGCAAAAAACACAAAGCCTGTCACTTGCACAATAACAAAGGCCAAAAAATCGCGGGCATGAAAGCAAGAGCATTGATTGGCCCGGCGCCCGGTAACCAAGAAACACTGACGCATTATTATGCAAATTGATAGGCCCAAGCCAGAGGGTGACTGTCAGCTCCAATAAATAATTTGGTTTATGAAAGTAGGCCTTTCATAAACTTGATTATTGACTAGATAATTGCAACATAATTTACAGATGACGTGTTATTGACGAGATAATTTACAGATGACGTGATTATTGACTAGATAATTGCGAGATAATTTACAGATGACGTGATTATTGACTAGACAATTGCGACATAATTTACAGATGACGTGATTATTGACTAGACAATTGCGACATAATTTACAGATGACGTGATTATTGACTAGACAATTGCGACATAATTTACAGATGACGTGATTGACTAGACAATTGCGACATAATTTACAGATGACGTGATTATTGACTAGACAATTGCGACATAATTTACAGATGACGTGATTATTGACTAGATAATTGCGACATAATTTACAGATGACGTGATTATTGACTAGATAATTGCGACATAATTTACAGATGACGTGATTATTGACTAGATAATTGCGACATAATTTACAGATGACGTGATTATTGACTAGATAATTGCGACATAATTTACAGATGACGTGATTATTGACTAGATAATTGCGACATAATTTACAGATGACGTGATTATTGACTAGATAATTGCGACATAATTTACAGATGACGTGATTATTGACTAGATAATTGCGACATAATTTACAGATGACGTGATTATTGACTAGATAATTGCGACATAATTTACAGATGACGTGATTATTGACTAGATAATTGCGACATAATTTACAGATGACGTGATTATTGACTAGATAATTGCGACATAATTTACAGATGACGTGATTATTGACAAGATAATTGCGACATAATTTACAGATGACGTGATTATTGACTAGATAATTGCGACATAATTTACAGATGACGTGATTATTGACTAGATAATTGCGACATAATTTACAGATGACGTGATTATTGACTAGATAATTGCGACATAATTTACAGATGACGTGATTATTGACTAGATAATTGCGACATAATTTACAGATGACGTGATTATTGACTAGATAATTGAGACATAATTTACAGATGACGTGATTATTGACTAGATAATTGCGACATAATTTACAGATGACGTGATTATTGACTAGATAATTGCCACATAATTTACAGATGACGTGATTATTGACTAGACAATTGCGACATAATTTACAGATGACGTGATTATTGACTAGACAATTGCGACATAATTTACAGATGACGTGATTATTGACTAGATAATTGCGACATAATTTACAGATGACGTGATTATTGACTAGATAATTGCGACATAATTTACAGATGACGTGATTATTGACTAGATAATTGCGACATAATTTACAGATGACGTGATTATTGACTAGATAATTGCGACATAATTTACAGATGACGTGATTATTGACTAGATAATTGCGACATAATTTACAGATGACGTGATTATTGACTAGATAATTGCGACATAATTTACAGATGACGTGATTATTGACTAGATAATTGAGACATAATTTACAGATGACGTGATTATTGACTAGATAATTGCGACATAATTTACAGATGACGTGATTATTGATTAGATAATTGCGACATAATTTACAGATGACGTGATTATTGACAAGATAATTGCGACATAATTTACAGATGACGTGATTATTGACTAGATAATTGCGACATAATTTACAGATGACGTGATTATTGACTAGATAATTGCGACATAATTTACAGATGACGTGATTATTGACTAGATAATTGCGACATAATTTACAGATGACGTGATTATTGACTAGATAATTGCGACATAATTTACAGATGACGTGATTATTGACTAGATAATTGAGACATAATTTACAGATGATGTGATTATTGACTAGATAATTGCGACATAATTTACAGATGACGTGATTATTGACTAGACAATTGCGACATAATTTACAGATGACGTGATTGACTAGACAATTGCGACATAATTTACAGATGACGTGATTATTGACTAGACAATTGCGACATAATTTACAGATGACGTGATTATTGACTAGATAATTGCGACATAATTTACAGATGACGTGATTATTGACTAGATAATTGCGACATAATTTACAGATGACGTGATTATTGACTAGATAATTGCGACATAATTTACAGATGACGTGATTATTGACTAGATAATTGCGACATAATTTACAGATGACGTGATTATTGACTAGATAATTGCGACATAATTTACAGATGACGTGATTATTGACTAGATAATTGCGACATAATTTACAGATGACGTGATTTTTGACTAGATAATTGCTGCATAATTTACAGATGACGTGATTATTGACTAGATAATTGCAGCATAATTTACAGATGACATGATTATTGACTAGATAATTGCAACATAATTTACAGATGACGTGTTATTGACGAGATAACTATATAATTTACAGATGACGTGATTATTGACTAGATAATTGCGACATAATTTACAGATGACGTGATTTTTGACTAGATAATTGCTGCATAATTTACAGATGACGTGATTATTGACTAGATAATTGCAGCATAATTTACAGATGACATGATTAATGACTAGATAATTGCAACATAATTTACAGATGACGTGTAATTGACGAGATAATTTACAGATGACGTGATTATTAGAATCAACCAAAATCTCGCTGAAGCCGACAAGAAATGTGATTGAAAATGGGGAAAAGCAAAAAACACAAAGCCTGTCACTTGCACAATAACAAAGGCCAAAAAATCGCGGGCATGAAAGCAAGAGCATTGATTGGCCCGGCGCCCGGTAACCAAGAAACACTGACGCATTATTATGCAAATTGATAGGCCCAAGCCAGAGGGTGACTGTCAGCTCCAATAAATAATTTGGTTTATGAAAGTAGGCCTTTCATAAACTTGATTATTGACTAGATAATTGCAACATAATTTACAGATGACGTGTTATTGACGAGATAATTTACAGATGACGTGATTATTGACTAGATAATTGCGAGATAATTTACAGATGACGTGATTATTGACTAGACAATTGCGACATAATTTACAGATGACGTGATTATTGACTAGACAATTGCGACATAATTTACAGATGACGTGATTATTGACTAGACAATTGCGACATAATTTACAGATGACGTGATTGACTAGACAATTGCGACATAATTTACAGATGACGTGATTATTGACTAGATAATTGCGACATAATTTACAGATGACGTGATTATTGACTAGATAATTGCGACATAATTTACAGATGACGTGATTATTGACTAGATAATTGCGACATAATTTACAGATGACGTGATTATTGACTAGATAATTGCGACATAATTTACAGATGACGTGATTATTGACTAGATAATTGAGACATAATTTACAGATGACGTGATTATTGACTAGATAATTGCGACATAATTTACAGATGACGTGATTATTGACTAGATAATTGCGACATAATTTACAGATGACGTGATTATTGACAAGATAATTGCGACATAATTTACAGATGACGTGATTATTGACTAGATAATTGCGACATAATTTACAGATGACGTGATTATTGACTAGATAATTGCGACATAATTTACAGATGACGTGATTATTGACTAGATAATTGCGACATAATTTACAGATGACGTGATTATTGACTAGATAATTGCGACATAATTTACAGATGACGTGATTATTGACTAGATAATTGAGACATAATTTACAGATGACGTGATTATTGACTAGATAATTGCGACATAATTTACAGATGACGTGATTATTGACTAGATAATTGCCACATAATTTACAGATGACGTGATTATTGACTAGATAATTGCGACATAATTTACAGATGACGTGATTATTGACTAGATAATTGCGACATAATTTACAGATGACGTGATTATTGACTAGATAATTGCGACATAATTTACAGATGACGTGATTATTGACTAGATAATTGCGACATAATTTACAGATGACGTGATTATTGACTAGATAATTGCAACATAATTTACAGATGACGTGATTATCGACTAGATAATTGCGAGATAATTTACAGATGACGTGATTATTGACTAGATAATTGCGACATAATTTACAGATGACGTGATTATTGACTAGATAATTGCGACATAATTTACAGATGACGTGATTATTGACTAGATAATTGCGACATAATTTACAGATGACGTGATTATTGACTGGATAATTGCGACATAATTTACAGATGACATGATAATTGACTAGATAATTGCAACATAATTTACGGATGACATGATAATTGACGAGATGACAAGATAATTTACAGATGTGATTATCAATTGCGACCTAATTTACACATGACGTGATTATTAATGACTTGTTTGCATTTTTTTGGCGAGTAAATTGCAATCTTCAGCTGATACTTAGTCTATCTTAATAAATTGCTATCTATCTTCAGTAGATAACAAGTCTTATCAGAATAAGTTGCTATCTGCAGTAGATAGCAATTCTGTCCAAGTAAGTTGCTATCTTAAGTAGATAGCAAGTCTGTCAGAGTAAGTTGCTATATTCAGTGATAGCAAGTCTATCAGAGTAAATTGCTATCTTCAGTAGATAGCAAGTCTATTAGAGTAAGTTGCTATCTTCAATATATAGCAAATCTATCAAATTAGATTGCTATCTTCGGTAGATAACAAGTCTATCAGAGTAGATTGGTATTTTCAGTAGATAGCAAGTCTATTAGAGTAAGTTGCTATCTTCAGTAGATAGCAAATCTATCAGAGTAAATTGCAATTGAAAGTCACTGAAGTTTTAAATCTCTTCTCATCTTTTCGATTTTCACTTCTTTCCACTTCATATCTTTATCTACATAATTCTTTTCCGTCCTCTCTTTCAATGACAAGAAAACAGAAGGAAAAGGGGAAATCGACCAACAGACCCACTTTTTGTTTCTTCGTTGGGCAGACAAACCTTCTTTTTTTTGCCTTATTGATTTTGGATTGTATGCTACAACCCTATACACAGAAAGAAAAAAAGCGAGTCATCATCGAAAAATGAGTCATTTTGTCCGTGTAGTGACACACTATGGCTCAAAATGAGTCATTTTGTCAATGTAGTGACTCATTTTACGATGATGACTCACTTTTTTCTTTCTGTGTACCACATTACGTGCTACATAAGGGACATCATTTATAATATTATGTTGTAAATAATAAAAAATATTGGCAAGAAATAAATTGTGAACACTGACAAAAAAAAAGATTTCATACAAGAATATCTAGAAGTTATATTTTCTTTTAATAAATCATTATGTTGTTGCCTTACACTCCTTACTTGTTGGGCATTTGTAGTCATAAGAAAATACACGTTGAGGTGACAAAAATAAACAAACCTGTTCTACAGGCAAACAGACCTCAGGTAGGGTAGGTTAGGGGTCGTCCAAAATTATGGCAATTTTCACATACGTACAAAATGTAAGTAAATTGGTACCCCTCCCCCTCAAGTTACGTACGCAATAAATGGCAAAAATGTCATGGCTCGATAAAAAATGCCTGCCTCTTAAAAGATCGCCATTTAAGTTACGTGCGCTTAGGGTATATTTTACCCCCTCCCCCTGTTACGTACGCTTTGTTCGCATATGTATATGTAAATGGCGAAAATTATGGACGACCCCTTAGTAAGGGGGATTTTTATTGTTGTTTTTTCCAAAATTTTCGTACACATTTCGGTGAATTTCAACAATTTCTTTTAATTTTAATTTTTTTTTCAACAACAAAAATGTTCAAAAATTGTTGATAATTTGTCAACACGATTTTATTTTTAAATAAAATGAAAATTCAAAGAATTAAATGGGTCGGTTGGGCCTGTAGAACAGGGTGATTATTTTGTCGCCGTACTCTCAAATCAGACATGCACTTATTTCCAGATTTAAACTTGTTCCCCCTCTCCAATCCCTGGATTGATATTTTATAGAAGCCATTCCATGCAAAATACAGGGTGTAAATTGAATCATCAATTAAAGTTAAACAGCATAGGTTTAGATAAAGTGTGATATGTCTTGAGAAAGAATTGGATGTTCTCTTTCCAATGACACCGTGAAAGCATTGTCACATATGAATCAATAGCAATGCATTGTTGGGCAGCAGGTGATCAAGATTTGCAGTGTTACAAGTTTGCAACTTCAACCTGTCAACCATTTTGTTGAACCATGGGAGGAATTCACTCTCCAAAATGCCTCATTAAAATCACTTTCCCATGGTCAAAAACAGATTTTCTACATGAGAACTTGCCAAACAAAAATCACAAAATATCTAAAACTCTGCAGTCTTCCTTGATTTGATGATTTTATTTGTTGCTTTCCTTTATTTTGATACACCCTGTAGACATAGATTAGAGCAGATTGAAGCGTGAAGCTTCTTTTTTAATGATGATAGAACATACCTTAAACAAATACAGTCTGTTTTTGCCATGTTCTCTGGCTTGTACATGATATATAATTATTTCTCCTTGAACAGATAGGTCTGCGTACCATAGATTCAGGATTTTTTTCATTTTATATTTATGGTATATTTAACAAATAATTTGTCTAAAAGCTCTTCAGTTTCCAAAACCTAATGCGAAATGCGTTTTTTTTAAAAGTTTTTTTATTTTTATAAATATAAAATATTGAAATCCTTATAAAAGTGACCTTTTGTATTTAAAATGATGTGATCAATGAAAATCTGAAAAAAATCGGTGTAACTTTGGGATGCTAACGCGCATCAATTAACTAACGCGCGTGGGAGCTTTGAGACAAATTTTTTTTTAAATATAGCCTTATAGAGTGATACAAATATTGACACTGTTGAAAGGAAAATATCACACACATTTTAAAAGAGGATATTTTGAATTGTTTTGATATAGTCATTATGATAACCAAGTCAAATATGAAAAGATTGTTAAATTAAGAAATATCAACCGATTTGAAGATATTTTGTTAAAAACACTTTTTTGGAACAAACATACTGTGTATAGAAAACATTTTTCCAATTAAATTAATAATTAACAGATAGTTAAATATTATCAAAATCATGTGATATGGTATACCATTTTCAAAACAAGACAATATGTAAAAATGCTGGTTTTGTCTGTAGTGACCAAATTCCATGGACCTTTTTCTTGCACAACATCACTACTACTTGTAATGCGCTATCACATCTAGATCGTGGCGCATGAGCCACATAACTTAAATTAGCATGGAAAAAGGGGATAGAGTCTTTAAGATTACAACGAAACAGACATGATTGTCAGTTTTTCATATATTACCATTCAGCTCCACAACGGGAGCCCGTACGACTTGAGGGCGTGCTATTTAGTGACGCACTACCGTCAATTTTTGGATCAAATGACGGAGTCCGTCTTCTGCTGAAATTACGAATAAGTTTGAAATTTCAATAGAGGGCGGGCTTGGGTACGGGACTGCATTATCACGGAGACGGTCTCCCGTCACAGAATTGAAAATAAATATATTTTGCAGATTTTCAACCATAAAATAACTCTCTTATCTCTGAGATAACGTTAACAAATTCATCACCAGACAATACTACAAGGCATAAATTTAACGTAAAGATTATCACACTTGTGTAAACTCGCCTAGAAAATGGGAGTCTTTTCACGGTATATAGGCTCAAAAAGATGTAATTTTGAACTGATTTGCGAGATGTTGGCGCCAAAGGTGAGATTAAATCATCGGACTAGCTGCCGCGAGGAATTCTGGTACCTAGGCTCCCCTCAATTTGTTAAGATCTTTATTTGTATGCAAATATTTAGGGTTGAAAAGCGAAAATGCAATGATTGCACAAATTGACGGGTACACGTTACCACGGTGACGCACACTTGTCTTTTTTTAGCGCCCTCAAGTGGAACGGGCTCCCGTTATGGAGCTGACTGATTACCAGGCATGATTGTTCCATGACTGCGGACCTGCAACTACGCAGAACGATTCCGTATTTACAATATTTTTATTAACTAATCAACTTCATAACTGTGTATAAATGTTGGTGTTAACATTGCAATCTCTTTATATAATGTACTTGAGTTTACACAAATAACGTAAATAAATTTGATACATGGCATAAAATACAGATATATTCAGTGTATAACCAGTGGTGGATCCAGGATTCAAATTTACGGGGGGGGGGGGGGGGTGGGGGCTGATCAAGCCCGTTCTTTCCAGGAACCAAAAATTCGTAAAATGTTGTCCAATTTTTTTTGCAGACAGCTCTAGGAATTTTTTCAAAAAAAAAGAAAAAATGTACAGTGGTACATTGTAAAATTTTACGAGGGGCATCCGCCCCATCCGCCGCATCCGGGGATCCGCCACTGTTAACAAAGCATATAATAATAATAAGAAGAAGAAATTTGTATAGCGCCGAATGCAAAAAAATCCTCTGGGTACTTGACAACATTAAAGACAAAAAAGAAATATAATGAAGGTATAAAATGTCAATAGAGTACATAGCGAATTCAAATATACAGCGTTTTGACATGACCGTGCCGCATAATGCAATGACAGTGATCAATAACCTTGGATTGCTGTCAAGTGTCATTTTAAATTTGTCAAACAATGCTATGTTGTTAGTACTGACCAGAACTGGGTGAAGTGTCAAAACATGCATAAAAAAACATGAATTTTATCCATACATACATGTACATACATACATACATACACCCCTACTGTACACAGCGCCGTACCTCGGGCATTAACGGTACAGTGTCCCTGAGACCTAGGGACATGAGTTTTTGTGTACACAGACCGGGATGATCCCCTTCTCTTTACGAAGGAGTCTGTGAACTTTAACGTGCTCGGATTTTTGCTCTTCTGATGCACGAGACCACCATTTCTATGTGACTTCTGAACCACGAGGCAATTGAGACTAAGTACCTTGCCTAAGGATACAAACATGTTGGCCGTAGCGGGGCTCGAACTCACAACCTTTGTATCGTGAGACCTGCAATCTATCCGCTAGACCACACACGCTCTTATGCACAACAGTTTCCAAATTGCAGATAGTTTGTAACAAGTTGGTTACTTTTTGTGAGCTCTTTATCTTATATATCATGAAACGACTACACATTTAATGTGCTCCCAAAATGGAGCCAAGATCTTATATACAATATAATACATAGATCTGCTTGGACTGTATTAGCAATTAAGAGACCATTTTCAATAGTCAATTTATCAAAATAAAAACTGGCAATTTAACACCTTGACAGATAAAATAACTCTAATTGCACCTGCCCTTCTGACAAAGGTTGACTGAAAAAAATGTATGAAGTAAATGGTGTGATTCAGTTTTGTTAGTAAATATGTCTTGTAGGCCTAACCATTGGCTATTTTTACAATGATGACATGTGACCATCGGCCAAAGCAACCCTTAGTGCATATTCAGGTTGAAAAAGACACCCTTATTCTCTGAAATTGGTGATATTTATACCCTTACCATGGGTTCGTGCGGGCCTGCGCTGTGATAAAAAGCGCACCCTTAAAGGCATATTATGTGATCTTTTCCAAGTAGCGCCCTCGATCATTGATTTTTACTATGAAAGCAGATTTTCTTGCAGATTTGCATTTTTGATCATAAATCATAAAGATCTAAGTTACAAATCGATACGATTCCGAATTACTTCAAAATCATGGTTTGAAAAATAGATTGTACCGAGTGGTACAATCTATTTTTCAAATTTTACTCTAAATTCACTCTTGAAGTTATTAGGAATCGTAACGCTCTGCAACTTGGAATATATTTATGATTTATGATCAGAAAAGTAAATCTGCAAGAAAATCTGCTTCAATTTTATTTCTCGAGGATTGAGGGCGTCCCATGGAAAAGATCACATAATATGCCTTTAATCCATGTTTTTCGCTCATGCGGATGATTACAATATTATACCTGACTGCCTCCCCCACCCAATCTGGCCTAATTGTTCTAAGCTGAAAAACCCTTTTCATAGACCAATATTATAATACACACATATCAACCCTTATCAGTCTCAATACAGTGAAGGACATTCATTGATTTGTAAGATCCACGTCAATCAAAAGAAATATCCCCATAATAACAGTTACATATTTAAAATAACGATACACACATTTAATAATAATAATAAGCATTTATAAAGCGTATTAAACAAGTGATACATATGCGCTGTACAACTATAAAACTACAAAAGACCAATATTGTAAAATACACAAAAGGGAAATATTTCAAAATGCATAAATAAGACAATAAAGATTAAAACCCAGCTGCCAGCAGGTGGCTAGGAGTCGCAAGAGTAACAACACCACCGCAAGTAACCGAGCAAATTTGCAACATAATACACTAAAATGACAATTTATAATTACTTTGATATGAGTATTAAAACACACAAAATACAGTAAAATACATTAATAGTACATGTACTGCTAAAGTTCAACTAAAATCATCTATGTTTATACTACCAAACATTTGATGGCAAAGTGAAACACAATTAATGAAAAGAAATCAATTAAATCTTTTACCAGAAATGTTAATAATAGTCCAATATTTTAAGCTTAAAAACTTGAAATTCAAAATTATAAACATGGCCCTTAAAAAACATCAGCCGAATAGCATGGACGGAATGATTATGTTGCATATAAACTCAAATACAAACTTTACTATAATATAGGGCATGTCACAAAGTGTCCCATGTGAAATCTTCTTTTTTTTTGGCCATTACAAATATCAAAATTGTATGTGAAATAGTAATATTCAGCCATCTTGTATGTGTCATAAGAATTCTTTCTGTCCATTTTAGAGCTTTCAATATCAAATTTGGGCAAATCTACTCAGCATGTCAGCTTCGGCCACTTTTCAAGTGTTAGATTCTCACATTCTCAATAATGACCTACCTAAATACATATTGAAAGTGTTCAATTTGAGCAGTAAAACATATTTTTATCAATAATACCCGGCCATAGAATATTTGAATGACATTTTAAACAATACATCGGGTGTAGCCTATAAAACCTTTTCTGCGTCATCAAATGCTGGTTTGTAATGATTTACGCCTCCCTCTGACATGTTTCTTCTTACCACTCTGTCTTGTGACTCTTCCTTGAGCTGTGAAAAAGAAGATGAACAAATTCCCATGATTAATAACTACCAAACCCTTTTCACCCCCTGAACAAATAAGTTCATTTTAATTAACAACATTATTCAAAACTTTTTAGTCCCTTTAAATGTAAAAAAATTAGTCCCTTTAAAGGAAAAACAATTGTGTGGTGGTATTGGAAAACCCGTTGGAAGTCGCTAGTGTTAATATTGAGATATCTGGGTCATACCAGGGACAATCGAATGGAGGAACTAGAAACGGCCTATGGTATCGTTACATCATTGTATTCAATTACAAAAAAAGAACAAACACGCGTGTTGCGGGTTAGCTCTAGTAGTTGCGGTGTGTTTTTATTCAAAGAACTCAAAGGTTGCCCTATAATCTTTCGAAAAATGATCAAAATATAATTTTCCAAAAAACTTGGGCCTAGGTCAAACTGAATACAATTTATACGTGATTTGTTCAATAAATAACGTTCTAGTGTTAATAATAATCGGTATATTTGAGAAAAATGTGATAATTTTAGATTTATAAAAAATGTGAAAACATGCTAGAACAAAGAAACTAATATTTGTCCTGGGAAGTTTAAACTATAGACATTTTGTTCCTATTGAATCCAATATCCAAATTAATCGGAAAATGATGTTCTTTGATGATATATATTTGCATTTCTAGAGTATAGTAGTTCAGTAGGAATTGCACAGGTATGTAGTCAAGTGGATATCTTCACAATTATGACATGACCGTGAAGTAGGGTACAAATGCAATTTTATTGCTAAAAATGTTACATGACGGGGAATGTCTAGATTCAGAAAAAAAATTTAATGACGTCAAGCCACGCCCTTTTCGATAATGTTATATTTATGACAAATATAGTTGGTCTTATAAACAAAATATCATGTTAGGTATCAAATTTAAGCTGTTGACTCCTGGAATACATATAAAATTATATAATAAATACATACAAAAGTCAAAAGAGGTCAAACGTGATTAAAATGTATTCATACATGTCATGTCACCTGTAATTTCATGTCACCTGTGATTTCATGTCACCTGTAATTTCATGTAACGATACATAAAACGCTATATCCTGCCTGTCTATTTCAAGATGTGATACTTCATCCATGGTACAAGTAAAACTGTCAAACTGTCAATGCCTGCCTCCATACACATCAGGTGCTTGTTAGAAATATATTTGGAGTTAGAGGCACATCAGCATACTGATAATTATTTCTTTTGAAAACGTTCAAATATTTAATACAAGTAGATTGAGACCATGGTCTTCATTATTTGTGGTTATTTTGTTTAATTAAAACCGTGCCTTGTTGAAGGCAACAGTATATAATACTTCACAATTCCAACCTCAGAACATAAGAAACCCCTATACTGCAGTTACCGGTATTCTCATTATATTACTTCTCCACTGATTTTTTTAAGGACATATGAATAGTTGCGTACAGGCATGTAAAAACAACATTAGGCCTCATTAATTTGGAAACACTGTGAGATAGCATAATATTGCGGGTAAAGTGATTCAAAATAAGCTGGAAATAGAAGCAAAGACTTATATTTTGAAACTAACAACATTGAGAACAGCTAAGACACTAAAAATGCTAAAATAAAAACGATTGCGTCATTAGCCTGAATTTGAATCTATAGGCCGTGCTTTAATTTCATACCAAACACAAGATGTTTGTAATTATTATAACTGTCATTATTATGGCTTAAGACGTCAATAAAAAAAAGTTGCCCAAGAGTACCATTTTGGCACCCGGTGGTGTGAATCTAGACTTACTCATCCATGATTTTCAACAATAAAATCACATTTGTACCCTACTTCACGGTCATGTCGAGCTTTCACCCGACTAAGGGTCCATCCGTATCGAGCAAGACACACAGCGACTCGTGCAGTATGATTGCTGAGATTTGTACCAGTGCCCATTCATGAATGTATTGTGTATGCTTGCTCAACTGATGATATTTGTACCCCCGCAACACGCATACTTATATAATAGTACAATAGTTTCTTGTCCCTCCATTTGATTGTCCCTGGTCATACCAAAATATTCCTAACAAATGAGTTCCAAGTCGATTTTCCAACTTTGGTCCCAAGATAGAGATTATACCTTGAACTTTAGTCTCCAGGAGTTTTTTATGCAAAATTCCAGATGTGAAGTTTATTTTAGTACTTTTCTGAACCTTGTTTATCAAATTTTATGTGTAAAATACTATGTTAACGTAAAATGACATTGTTACCATGGTAACCACTTGTGAATTCCGACAATGCATTGTAAAGATTTTGAAAGTGAAGAACTTACAATTGTGAATAATATCGCAAAAAACTAGGTTCATATCAAAAGTCCTTTTCATTTGACAAGCTATTCTGTGTGATATAACAATGTAGTTTTATTATTATTAGAGCATATAAAAGATGCTGTGTACACCTTTGAATTGCCAGTTTCAATTTGTAGTGTTGCGTTTAAACTTGCCGACTTTAAAATACTACTGTAGTTCTAGATGGAATTTCTGAAAAAATTAAACAGTCCTATAATCAGTAGAGTATGAAGCTGTCTGCCAAAGAAAAAAACAAGTTGCTAGAAAATGACCATGTGAAGGGTTTTCCCATGCCACCACACAATTAGTCTCTTTCAAGGCAACAAGGCAAAAAACCTTGACATGGTATGTTTGTGAGTGCTTTTTTAATACATGCGGCTGAAGCTGGGGGGTCGTGACCCTGCCTACATTTCATGACTCCCTCTGTGACCCCTACAAAATGCCCCCCTCTCCTAAATTTTGATGTCACTTTTTTATTTTGGTGATTTCCCAAATGTTCAAACATTTTTTTAAACATTTCAAATATTTTCAAATAGTTTAACAAATTTGTTTTGAACATTTTCGTTAAACTTTTATTAACATTTTTGTTTGAAGGTTAAAAAAGACCATCAGAGAAGTGCCTGTAAGTGGGCTTGAAGTACATGGTTTTTTCCCTTGACCTAAGCAAGAAATACATTACCTGAGAGGCCACCGTCGTTGTCGGTGTGGACAACGGGATGATCTTTTCTAGGACTGTCATCAGCTTGCGGAAGCAAGATATAATTTCCAGGGCTGACCGCTTCACAGCTGACCTTGTAGGTTAAACTCGCTGGAGTTCGTGGAGATTCGGCATTGGATGAGGAACCTGCACATAACAATAATAATAATGTTGATATTAGGGAATGAAATGACATGGTTCACATCAGGGATGTTTTGAAAATGAGGAGGTGACTTTTCATTATTCATTATTCAATATTCATTATTCATTATTCATTATTCATTATTTAATATTCAATATTCAATATTCAATATTCAATATTTATTATTCAATATTCAATATTCAATATTTCTTGCAACTCATATTCTGATGGCTTTAACCATGGAACAAACTTAGAGATTTTACCACCTGAATCTTTTGAGTGTAAATTTTCAATATGTATAAAAAGAAATCTTGATTCTATAATTCATCTTCTAGATTTATTCTTTATTTATGCGATGGTGTATTTTCATGCAATGGAAATTCAATAAACAAGGCAAACACTCCCCAAGTCCCCAAACTGTGTCAGGGGCATATCCAGACGAGGTGCGTGAGTTGCAAGCACCCTGTGGGGCACTATTGTTTGTGAATGGGACCTTCGGTTTAGACTCTCGCTACCGGTTTGGAGTAAACCACTTCACCACTGCCCTTGCACACGAGGGCAGACTCTCGTATTGACTGTGCACTCTTAGGGCGCGTAATTCTCACTATGCCTGTTTGGTACCAAGACATGGACTTGATCCTACATGGAGTATACTTCCATGCCCAGTGGATCAAACACAAAATAAGGGGTTAAGACCCTACATCCAGGGTGTAACATTGAATCCACCTCAAAGAGGTTGTCTCGCACCTAGGACGTGGTATCAAATCACTAGTGAGAATGCGTTTTACATTTATCGTACGGGGACTCATTCCACTTATACCGAAAATATGTATTGTTTAGGTTTGGGTTATTTGGGTTTACACCATACACTTCATTCAGCGGGCGAATAGTAAGTGATGTCAAAATGTCAAAATCAGCGCTTGTCGTCATCATCATACTAAACATGAATCGTTGCTGATATAATGTAATGAATGTACCTTGGATACGCCCCGGGATACGCTTAATTTCACATAATTATGGTGAAATCTGGCCTTCCATGCCAAAATCATTCCACGACAAGCTGGGTCATCGTGTGTATTGACTTTTCTGCATAAAATAAACAAAACTCGTCGCCCGTTGGTTTTTATTGACATAAATCCTTATAGTCAACAATTTACAATGGAAGTGGGAGGAGTAGTTTTTTGACGAATCAATGACTTTGATTTCCGTGTAAGGTTCTGTGACATGTCCTTGTGCGATGTCAACGACAAAAAATTGTACGAAGATACAGTAATCTGTCGTCCATGTTGACCGTGCCACGAATGACCTCAGTCGATCTATTTGACGTTATAATTTCCAGATCATAGAACATCCGGGTAAGTGGACTCGATACATCTGTATTTTGGTCCAGCCCTCGTGTGCAGAATTGGCGAAACATAATCTTTTTTTAGGATTGTGGTAGCTTCAAATGAAAAAGAACCCTTTCCAAAAATAGGTGCCTTTGGGTGATTGAATGGAACTTATTTGTTGGTGACAGCAAAGCTGAGAATATGACTAGGGGTCCTTAACAGACTTTCATGAGTTCCCGAATATTTCAAATCTCACCCACTCCCCATATCCCAATCAAATATAATTTTGAATACCGCCTCCCCCTCCCCAAGTAGCGCTATTATAGTTTGATCAGTTCCAAATTGGCGAAGCCTCTTTACAGTAGTGAATGAATACAGATGGGCGCGGGCTTACACAGGCGTGCATGAAGGCAATTATCGCACTGATGTACATCATATGCGTGACACATGTGTGCGACCAAAACTGTGTGCGTGTGGCCATAATTGTGTGCGTACGCTTGGATTTGTTTTGCGTGCGGAGAGATAAAAAACGAATATTTCTCGCCAATTTAGAACTGATCAAACTATAGACTCAACTCACCTGTACCGTAAATCAAATCTAGCCAAGATCTACGGATCAGCTTCTTTAGCACACATTTAATGTGGTCTGGATGTGCACTAGCATATATCATAGCCGCTAATATGGCAATGATACTTAAGACTAAGCTCACAGCGGGCATATATCTTGGTACGCAGATTCTTGTTGCGCCATCTATCGCGTCCTTATTACCGTCATTACTACTCGTACCATTATTGCTGGTTGTATTTCTGACATTGGTTATATTGTCACAGGTTACAGGGGGTGGGCATGGACAATCCGATGTTACAGGGGGAGGACATAATGGACACTCCGATGTGCAGTTAATACTCTTCTCTGTAAAAAGAGAAAAGAACACGTTTGTGGATTTGTTTCAATATTTTGTTAAATATTTCTTATGGTGTGAAAAGAATGAACATATGATGCAGCCCCATGGAGGGGAGGTATATTTTTGACAAACTGACCCATACTTTTACCAATTTTCGGGGAAAATGGTCCCATGCATACGTTTACCGGAGACCCATAACTTTCCTATATATATTTTAGACCCATCCGTTTACCAAAAATGGCATTGAAAAGGGGTCATTCATTTACCAGTGGGTGAAATATGGGACCCTTTTTGGTGGCATATCCCCCTGCAGGGTCCGCATTAAGTGTTAGCAGTGCAAAATGCTCCTCAATCCTCATATTTTGCTACACAATTTTTGAAATGTATAGCAATTTTATGCCATATGTATCCATACAAAATGTGGCAAATATTTCAGACTGCAAGCTCAATCATCAAGCAGGTTTTGCTATACAAAATAAAATCCTTTATGCAGATCCTGTCCCCTTAACATCATATCCACTAATAACACCCCCCTGGATATAGCATGACAATGGAAATGTCTTTAAAAGATTCTATTTTTTTTTATATTTTCAATCAAATTCAAACATTTTCAAAACAATTCAAACATTTGACGATCTTCTGATTGCTGATAAATTATCTAGTAACACTGCAACTAACATCACGTGTTGTAAACAGCAGATCGTCATCACTCCACATCAAGTGTTGATAAAGAAAACTGCTCGTTTCCGAAACGTCCACAAGTAAGTGGTTTTCCTTGGACTGGATATAAAGAATTTCATCAATCATCTAATTATCATAACAGTCCTGATGAACTTTATCGAGAATTCAAACATTTTCAAACAAATTCAAACAAATTCAAACATTTTCAAACAAATTCAAACATTTTCAAACAAATTCAAACATTTCCAAAAACAAACAAAAAATCGACATTTTTTTAAAATTTAAAATTGAACAAATATGGGTTAGTCGGGCCTGTTAAACATTTTTGCCTCTTGATCTGACAGAATTTATCTATATACCTGGTGATGATGTTGGAGTAGACATAGTAGTGACATCTTCTGTACCCTCAGAATCAGATGGAGGCGTGGTAACTATAGATTAAATTAAATGATAACAATGTATTTAATATAATAATATGATTTTATTGATGCAAACCACAATTGTTGTTTTGAGGCTTGTCCGATTTTCCCCGCTACATTTCGCTCATTTCCAGTTCCACCCCCGGATAGTTTTTCTCAACATTTCCATTCCAAAAGTGTTAGGGTTATGGGTATACTGTATAGGAAAACTCAACTTTTGAAGAAAAAAAACGGGGAGTAAAATCAGTAAAATGTAAGAGAAAAAAGAAGGGAAATGGGGAAAAGTGGGGAAAGAAATATAAGTGAACCAAAGAGTGCAGATGGAGTAAAAGACAATAGAAGTTGGATAAAAAAGGGGGGAAGTGTTTTCCCTTGTAATGGGGAAAAACAAGGGAAAACTGAAATTTTGTCATGTATTCCTCTAACAAAGAAAGACTAACAAACGTCCCAGGTCATTTGAAACTCAGCAAACTACGGGTATAGGATTCCTTTCATTTAACACCTTCCACATGGCGGCGTTTGCAGACGACATCCCAAAATTTCACAAAATGATTCAAAAATGTCAAAATTATTGAATTTCATCACCATATTCCGGATCACCATGAGAGATGCATTAAGATAAGTACAAACATGCCTAGTATTGGTTCAGTCATCTGTTTTGTATTATGGTAAAGCTAATAGCCATGTGGTAAGTGTTAAATTGCAAATGAAAAAAGAGCTTTAAAACAGTGTCGTTGTACACTTGGATTACTTTTGTGCGCGGATAGATAAAAAACGAATATTTCTCGCCAATTTAGAACTGATCAAACTATAGCATTTTTAAGCCTATTCTGGACCAATCCCACTTGCTGAAAGATTTGATAATTTTTTCCGGTGTTTGAATTTGCTCAATGAAATTGTCACTAATGTGTTGTTGAAATGAATGACAATATCATGCAGGCAATATTATATAGGAGCTAGAGAATATCATGCTGTATTTGACATAAATTTGACACTGGATTTGACACACATTTGACATAGTGGAAGAGTGTGTTCTTGCAGAATTTGACATCAATTTGACACGATGGATTTGACACAGTTTTGACATAGTGGATGCAATGCCACAATTTGACACACTTTTGACTTATGTCAAATTCATGTCAAATGAAAAGTAGTGGATTGGGACATTCATTTGACATAGTTTTGACAGTTTTGACATAGTTACAGGTTTGATACAATTTTGACATGATTTTGACACACTTTTGACATATGTCAAAATCATGTCAAATGAAAAGTAGTGAATTGGGACATTCATTTGACATAGTTTTGACACAGTTTTGACATAGTGGAACAGCTAGCAGATTTGACACAATATTGACATAAACTAAAGATTTGACACAGTTTTGACATATGTCAAATCCATGTCAAAACTATGTCAAATGAATGTCCTAATTCACTACTTTTCATTTGACATGATTTTGACATACGTCAAAAGTGTATCAAATTGTGGCATGTAAATTACTTTTACTCATAATAATAGAACTTAATTTAGTGTTAAGTAGGGCAAGATTTTTGTGTTTGTTTTGATAAAATTACCTAATATAGGATAGAATCTTACTTACACTTTATTATATCACATGACTATAAATTGACCAATCATAGTAATCTTACCTTCGTTATCTTTACCCTTGGGTGTTACATCAGGTTTGATTGGTGTTGGGGATGTGGTGAAAAATGTCTCTAGTCTACATGGTTGTCTACTGTTGTTATCAGGCTGGTGGTAGCCTGGTTCACAAATAACACACTCGTACTTGAGGATGTTGGATCCTGTCAGTGATACAAAATAAATTTTATTTTATTTGGAACATAATTATTGAGACTTTTTCAGTGATTGTGCATGTAGCGACGGTGCACATATGAGCCTAAAAGGGGGTTATTCACTTTCCTGGGGGGGGGGGGGGGGGGTACTCACCTAAGACGGTATACGGGGTGTGCTGCCCCCCGGGTTCACTTTAGAGGTGACAATCCTGGCTTTGGGTATAGCTTTACCAGGCCGGATACATCTCAATTAATAAACATGTTGATCTTTATGCTTAAAACATGTTTGTTTGTGTATACTCAAAATTAGACAAATTAAGTTTGGCAGTTATCGCAGTAGGGTGATGTTATGATGCATATATCGAATTCTTAAAAAATTGCACGCACACATCAAGAAATCTTCTATCTATCCAATTCGGTATAAAGAGCAAGCAAAACGGCAGATGTTATTTACAAAGATGTCCATATTCAAATCAATTTGAGAGATGACACCTCACTGTGTATCAGTGGCGTAACTAGACTTTTTCATTTGGGGGGGGCAAGAAGGGGCAGTGACTTGAAATGGGGGGGCGCTCCTAAGACAATCCAAGTGCCGCGCCAGCGGCACTATCCGCGCTTGCGCGGACAGGGAGGTGTCCGAGGGGATGTGCCCCAGTGGCGTAGCTAGGTTATTCATATTGGGGGGCGAGGAATGTAAATGAACCGACAAGATTTTTTGAGTCAAGAGATGCGGGCGTAGCGCGCGAATTTTTTTGACTTTACAGCTATTTTTTGCACGATTGAGCTACATTTTGGCTCTAAACAAGCTTGTACCAAAGAATATTTCATTTTGGGAAGACATATGCGCGCATAGCGCGCGAAATTGTTTTCATATGTGTACTTTTGACCATCATAATTCCATGATTCCTTTCGTCAAATGAACCGACAGTGCCAATCTCAACCGACACGACGTCATTATTGGGGGAGGGGGGATTTGGTGTGTACTTTTTTTGTACATTTATTACAGCTTTACTTGATTTCATTTTGGGGGGGGGGCAAGCGGGTGGGCAAGGGTTCCAAGTGGGGGGGGGGGGGGGCTCCCGCCCCTCCCCCCTCTGCCCCCCTCTGGTTACGCCACTGCTGTGTATCAATATGCAGCAATGGAAATACCCACATGACTTTCCACCCGGGGTTAGTGTTATGGTTTGGTTAGGGTTAGAAACATTCCCAGGGGAGGACAGTCCCGGGGTGGTTTTATGAAGTTGTAGACCGACCCTGGGGTGGACCAAGCCAGGGTGGTAAGGGTTAGGGTTAGAAACAGTCCCGGGGTGAACAGTCCTGGGGGTGGACATGCATCAGCTCTTGTTTTAGAACTGTCTACCCCGAGTGGAATGTCATGAGGGTATTTCAATCGCTGCATATTAATATCCTTGTATAATAGGCCTACCTGGTTTTACCACCCTTTGAATCTCGTAGTTTTCAGGACAGGTCGGTATTGGTTCACATCTATTTGGGTCATCATCATCCATTCGATCTGTATCCACTGGGCACCCACATTGAGTGTCTGTGTAGACTGTACATGCTATTTTCTGTGAAAAGATTGTATTAAATATATATTGGAGTCATGGGTGAGGGTGAGAGAGCATCAGTATAAGCTATACAGGTTGTGTCAAAACAAAGTGTACTCAACTTTGGGATTTTATAACTTATAATCTGTGCAAAAATTTCACCGAATTTTTATTGAGGCAGACGGGTCATCTCATAAGTTTTCTAAAGAGTTTTAGTTGGTTGAAATTGGGTGTGGTAAACATACTTTATGCTCATTTGCGTAAAAGTGACTGTACCATTTTATAAACCGGACAAGATTTGCGATATTTACTCGTATAAGGTCTATTGAATTCCACTATTGAAAATGGTCCACACTCTAGTCCGAGCTGAGTCCGACAATCACAAAAGGCAAAAATTGTTGTTGTTGTTGCTAAATTTGTGTAATTTCGCATTTAATGTTTGAAAAAATAACTGAGAATGTTTGATTTTTGTTTATTAGTAAGATATTGTGTACCATATATGAATCCACTTGTTCATTAATATCAAGCATTATTGAGTAAAATATTCAATATTGTGTTTGGTTTCAAAATGCAGTAACGTTACCAAAATAGTCATATCTGGAAAACGGTATCATGAAATGTCATGATTCTTTTTGCTGATGATAGTGAATATAAATGTATCTATTGCGGCATACATACTTTGAGTACTATTTTTGTTTACTCGCCCTGTATGCATCCTGCTATGATCAGTAGGGGAGAGGGGGGTGATTGCGTTCATGAAGGGAGGTGTCCTAACCTAATGTAGATCAGGAATGCATCCTGAATCAGTACAAGGGGATGTAAATGCATCTTTGATACAGGTGGGCGTAGAGTTGTTCTTTTGAACACGCAACAACGGTGAATTTGGCACAAACAGGTGGCTGAGCACGAAAACAAGTGATGCTACAAATGAGGTGTTGTTGGAAACCTAATACGGTATACAGGGAAGTGCCGCTCTAATGGGTAGCTTTTTTTGCAAAAAAATCCCTAAACACTAATATAATATTAATTATTAATTTTTACAAATAGGTCTATTTTCGCAAAAAATTGTAAAAATTAGGTCTATTTCCCCGATATTTATGCGAAAATTGGGTCAAAAACCCTTGGAAATGGGTTTTCAAAAATCACCCTTAGAAATGGGTAGGGGTTTTGAATCTCCAGCGGCACACCCCTCACCAAACCCATTCCCCCCCCCCCCCCCCGGGTTGGACAGAGGAACACATTATCTTTTCATTGATATGCAACACAATATGAATATATCATGAAATATTTGAAAATTGGCTATTTGAAAACAAATTTGAGCAGTTTATATCCAAAAATAACCACAATAAAATTTACATCACATTTAAGCAAACTTTGCCTTTCTTAACAATCTTACTAAAGTTATCCTTCACAAGCTTATATATTCTAATCATTAATGCCAACTACTGGATATGTAATATGTGCACTCTTTTTGCAAGCACCCTGTACAGGGTGGTTTAAAAAAAGTAAGCCAATTTCTGACAACCATTTTTTAATTTCAAGAATAACTTTCATAGTAAGTATTGGAAAATGGCTGTCAAAAATGGGTAATTGTTTTGAAAAATATAATTTGATGGTTGTCTGGGGGCAGTCAGGTATAATTTATTCGACCATAATGCCGGCAAGTGCTAAGGGTATCAAAATCGCCAATTCAGAGAATAAGGGTGTCTTTTTCAACCTAAATCCGCTCTAAGGGTTGCTTGGGTCAGTCGTGTGTCATCTTTATACAAATAGCCGAATGGTGAGGCCTATATACAACCCTGTACGGTGCAAAATCTAATTGTGGAGCCAGTGGCTCCTAAGTTTAAAAAAATAGGAGCCCAAATTTGGCTCCCAAGTAAAAAAGATTTGGCGCCAGCATTTCCTGCTTTTTCTGTCCGACAAATTTGGATTCTTAGCCTTTAGGCTTACTTTCAATCATCATTTCTCTCATCTTCATTGGTTTTATCACTGCTAGTACTCGGTTCATCATTCACATCAGTCTCCTCATTGTTTTTCTTATTTCCTTTCCCGAAAAAATCTATCAAAGTACCAGTATAACGTACGCGTTTTGTTGCCATATTTCAATATTTGAACGATCGACATCGACTCTAAAAATAATTTCCCGCGAATCAAACTTTCAGCCGATCATAATACATTCCAATCCCATTGAACGCTGCGCAATGTATGTACATGTTCTGCACTTTGACCCCGGACTTCGAAGTTATCTTGACCTTTGTGCTATATAGCCGTACCTGGGATGCGATGTGTGCGTCTGGTTGAACGATCAACAATTCACTTCTGGGTGTACATGCACGAGCGCAGTAGTTTGTTTACATTATTTATAGCGTTGAATAGGGAATAGGGATTACAAGTGATTCAGACATCGTAATTTTACATCGGCATATTATAAGTCTTTCAACAATATATGACAAGGCTTTTAGCTTGGCAAAGTATTTGGTGCTGGCGACTGAAAGCTTAAATATTTTATCGCCACTCGCGCTTAGGTTTGAAAAAGTGGTCGCATCAGGAAAAAAATGCTCGCAAATGCGAGTGAATTAGTCGCACCGTACAGCGTTGCCTATATAATATGGCAAATTTACTAACAATACTGAATCAGTCAATTACTTCATACGTTTTTCCAGTTTAAACTCTGCCTTGAGCATGATTCGTCAAGCTATAATCCTTGTAAGGGTCACTTTTTCCTCTAGAATCCGTGTTAAGGGTATAGTTTTTGAGAGTGGATTCACACGGATGATTACAACGTTTATACATGTTTATATAAATCATGTGATGCAGTGAATGTAGAAATAAAAAATACATGATGTGAATATGACTTACTATTTCAAGATCCCCAGGACATATAGAACATTTGAATGGTCGGCTACACCAATTGGATACGTTCATGAATTCAACACCCTGTATTGGTAGACTACATCTATATACATTTATACATGCAAATGAGAAAACAAAAAACAAGAAAATAAAATCAAACAAGGGGTTAATTAATCATAAAATGCGATTGAACGTAAAAAAACATAAAACATGCAACGTAACAAACATGCAAATGAGAAAACAAAACAAGAAAATCAAATAAAACCAGGTGTTAGTTAATCATGAAATGCAAATTGTGAACTTAAAATCAGATTATTTGTACTAAGCCAACTTACTTTGCGGGAATTGACACTAGTCCATCTGCTGAGCATTCACACATTGATTCCATAAAATGTGGTGGCCGACAGATGTCACATCTGCAGCTGTATCCTTTGCTGTCTGTGTGCAGATAATCAATTTCACCCTTGCAGGCCACACATGGCAGTATGAGCTGTAAGTATAAAAGATGTGCCGCCAAATAGGGACCCATTAGTCCAGTACCGTAGCCAGGGACAAGGGGGGGGGGGGGGCAGAGTGCCCCTGAAAAAAATTGACCGGGAAAATCGGGAAGGCAGCGGAAAATTGTAAAGGCAAAGAAAGGGAGAAGAGGATACAAAAAGGGAAGGAAAGGGAACGGACAGAAAGGAGAAAGGTAGACAGGCAAATTAGTTGAAAAATTGCAGTTTTTCACGTCGGTATGGGGACGCAACGCCATCGGGTCGAACTGGTGTTCACCAGGAAAAAATACCCTTTGCATCCCCCTGACATGTGACCCTGGATACACCACTGCATTAGTCACCATCTAGTAAATCAAGCATGTGCAACCTTTTCTACCACACGGGCCGCATTGGGATTTTGAGATCTATTCACGGGCCGCAGTGATTGTCAAACATTCCAAAACACGTCCGGGGGAGGAGTAATATGGAGAGGGGAAATGTCCATTGCTCATGGAATACCCGCTTCTCTTTGTGTAATTTCCTCTTTATACTCGCTGTTACTGCTGCAAGCGCCATTTTAACCAGGGATTTTATCACGCAATCACGCCTTGCCTTGAGTTATATTTACTAAATGCAGCGTCACCCTACTAATTATAAGGGAGCACACTACTAAATCAATCCGCCATTTGTGTAAAACTAGGGAGTTCCGGTTAAAACGGGCCGCATTATTAATGGGAATTGTAGGATTGCTTCGCGGGCCGCAGATAAGAGGTCGGCGGGCCGCATGTGGCCCGCGGGCCGCAGGTTGCACACGCTTGTAGTAAATGTATGACCCATTTTCACAGCCATTGTTGGTAAAGTATGGGTCTAAAATCCTTACTGTTGCTGTTTTTCCCTGAGATTTTAGCCAAATCTGTCAAATATATAGGAAAACATATATGGGACCATTTTCGCTCGAAAATTGGTAAATGTTAGGGTCAATTTTCATTTTGCTGGCGGCACATCTACCAATAGTACGGCAAATGAGATTGGATCAAGACTATTCTTTTCTCATGTCCGAAGGCAGACAGCAAAATTGTTAAACTTTATTTGTTGGGAGTGGCTCTTTTTACTTCATTCTTTTCTTCCGTCTTTTCTAACTTTCATTTCATTCAGCCAGCATGCTTATATAGGCTTTTTAAGCCTGGCCCGAGCAGTTTACTTGAGCCTGGTCCCTTCAGGACCAAAGCATGTATCCGTACGGACCGACGTGTAAACAAACAAATATATCTGACGGCGAACAGAGTAAGTGTAGGGAACGAAGTGCAGTGGATCATGGCATGGGGTCCAGAGGCCTTCTTAATGTGTTTTTTGGATTTTTTAATGCACTTTGAGGGTTCCTGCCACATAATTTCTTGTTTTATGTGGCAGTTTAACCCTTTGAACCCGAAAGGCCGAAAAATCGGCCTATTTTAGAACGCGCTGTGACCCGATAGGCCGATAAATCGGCCTTGGATCAGGTGACACATTGATCACATGATTTTTAGTGGTCATATGACTTTCAAATCACGTGATGTTTACCCGATGTTAGATACCTTGTTTCCGTAGGTTTATGTTGTGTTTTGATGTCATTTGCTGATGAAAACTATCGAAAATAGCACGAAATGGAATGAATATGCTTGCGCAGAAAATTCTCAGGTAGACAGTAATGCATTGTAGAACGGTTATAAATTGCAATTTTTGCGATAAAAACGGATGTTTATGTTATAACATTATCAATGATTATACGTCTGAGTAGATTAGCACTAGATGCGGACTGCCCTCTGTCATCGTTAACATATATTACCGATGATAGAGGGCAGAAACATATTTAGCATTTTACCCCCGGAGAAGTCAGGGTGGGTGTACCGAACCCTTATAATAACTCAGGGTTCAAAGGGTTAATGATCTTATCCATTTTGTTAAAAAATTAAAATAACAAAAATTAAAATTTGTTTTAGAGTGCCAGTTTTGTTACCCTTTTTTTTTTTTAGTGGTGGCTGGTCGGCAATCGTGAGTGCTGGCTACACCGGACCGGCACCGACCTGCTTAGTGACAAACCTGCAGTGAGCACCCCCCCCGGCAACACTTACCGCGTCCTGAGGACTTGGATCACATTCCAAATCTCTCTTCATCCTCTCTTCTTCACTTTCTTCAAACATGGTTGACAATTCTTCAAGGAATTGTCCAGCTTCTGTTTCTTCAAAATATTGCCCTTTCTCTATATACAGAGGAAGTAAGGAAACAGTAAAATTAAAAATAAAGCACTTAAGTTGAATGTTGCATTAAAGCTTTTTACATTGTTTTAACATTCTACAGTTGGCTGCAAAGCAGTTCAGCCCGGGGGGAGGGGGGCACTCAATTATTCTTTTGGTAGGGGTGTGCTGCCCAGGGTCTCAAAAAACGGGGCTTCCGAACTGAACTGTTGAGAATCTTATGACGAAAAATAGGGTCATATAAGAACTCATTTTCTCAAAAAACTATTTTTCTTCATCTGGACAGTGATGTATCTTTACAGGCGCAGCGTTTACGCATACATATGTATCATACGCAGTAATGCCACTGTCTCCACTGTCTCGTGATAGATAAATAAAGACTATATATAGTTGGACTTACCCTCGATGACAGGAATTACATTCTGGTCACTTTCTACTGGTTGATCATTACCAGCTGACTCACATCTTATCTGTTTACGAGAAAAAGAAAACACTGTTTTATGAAAAACCAAGTCGAAGCGATTTGTATCCAGGGTCCCCGGGGGAGGGGGCATTCAAATGTTTTTGAATGGAAATGCACAGCGCTGATCTTTGTCAGTGGTGAGAGTGTGAAATGATCAACTGTGTCTTAGAGAATGGACACATGAACACTGAATTTCACTCACATTTGATTTTTCTTTTTTTAAACGTGACCGTGAGGATGGTTCTGAGGCTAGGTGGGGTTGTGGGTATAGTGAGTGCTTGGTATGAACCTTTACCATAGAATAGCACAGACTGTTGTGATTGGCAATGTTGGTTGAGATTGGATTGTGATAAAACATGTCACCCCCCCCCCCCCCCCCCCCCCCCCCCCCCCCTTCAAGTTTCTGACTCGAAGACAATTTTCAACAAAAATTGACTTTCTGGTAAAGTCCTTGTCGGTCATGAGGCTGACATTCATATTAGCAATGTTATGAGGGAGGAGGTAGAACTTATTGAATGACCCTCATATATTGGTCCAATATAGTATATGGCCATGTGTTTTGAACTCGCCACCCAAAAAAGGGTGGTGGCGTTGCATTTTTGGTGACGAATCATCCATCTCTCTCTATTAACTCAACAACTAAATAAGGTAGAGCTATGGTTGAGGTGTCATGTGAAAGCCTATTTATCTAGCTACATTGTGTTAATAAATCAGGTATTTCTATAAATGTTTGGCTGTGATATGATTGATTATGTTGTGAAAGTCAGGGGTGGTGGCGGTGGCGGCGGTGGCGGCGTTGTGTACAATCTCTATGGGAAATATAGAAAATCTTCCCAATTCTACGTTCAATTTACTATAACTTCTCATCCCTGTATGGTACAAACATGATTTTGCTCTCATTTTATAGATTATTTTATATGCTATAAGATTCTGTTTCAACAAATGTGACAACTATTGTGCAACAATTGTAACTAGATCTTGCTCCGGTCTAAGACCAGGCTACCTTGATTTTTCTTTGAGAAAATGATCCCTAGTGACCCCTTCTTGACCTTTGACCTGATTAAAATGATTGACTTATTTTCTTGGCTCATCAATCCAAACAAGATGCAACAAATCCGGTCCAAATCGGATCATGTCTTAAATTTTACCCCTTTAAAGTTCAATGACCCCTTTTGACCCCTTCTTGACCTTTGACCTGGTCAATATAATTGAATTATTTTCTTGGCTCATCAAATCAAACAAGATGCAACAAACCCGGTCAAAATCGAACCATGTCTTTACTTTTACCCCTGTAAAGTTCAATGACCCCTATTGACCCAATGTGACCTTTGACCTGGTCAATATGATTTATTTATTTTCTTTGCTCATCAATCCAAACAAGATGCAACAAATCCCGTCCAAATCGGAGCATGTCTTAACTTTTAGCTCTGTAATGTTCAATGACCCCTAGTGACCCCTTTTTGACCTTTGACCTGGTCAATATGATTGACTTATTTTCTTGGCTCATCAATCCAAACAAGATGCAACAAACCCGGTCCAAATCGGAGCATGTCTAAACTTTTACCCCTGTAAAGTTCAATGACCCCTAGTGACCCGGTATGACATGTCACTTTTAATCGCAGAACACCCTATATATGCATGGACCCAAGGAATCTTTTGACCAATTCTGATAATCATGGGTCATTTCCTCTTGAAAAAATAGCATTTTAAGTGACTGGAGTGAAAATTGACATTTTGACCCCTAGTGACCCCAAATGATTTTTAATTTAAAAAAAACGTTCTTTTGTACATGCGTACGGTCAAAAGGAATATGTGGACCAATTTTGACGATCCTAGGTCATTTCACTAAATTGGAAATGCGTTTTAAGTGAAAATCACCTTTTGACCCCTAGTGACCCCTTCTTGACCTTTGACCTGGTCAATATGATTGACTTATTTTCTTGGCTCATCAAATTAAACAAGATGCAACAAATCCTGTCCAAATCGGAGCATGTCTTAACTTTTACCCCTGTAAAGTTCAATGACCCCTAGTGACCCCGTATGACATGTCACTTGTAATCGCTGAACACCCTATATGTGCATGGACCCACGGAATCTTTTGACCAATTGTGAAGGTCATGAGTCATTTCCTCTGAGACAAGATGCATTTTAAGCGATCGAATTGAAAATTTACATTTTGACCCCTAGTGACCCTTTCTTGACCTTTGACCTGGTCAATATGTTTGACTTATATTCTTGGCTCATCAAACCAAACAAGATGCAACAAACCCGGTCCAAATCGGAGAATGTCTTAACTTTTACCTCTGTAAAGTTCAATGACCCCTAGTGACCCCATATGACATGTCACTTTTAATCGCTGAACACCCTATATGTGCATGGACCCAAGGAATCTTTTGACCAATTGTGAAGGTCATGAGTCATTTCCTCTGAGACAAGATGCATTTTAAGTGATCGAATTGAAAATTTACATTTTGACCCCTAGTGACCCCAAATGATTTTTAATTTTAAAAACCTTTCTTTTGTATATGCGTACGTTCATAAGGAATATGTGGACCAATTTTGACGATCCTAGGTCATTTCACTAAATTGGAAATGCGTTTTAAGTGAAAATCACCTTTTGACCCCTAGTGACCCCTGTGTGACCTTTGACCCCAAACCGTGAACACCCTATATGAAGGTCTGGTGGGGGGTCCTACTGACCAAGTCTGGTGATTGTAGCATGTAAACTGTAGGAGGAGATGCATTTTGTAGGTGGGTTTGAGGAAAGAAGATGAAGATGAAGAAGATGAAGATGAAGAAGATGAAGATGAAGAAGAAAGAAACGGCACAGATACAGAACCTCGATTTTTGGAAAAAATCAAGGTAAGAAACGGCAGAGATAGAATACCTCGATTTTTTGAAAAAATCAAGGTAAGAAACAGGTAGAATACAGTATATTAGTCGTTTCTCGACTAATATAAGAAACGGCAGAGATACAGAACCTCGATTTTTGGGAAAAAATCAAGGTAAGAAACACGACAGATACAATACCTGGATTTTTGAAAAAATCAAGGTAACAAACCCGGTCCAAATCGGAGCATGTCTTAACTTTTACACTTGTAAAGTTCAATGACCCCGTAATTGACCCTTCTTGACCTTTGACCTGGTCAATATGATTGACTTTTTTTCTTGGCTCATCAATCCAAACAAGATGCAACAAACCCGGTCCAAATCGGAGCATGTCTTAACTTTTACTACTGTAAAATTCAATGACCCCTAGTGACCCCTTCTTGACCTTTGACCTGGTCAATATGATTGACTTATTTTCTCGGCTTATCAATTCAAACAAGATGCAACAAACTCGGTCCCAATCGGAGCATGTATTAACTTTTACCTCTGTAAAGTTCAATGACCCCTAGTGACCCCTTCTTGACCTTTGACATGGTCAATATGATTAAATTATTTTCATGGCTCATCAATCCAAACAAGATGCAACAAATTTGGTTCATATCAGAGCATGTCTTAACTTTTACCTCTGTAAAGTTCAATGACCCCTAGTGACCCCGTATGACATGTCACTTTTAATCGCTGAAGACCCTATATGAACATGGACCCACGGAATTTTTTGACCAATTATGAAGGTCATGAGTCATTTCCTCTGAGACAAGATGCATTTTAAGTGATCGAATTGAAAATTTACATTTTGACCCCTAGTGACCCCAAATGATTTTTAATTTTAAAAACCGATCTTTTGTACATGCGTACGGTCAAAAGGAATATGTGGACCAATTTTGACGATCCTAGGTCATTTCACTAAATTGGAAATGCGTTTTAAGTGAAAATCACCTTTTGACCCCTAGTGACCCCTTCTTGACCTTTGACCTGGTTAATATGATTAACTTATTTTCTTGCCTCATCAAACCAAACAAGATGCAACAAACCCGGTCCAAATCGGAGCATGTCTTAACTTTTACCTCTGTAAAGTTCAATGACCCCTAGTGACCCCGTATGACATGTCACTTTTAATCGCTGAACACCCTATATGTGCATGGAACCACGGAATCTTTTGACCAATTGTGAAGGTCATGAGTCATTTCCTCTGAGACAAGATGCATTTTAAGCGATCGAATTGAAAATTTACATTTTGACCCCTAGTGACCCTTTCTTGACCTTTGACCTGGTCATTATGATTGACTTATATTCTTGGCTCATCAAACCAAACAAGATGCAACAAACCCGGTCCAAATCGGAGCATGTCTTAACTTTTACCTCTGTAAAGTTCAATGACCCCTAGTGACCCCATATGACATGTCACTTTTAATCGCTGAACACCCTATATGTGCATGGACTCAAGGAATCTTTTGACCAATTGTGAAGGTCATGAGTCATTTCCTCTGAGACAAGATGCATTTTAAGTGATCGAATTGAAAATTTACATTTTGACCCCTAGTGACCCCAAATGATTTCTAATTTTAAAAACCATTCTTTTGTATGCGTACGGTCATAAGGAATATGTGGACCAATTTTGACGATCCTAGGTCATTTCACTAAATTGGAAATACGTTTTAAGTGAAAATCACCTTTTGACCCCTAGTGACCCCTGTGTGACCTTTGACCCCAAACCGTGAACACCCTATACTATATGAAGGTCTGGTGGGGGGTTCTACTGACCAAGTCTGGTGATTGTAGCATGTAAACTGTAGGAGGAGATGCATTTTGTAGGTGGGTTTGAGGAAAGAAGATGAAGATGAAGATGAAGAAGAAAGAAACGGCACAGATACAGAACCTCGATTTTTGGAAAAAATCAAGGTAATCATGAATCGATTGCATTGTCCTTGGCTTTTTCCCTATTCCCTACACAGTGAACTTGCCCTAATTCATCGGTTTTACATACATGACTATAACAAAAGAAATATTTAACCGATGATAGCAAAATTATACATTTTTGGAAAGCTCTCAAATAGGGGAATTCAAAAATGCCGTTTAAATCAGGATAGGGTGCATACTCCAAAAAATATACTTGTAAACTCTTACAAATATGAAATTTAAACGTTTGTGCTCATTTACTTCTCGATATAGTATATTTCAACATGTTTACCATTAACAACTATTATGTTCTGATGGGTAATTGCATGAGGAACTTAAATATGCACAGTAAAATTATTATTGGGGTAGGTATAAAAATATTATTGAGCTTAACTCAAAATATGAAAAAAAATCGATATTTTTAACATTCTTAATCACAACATGTTACCATTAGCTTTTATCTAAATTCCAATAGCATATTTAGATTTCTTGTGAGATTACCGTTCAGAAAATATATACTTTTTATGGGGTAGAACAAATAGTTATTGCGATATGTTAATTCGAATCTCAGATGGTGTAAAATGTAAAAATCTGGACATGCAACGGTAAGGGTGGCGAGTTCAAACACACGGCCATATGTACCAAAACACGCACACTTTGAGTCACATACTTTTTTTATTTTTTATGGTAGCCTTGAGAAACCCCTAGTTATATAGCTGCATGTACCCCTCCCCTCTTCCCCACCGATCAAATTTCTAGCAATTGCTGATGATGGACAAATTGTGGGATTCAACATTGATCCACTGCTGCGAAACTTTTACCTCTGTAAAGTTCAATGACCCCTAGTGACCCCTTCTTGACCTTTGACATGGTCAATATGATTAAATTATTTTCATGGCTCATCAATCCAAACAAGATGCAACAAATTTGGTTCATATCAGAGCATGTCTTAACTTTTACCTCTGTAAAGTTCAATGACCCCTAGTGACCCCGTATGACATGTCACTTTTAATCGCTGAAGACCCTATATGAACATGGACCCACGGAATTTTTTGACCAATTATGAAGGTCATGAGTCATTTCCTCTGAGACAAGATGCATTTTAAGTGATCGAATTGAAAATTTACATTTTGACCCCTAGTGACCCCAAATGATTTTTAATTTTAAAAACCGATCTTTTGTACATGCGTACGGTCAAAAGGAATATGTGGACCAATTTTGACGATCCTAGGTCATTTCACTAAATTGGAAATGCGTTTTAAGTGAAAATCACCTTTTGACCCCTAGTGACCCCTTCTTGACCTTTGACCTGGTTAATATGATTAACTTATTTTCTTGCCTCATCAAACCAAACAAGATGCAACAAACCCGGTCCAAATCGGAGCATGTCTTAACTTTTACCTCTGTAAAGTTCAATGACCCCTAGTGACCCCGTATGACATGTCACTTTTAATCGCTGAACACCCTATATGTGCATGGAACCACGGAATCTTTTGACCAATTGTGAAGGTCATGAGTCATTTCCTCTGAGACAAGATGCATTTTAAGCGATCGAATTGAAAATTTACATTTTGACCCCTAGTGACCCTTTCTTGACCTTTGACCTGGTCATTATGATTGACTTATATTCTTGGCTCATCAAACCAAACAAGATGCAACAAACCCGGTCCAAATCGGAGCATGTCTTAACTTTTACCTCTGTAAAGTTCAATGACCCCTAGTGACCCCATATGACATGTCACTTTTAATCGCTGAACACCCTATATGTGCATGGACTCAAGGAATCTTTTGACCAATTGTGAAGGTCATGAGTCATTTCCTCTGAGACAAGATGTATTTTAAGTGATCGAATTGAAAATTTACATTTTGACCCCTAGTGACCCCAAATGATTTCTAATTTTAAAAACCATTCTTTTGTATGCGTACGGTCATAAGGAATATGTGGACCAATTTTGACGATCCTAGGTCATTTCACTAAATTGGAAATACGTTTTAAGTGAAAATCACCTTTTGACCCCTAGTGACCCCTGTGTGACCTTTGACCCCAAACCGTGAACACCCTATACTATATGAAGGTCTGGTGGGGGGTTCTACTGACCAAGTCTGGTGATTGTAGCATGTAAACTGTAGGAGGAGATGCATTTTGTAGGTGGGTTTGAGGAAAGAAGATGAAGATGAAGATGAAGAAGAAAGAAACGGCACAGATACAGAACCTCGATTTTTGGAAAAAATCAAGGTAATCATGAATCGATTGCATTGTCCTTGGCTTTTTCCCTATTCCCTACACAGTGAACTTGCCCTAATTCATCGGTTTTACATACATGACTATAACAAAAGAAATATTTAACCGATGATAGCAAAATTATACATTTTTGGAAAGCTCTCAAATAGGGGAATTCAAAAATGCCGTTTAAATCAGGATAGGGTGCATACTCCAAAAAATATACTTGTAAACTCTTACAAATATGAAATTTAAACGTTTGTGCTCATTTACTTCTCGATATAGTATATTTCAACATGTTTACCATTAACAACTATTATGTTCTGATGGGTAATTGCATGAGGAACTTAAATATGCACAGTAAAATTATTATTGGGGTAGGTATAAAAATATTATTGAGCTTAACTCAAAATATGAAAAAAAATCGATATTTTTAACATTCTTAATCACAACATGTTACCATTAGCTTTTATCTAAATTCCAATAGCATATTTAGATTTCTTGTGAGATTACCGTTCAGAAAATATATACTTTTTATGGGGTAGAACAAATAGTTATTGCGATATGTTAATTCGAATCTCAGATGGTGTAAAATGTAAAAATCTGGACATGCAACGGTAAGGGTGGCGAGTTCAAACACACGGCCATATGTACCAAAACACGCACACTTTGAGTCACATACTTTTTTTATTTTTTATGGTAGCCTTGAGAAACCCCTAGTTATATAGCTGCATGTACCCCTCCCCTCTTCCCCACCGATCAAATTTCTAGCAATTGCTGATGATGGACAAATTGTGGGATTCAACATTGATCGGGGGAGGTGACACTTATATCACGGACAGGGAAAGTGTTCGAAATGTGTTCTAACATTGTAGTCTTCGAGATTTTATTTTTACCTTAAAAATGGCCGGCCGCCATGAACATAATATTGTGGGGAATTCCCCTTCAATTACGTCATCATCCAAAATGGTAGTCGATAGATATAAGTCGCTTAAGTGCCGCATGCGATTGGTTCTCATATAGGCTTATATTATTAGATTTACCACTTACCGGTTTTAATAACACTAGTAGTACTAGACATGTGCCAACATTCTCAAGATGCAAAAATCGGGCCATTTCACCGTTTTTACACCACCTGTAAACACTCACTGCTGCGAAACTTTACCAACAGGTACTACCAAGCTTAGTACTACCAGTCGATCTCAAATTATGTCGACGTCAATGTCATCACTGGTCATGCGCATTAAAACTATGGAATTTCCCCACTGCTGTTCATTCATAATAATTAACTGAAAGCAACACAATTTCGCTCGCATTTTAATTTCGCTAATTTCGCTAGGTCCTCTATTCGCTAAAATAATGTGCCGCTTTAAGATCATTGTATATGTATACATGTAGGCCTATATAGATAGGTTAACAAAGCAAGTTGATTGAAATGAGTGAAATTAAAATGAAGGTGGCGATTTGTAAATTCGCTAAATTTTATTGCCATGATATTTATGAGTTTTATAGTATAGTACATGTCAGTACATGTTCGCACTCTGATTAGGGGAGATCGGGGCTGATCTGTTACCGGGTTTCTTACAAAATTGATTTTGTGTACATGTCCACGGTCCCAAGGAAAGAGAATGCTATTATAAAAGTTCAACACATAAGTTATAAGACACACAAGTCACAAAAACCATGTCAAAAGAAACAAACTTGTGATGGACAGTGGCGGCGCTACTACAACGGGGAGGGGGGGGGGGCATTCGTTTGTTATCAATTGAAGATAACATTCATGACACAACCACTTCATTAACTATCTACTGAAGACTGAAGAAAGCATTCATGAGACAACCACCTCATATGACTATACTGGAGATAGCATTCATGAGACAACCACCTCATTTGCTATCTACTGGAGATAGCATTCATGAGACAATCACCTCATTTGCTATCTTCTGAAGATAGCATTCATGAAACAATCACCTCATTTGCTATCTACTGAAGAGCATTCATGAGACAACCACCTCATTTGCTATCTACTGAAGATATCATTCATGAAACAACCAGGCTCATTTACTATCTACTGAAGATAGCATTCATAAGACAACCACCTCATTTGCTATCTACTGAAGATAGCATTCATAAGACAATCACCTCATTTGCTATCTACTGGAGATAGCATTCATGAGACAATCACCTCATTTGCTATCTTCTGAAGATAGCATTCATGAAACAATCACCTCATTTGCTATCTACTGAAGAGCATTCATGAGACAACCACCTCATTTGCTATCTACTGAAGATATCATTCATGAAACAACCAGGCTCATTTACTATCTACTGAAGATAGCATTCATAAGACAACCACCTCATTTGCTATCTACTGAAGATAGCATTCATAAGACAATCACCTCATTTGCTATCTACTGAAGATAGCATTCATGAGACAACCACCTCATTTGCTATCTACTGAAGATAGCATTCATGAGACAACCACCTCATTTACTATCTACTGAAGATATCACTAATGAGACAACCACCTCATTTACTATCTACTGAAGATAGCATTTATGAGACAATCACCTCATGTACTATATACTGAAGATAGCATTCATGAGACAACCACCTTATTTACTATATACTGAAGATAGCATTTATGAGACAACCACCTCATTTACTATATACTAAAGATAGCATTTATGAGACAACCACCTCATTTACTATCTACTGAAGATAGCATTCATGAGACAACCACCTCATTTGCTATCTACTGAAGATAGCATTCATGAGACAACCACCTCATTTACTATCTACTGAAGATAGCATTTATGAGACAATCACCTCATTTACTATATACTGAAGATAGCATTCAAGAGGCAACCACCTTATTTGCTATCTACTGAAGATAGCATTCATGAGACAATCATCTCATTTGCTATCTACTGAAGATAGCATTCATGAGATAACCACCTCATTTACTATATACTGAAGATAGCATTCATGAGACAACCACCTCATTTACTATCTACTAAAGATAGCATTCATGAGACAACCACCTCATTTGCTATCTACTAAAGATAGCATTCATGAGACAACCACCTCATTTGCTATCTACTGAAGATAGCATTCATAAGACAACTACCTCATTTACTATCTACTGAAGATAGCATTCATGAGACAACCACCTCATTTACTATCTACTAAAGATAGCATTCATGAGACAACCACCTCATTTGCTATCTACTAAAGATAGCATTCATGAGACAACCACCTCATTTACTATCTACTAAAGATAGCATTCATGAGACAACCACCTCATTTACTATCTACTAAAGATAGCATTCATGAGACAACCACCTCATTTACTATCTACTAAAGATAGCATTCATGAGACAACCACCTCATTTGCTATCTACTGAAGATAGCATTCATGAGACAACCACCTTATTTACTATCTACTGAAGATAGCATTCATGAGACAACCACCTTATTTACTATCAACTGAAGATAGCATTCATGAGACAACCACCTCATTTACTATCTACTAAAGATAGGATTCATGAGACAACCACCTCATTTACTATCTACTGAAGATAGCATTCATGAGACAACCACCTCATTTGCTATCTACTGAAGATAGCATTCATGAGACAACCACCTCATTAACTATATACTGAAGATAGCATTCATGAGACAACCACCTCATTTACTATATACTAAAGATAGCATTCATGAGACAACCACCTCATTTGCTATCTACTGAAGATAGCATTCATGAGACAACCACCTCATTTGCTATCTACTGAAGATAGCATTCATGAGACAACCACCTCATTTACTATATACTGAAGATAGCATTCATGAGACAACCAACTCATTTACTATCTACTGAAGATAGCATTCATGAGACAACCACCTCATTTACTATCTACTGAAGATATCACTAATGAGACAACCACCTTATTTACTATCTACTGAAGATAGCATTCATGAGACAACCACCTCATTTACTATATACTGAAGATAGCATTCATGAGACAACCACCTCATTTGCTATCTACTGAAGCTGGCATTCATGAGACAACCACCTCATTTGCTATCTACTGAAGATAGCATTCATGAGACAACCACCTTATTTACTATCTACTGAAGATAGCATTCATGAGACAACCACCTCATTTACTATATACTGAAGATAGCATTCATGAGACAACCACCTCATTTACTATCTACTAAAGATAGCATTCATGAGACAACCACCTCATTTGCTATCTACTGAAGATAGCATTCATGAGACAACCACCTCATTTGCTATCTACTGAAGATATCATTCATGAGACAACCATCTCATTTGTTATCTACTGAAGATAGCATTCATGAGACAACCACCTCATTTGCTATCTACTGAAGATAGCATTCATGAGACAACCACCTCATTTACTATCTACTAAAGATAACATTCATGAGACAACCACCTCATTTGCTATCTACTGAAGATAGCATTCATGAGACAACCACCTTATTTACCATCTACTAAAGATAGCATTCATGAGACAACCACCTCATTTGCTATCTACTGAAGATAGCATTCATGAGACAACCACCTCATTTGCTATCTACTGAAGATAGCATTCATGAGACAACCACCTTATTTACTATCTACTGAAGATAGCATTCATGAGACAACCACCTCATTTGCTATCTACTGAAGATAGCATTCATGAGACAACCACCTCATTTACTATATACTGAAGATAGCATTCATGAGACAACCACCTCATTAACTATATACTGAAGATAGCATTCATGAGACAACCACCTCATTTACTATATACTAAAGATAGCATTCATGAGACAACCACCTCATTTGCTATCTACTGAAGATAGCATTCATGAGACAACCACCTCATTTGCTATCTACTGAAGATAGCATTCATGAGACAACCACCTCATTTACTATATACTGAAGATAGCATTCATGAGACAACCAACTCATTTACTATCTACTGAAGATAGCATTCATGAGACAACCACCTCATTTACTATCTACTGAAGATATCACTAATGAGACAACCACCTTATTTACTATCTACTGAAGATAGCATTCATGAGACAACCACCTCATTTACTATATACTGAAGATAGCATTCATGAGACAACCACCTCATTTGCTATCTACTGAAGATAGCATTCATGAGACAACCACCTCATTTGCTATCTACTGAAGATAGCATTCATGAGACAACCACCTTATTTACTATCTACTGAAGATAGCATTCATGAGACAACCACCTCATTTACTATATACTGAAGATAGCATTCATGAGACAACCACCTCATTTACTATCTACTAAAGATAGCATTCATGAGACAACCACCTCATTTGCTATCTACTGAAGATAGCATTCATGAGACAACCACCTCATTTGCTATCTACTGAAGATATCATTCATGAGACAACCATCTCATTTGTTATCTACTGAAGATAGCATTCATGAGACAACCACCTCATTTGCTATCTACTGAAGATAGCATTCATGAGACAACCACCTCATTTACTATCTACTAAAGATAACATTCATGAGACAACCACCTCATTTGCTATCTACTGAAGATAGCATTCATGAGACAACCACCTTATTTACCATCTACTAAAGATAGCATTCATGAGACAACCACCTCATTTGCTATCTACTGAAGATAGCATTCATGAGACAACCACCTCATTTGCTATCTACTGAAGATAGCATTCATGAGACAACCACCTTATTTACTATCTACTGAAGATAGCATTCATGAGACAACCACCTCATTTACTATCTACTAAAGATAGCATTCATGAGACAACCACCTCATTTGCTATCTACTGAAGATAGCATTCATGAGACAACCACCTTATTTACTATCTACTAAAGATAGCATTCATGAGACAACCACCTTATTTACTATCTACTGAAGATAGCATTCATGAGACAACCACCTTATTTACTATTTACTGAAGATAGCATTCATGAGACAACCACCTTATTTGCTATCTACTGAAGATAGCATTCATGAGACAATCACCTCATTTGCTATCTACTGAAGATAGCATTCATGAGACAACCACCTTATTTGCTATCTACTGAAGATAGCATTCATGAGACAATCACCTCATTTACTATCTACTGAAGATATCACTAATGAGACAACCACCTCCTTTACTATCTACTGAAGATAGCATTCATGAGACAACCACCTCATTTACTATCTACTAAAGATAGCATTCATGAGACAACCACCTCATTTGCTATTTACTGAAGATAGCATTCATGAGACAACCACCTTATTTGCTATCTACTGAAGATAGCATTCATGAGACAATCACCTCATTTGCTATCTACTGAAGATAGCATTCATGAGACAACCACCTCATTTGCTATCTACTGAAGATAGCATTCATAAGACAACCACCTCATTTACTATCTACTGAAGATAGCATTCATGAGACAACCACCTTATTTACTATCTACTGAAGATAGCATTCATGAGACAACCACCTTATTTACTATCTACTGAAGATAGCATTCATGAGACAACCACCTCATTTGCTATCTACTGAAGATAGCATTCATGAGACAACCACCTCATTTACTATCTACTGAAGATAGCATTCATGAGACAACCACCTCATTTGCTATCTACTGAAGATAGCATTCATGAGACAACCACCTCATTTACTATCTACTGAAGATAGCATTCATGAGACAATCACCTCATTTGCTATCTACTGAAGATAGCATTCATGAGACAACCACCTCATTTGCTATCTACTGAAGATAGCATTCATAAGACAACCACCTCATTTACTATCTACTAAAGATAGCATTCATGAGACAACCACCTCATTTACTATCTACTGAAGATAGCATTCATGAGACAACCACCTCATTTACTATATACTGAAGATAGCATTCATGAGACAACCACCTCATTTACTATCTACTGAAGATAGCATTCATGAGACAACCACCTTATTTACTATCTACTGAAGATAGCATTCATGAGACAACCACCTCATTTACTATCTACTGAATATAGCATTCAAGAGGCAACCACCTCATTTACTATCTACTGAAGATAGCATTCATGAGACAACCACCTTATTTGCTATCTACTGAAGATAGCATTCATGAGACAACCACCTCATTTACTATCTACTGAAGATAGCATTCATAAGACAACCACCTCATTTACTATCTACTAAAGATAGCATTCATGAGACAACCACCTTATTTACTATCTACTGAAGATAGCATTTATGAGACAACCACCTCATTTGCTATCTACTGAAGATAGCATTCATGAGACAACCACCTTATTTACTATCTACTGAAGATAGCATTTATGAGACAACCACCTCATTTGCTATCTACTGAAGATAGCATTCATGAGACAACCACCTTATTTACTATCTACTAAAGATAGCATTCATGAGACGACCACCTCATTTGCTATCTACTGAAGATAGCATTCATGAGACAACCACCTCATTTGCTATCTACTGAAGATAGCATTCATGAGACAACCACCTCATCTACTATCTACTGAATATAGCATTCAAGAGGCAACCACCTCATTTGCTATCTACTGAAGATAGCATTCATGAGACAATCACCTCATTTACTATCTACTGAAGATAGCATTCATGAGACAACCACCTCATCTACTATCTACTGAATATAGCATTCAAGAGGCAACCACCTCATTTGCTATCTACTGAAGATAGCATTCATGAGACAACCACCTCATTTAGATAGCATTCACAAGACAACCAACTCATTTACTATCTACTGAAGATATCATTCATGAGACAATCATCTCATTTGCTATCTACTGAAGATAGCATTCATGAGACAACCACCTCATTTGCTATCTACTGAAGATAGCATTCATGAGACAACCACCTCATCTACTATCTACTGAATATAGCATTCAAGAGGCAACCACCTCATTTGCTATCTACTGAAGATAGCATTCATGAGACAACCACCTCAATTGCTATCTACTGAAGATAGCATTCAAGAGGCAACCACCTCATTTGCTATCTACTAAAGATAGCATTCATGAGACAACCATCTCATTTGCTATACTGAAGATAGCATTCATGAGACAATCACCTCATTTACTATCTTCTGAAGATAGCATTCATGAGACGACCACCTCATTTACTATCTACTGAATATAGCATTCATGAGACAATCACCTCATTTACTATCTACTGAAGATAGCATTCATGAGACAACCACCTCATTTACAAATTGTGAGATAGGCTTTTACGACGGGTATTCATAATATACACTCGGCAAAAGAAGTTCTTGGACACTTAAATTAAATTAATATTTAATAGAATATATATAATTATATATATGATTATATATATATATAATTGTATATCAAAATAAGCAGAAAGTAATCCTCTAACAGCTTAACATGGAATTTAGACATGATCACTCATGCATGGCAGATCCCATTCACTTGACAATGGCAAGAAGATTGCAAAAAATTGGATAATCCCTCCATTCAAATGACTGTAAATGCTCATTTCTTGCAATTTCCTTTTACGCACCTTACCATTGCTTAATGAATGTGCTCAGCCATGCATGAATGCGTACATCTTAATTTCATACAGACATGATAGAGAATTATTGTCTGCTTATTTTGACATGTAATTGTTTAATTTATATTAAATATTTATGTGAAATATTTGAACTTCAATGAGTGTCCAGGAACTTCTTTTGACGAGTGTAAGTTAAAAGTTTAACGGGTTCGCCTCGGACAAGTTTTAATCTGTCAAGTTTTCGTAAGGATTAGCTCTGATTTCTTCAGGACCAAATTATTATATTAAACAAAACATAGAGATTACCACTTCTCTTGTTATCATTTGGGCTGCCCCTTGCCCGATGATTTGAGAGTAGGTGCCCTTTCCTACTTGTGAAAGAATTGGTGGCTCTGAAAAGAGCCGTTCAAATGGATTGCTGCTTCCACTGAACAGAGATGGTGGCTCTGAAAAGAGCTCTACACGTAGGTTGTCACTAGCCTACTATATATAACTTTGGTTCTAATAGAACCTCCAAAGGACTGCCCCTTGACCAATGGAAATAACGTATAGACTGCCCCATGTCTACTACAGACTACAATAAGTCTAATGCACAGTAGTGCGGTCACTGATCTGTAAAAATCGTTTGACGCTGGAACGAACTTGAGCAGGGTTTGTAATGGTTCATCGCAGACCTGGCTGAAAAAATTACAAGACTGTTATCGATTGACGGGATTGATTGATAGGAAAACCCACACACACTGATCAGTATCTGCATTTTACATCCAATCATCACCTATCGGCAAAAAATAGCGTTTGGTATACAGAGCTTGACTCTATGCGATAATGAACATCGCAATAATGAGTAAAAATCACATTGAAAAAGCATTGAATAAGAATTTATCCCTCGAAACTCGTACACAAAGCTATTAGAAGACAAAGTGCTAATTTAAGCCAAGAAAAGATAGTGGAAGAAGTGACACTCATCCTTATTGAAAAGCACGAATCTGATCATTCTAAACAGTAATGCAAACCTCCTTCTGTAGGATGATTGTCACTTTTGAAACTGGACCCACGACCATTGAAATGACAATAACTCCGCTCCGCAACATCGTATCTCATCGATCGAGGTGTCAAAATACGCAGAACAAAATTATGCACTTGATTATTTGCTCCGATTAATGCATACCCTTTCGAGCCGTTATATATTGGATCATTTCTAAGTGTTCGATACTTTTTGTGAGCAGTTTATACTTTACGCAGGTATACAGCCTTTTCGAATAGTGCCCTCTTATGTGACCCGGTAGTATGAAATTACATTGTTCGATTTAAGCTATCCGCATGCCCTGCAAAACGTGCACCATATACCCGAAAAGTATACTCCTATGTGAACTCAGCCTGACGGACATCATTTATAATATGTTGTAAATATATATTTTATTTACAATAAATAAATAAATAAATTGTGAACACACACACAAAAAGATTTCATACAAGAATATCTGCAAGTTATATTTTCTTTAATAAATCATTATGTAGTGGCCTTACATTCCTCACTTGTTGGGCATTATTAGTCATAAGAAAATACTTGTTGAGGTCACAAAAATAAACAAACCTGATCTACAGGCAAACGGACATGGTAGAGAAGGTTAGTCAGGCGTTTTGGGGCTTTTTTGTTGTTGTTTTTCCAAAATTCTTGAAAAAATTGGGTGAATTTCAAAAACAAAACATAATTTCAATTTTGTTTCAACAACAAATTAGTGTTAAAAAAATGTCAACACGATTTTGTTTTTAAAAATGTATTTTTTAAGGAAAAACAGGGTCAGTAGGGCCCTTTAGAACAGGGTTTATATTTTGGATAATTATTTCTCCTTTACATATAGGTCTGTGTACCATAAATCCCAGATTTTTTACATTTTATACGTATATAGAGTGATACAAATATTGACACCATTCAAAGGCAAATAGCACACACATTTTAATGGAGGATATTTTGAATTGTTTTGATATATTCATTATGATATCGAAGTCAAATATGAAAACGAGTTTAAATTAGAATATATTACCCATTTAAAGAGAATGTGTTAAAAACAATTAATCATCACATAGTTATTGGAGCATTTTTGGGACAAACAGTTACTGTATAGAAAACATTAATGATGATTATGTTTTCCAATTAAAATAAATAATTAATAGATATAGTTTCATATTATCAAATTCAATGTGCTATGGTGTTCCACTTTTAAAACAAGGCAATACATAAAAAGCTGGTTTTGATTGTAGTGACCAAATTCCATGGACCTTTTTCTTACATAACATAATATTATAATTCTTATTTGTAAGGCACTATTCCATCTAGATCATAAGGCATGCGAAAAAGAACACAAAATAGCATGGACAAAGGTGGGTAGGCACTATTCCATCTAGATCATAAGGCATGCGAAATAGAACACAAAATAGCATGGACAAAGGTGGGTAGGCACTATTCCATCTAGATCATAAGGCATGCGAAATAGAACACAAAATAGCATGGACAAAGGTGGGTAGGCACTATTCCATCTAGATCATAAGGCATGCGAAATAGAACACAAAATAGCATGGACAAAGGTGGGTAGGCACTATTCCATCTAGATCATAAGGCATGCGAAATAGAACACAAAATAGCATGGACAAAGGTGGGTAGGCACTATTCCATCTAGATCATAAGGCATGCGAAATAGAACACAAAATAGCATGGACAAAGGTGGGTAGGCACTATTCCATCTAGATCATAAGGCATGCGAAATAGAACACAAAATAGCATGGACAAAGGTGGGTAGGCACTATTCCATCTAGATCATAAGGCATGCGAAATAGAACACAAAATAGCATGGACAAGGGTGGGTCTTAACACTTTCCACTCGTCTGCAGACAACATTCTAAAGTTTCACAAAATACTTCAAAAAATGTCAAAACTATTGAGTTGCATTACCATGTTTGGAATCACCATGAGAAATGTATTAAAATAAGTACAAACATGCCTAGTATTGGTTCCATAATCCTTGAGATCGACCTTAAAAGTTGTGAAAGGTTTATGAAAACATACTTTGTACTATGGTAAAGCCAATAGCCACGTAGAAAGTGTTAAAGGTATATTATGTGATCTTTCCAGGAAACGCCCTCAACATCGAAAAAAAATTGAGAGCAGATTTTCTTGCAGATTTACATTTCTGATCATAAATCGTGCATACATTCCAAGTTACAGGGCGATACGATTCTTAATTACTTCAAAATCATGGTTTTAGAGTGAAAATAAACTGTCCGATTGTCAATTTTTGTCCGACAACTTATTTAACTCTAGTCTAAATTCACTCTAAAACCATGATCTTGAGGTAAATAGGAATCGTATCGCTCTGTAACTTGGAATGTATGTCCGATTTATGATCAGAAATGTAAATCTGTAAGAAAATCTACTTTCTAAAAAAAATCATGAATAGAGGGCGCTCTCTGGAAAAGATCACGTAATATGCCTTTAAGGGGGGTGTGGACTCTCAGGTACAGCCTCCGTAAAACTGCCGTAACTTCTTCAATACTCATTTAATCTTTATAAACGTATACAGTTTTTTGCAGAAAAGGGTTCAATGAATCCAACCATGATAATGAAATTGACCATTTTGGGAAAAAATAATAAAAACACATTTTTTGGCACTTTTTGGTCTGTAACTCAAAAAATAAAAAATAAGATATTAAAAAAAAAAAAATGCTCCTGGGGAATGTTATCAGGATTATCATAAAACTAGTATGACAAAATTTAACCAAATATATTTTGAGTTATCTTTTCCAAACCTAAAATGGGTCAAAAAACATGTTTTTTATAATTTTTCCAAAATGGTCAATTTCATTATCATGGTTGGATTCATTGAACCCTTTTCTGCAAAAAACTGTATACATTTATAAAGATTAAATGAATATTGAAGAAGTTACGGCAGTTTTACGGAGGCTGTACCTGAGAGTCCACACCCCCCTTAAGATTACAACGAAACTGAGAGATGATTCAGTTTCTTTTATATTACGACGGAGATTGTTCTATGACTGCGGAGCAGCTACACTGAACGATTCCGTATTTACAATATATTTTATCAACTTGATAACTTTATCAATGTTGATGTAAACATTGCATTCTCTATAGTGTATTCTAGTGTACACAAATAACTTGAGTTCGTAAATAAATTTGATATGGCATATAATACAAAATAAAGATAATTCAGCCAGCATACAACAAAGCATATATAATAATAGAAGAGAAAATGTGTACAGCGCTGAATGCAAAAAAGCCTCTGGACGCACAACATTTAAAGACATGAACAAAATATATAATGAAGGTATAAAAATGTCAATAGTGTACATACAGGGGGAGTCAGAAAGAATGGGCACTTTTTTCACACCAAAAATCTAGGCATCCAAAACCAATGGTAGCGCTTTAAAGCCCACAACTTGGCTTTCATTTAAAAGAAGAATTTTAAAAATCAACTATTTCATTATCATTATGTTACACTAATTTTGGTGAAGTCCCAAATTTTGAAGCCAATCCACGGAATGGTTAAATTATCAAGCCATCCTTCAATGTATTCTAATGAGGTTTGCCTCCTGAATCCGCAGATATGCCTCCTATTACTTTTCTTTCTTGATTTCAGGCTTGTTATTACTCATAATTTCAGTTAAATTTCCAGTCATTATCTGATTTGATATCCAAACATTCATGTGCCTTTTCAGGTTTTTCACTAGTAATGGCTTGGTTTCATTGATCAGCAACTCTGAATCAGGTAGATGTTATTGCCATTCCGTGGATTGGCTTTTAAAAAAAACCGGGCTCAACTAATATTGTTGCAACATTGTGACGCAATGTTCCAATTCAAAAAAAAAATGCAATGAAAGACAAATATGTGGTCTTTGTAACACTATATATATATTTGGTTTTGAATATGCAGTCCTGAAACTTCTGTGGTGCTTTCGCCAAAAAAGTGCACATTCTTTCTGACTCACCCTGTAGCGAATTTAAATATACCGCTGTTTTGTCATGACTTTGCCATGTAATGCAATGACTGTGTGATCAATAAGGCCAAGTAGCAAAAATCACATGTTTCACGTCCCCGCCCGCACCAATTTTTGACGTCGCCTCAATATTGTTATTTGTTATTTTCAAAAATTCCTTCAAAATTCCAAAAAAAAGTTTGAAAAAAAAATCAAAAATCATACCTGTCTTTGTTGTGTGTGAGTGTGTCCATAATTTTCAACTATATTTCAATCAAAAAGACACGAGAAATACTCGTTGGCATAGATAGTGATACGAATATCGAAACAATTCTTGCAAAATGCTTGTAATTTGGCTTCTGAAAAATAACCAAAAATCCAAAAATCACAAATAGTAAGGGCCGCCCTCACTGATTTTTAAAAAAGTCTGGACGAGAAACACATTATTTTTGTTACTTGGCCTAACCTACCCTATGGAAACTTTTAAACACATAAAATATTCCATGTGTACTTTATGTGTTAAGAGAACAAAAGATTGTGTGTATTTCATGTGTATTTTATGTGTTTTTCATGTGCCTCCAGAAACACATAATTACACATGATACCCCATAAATACACAGGTTTACACATAATTGCTATCCTCCGCCCTAAGCCTCCCATAATGAAGTGGCTATTTTATGTGCCTTTATGTGTAGGCAAACCCGTGTTCTCTTCTGTATACACATGTCAATTGTGTGTTTATGTGATGCAAACATGTTTTACACATAAAATACACATTAGGGACCGTTCATTATTTATGGTGGAGGGGGGGTTGGGACAAATTCGAGACTCGTATGTCAAAATTACCTAACCCCCCCTACAGCTGAAACTGAAAATTACATGACCCCCCTACTAACCAATAGATTTTTACACAACCCCCCCCCCCCTCCCCCTTAAAATCAACTTGTCACATACTTAGGGGATGTATTTTTCTTTTGTCCATGGATTTGTTGGTTGTGTCTCTGAACAGCCAATAATTTAATGACTTACTACATTGCGAGCGTAGCGAGGCGGAACCTTTGTCATATATTTATACATTTTGGGTGTTTTGTGAGTCTTTATAACCCGAAAAAAGTTAGAACATCCAGACAAAAACGTATGAAATATTCTTGTGAGCTTTGGTGCAGAGCTGAGAGTGAGACGAGGTGAAAAGCATGCAAGAAATTACCGTTTTTAATCAAATTGGTTTTTGGAACATAGGCCTAGGCTATTAACATGTTTTTTATGGCTCTAATGTTTTCAACCATTGACGTTTATATAGGTGTTTTTCCAACAGATCGTCCGAGCAGGGCGTGCACAAATAAGATTTGCTGTACGAAAGTACATGTAGGCCGTGTCATCATAAGTAGCCTACATGTTTTGAAGTTGAAAGGTTGTAAGAAAATGTGCGCGAAGCTCAAAAAAATTGGCATTTACACTCCCAAATAGCCTCTAAAATCACCCTAATCACCACCATCTTAGTTTAAAAAAGTTACACAACCCCCCCTGTTTAAGAATTATAAGTTACATAACCCCCCCTATTTCAACATATGAAAGTTACATGACCCCCCCTATATTTTACCCAACCCCCCCTCCACCATAAATAATGAACGGTCCCTTAATACCAGTAAAAAATTTGGGAACAATTTCTAACTTTTCCATAGGGTAGGATTGCTGTCAAGTGTCATTTTAAATTTGTCTTATAAATAACGTTGTTAGTAAGTTAGTAACAGATCCAGGGGAAAAAAGTATCATAAATAGACCATCATTTTATATTTATTAAAAGTTTTGTCCATATGCACAACAATAGTTATTTTTTGTGAGCTCTTTATCATATATCATGAGACTACACATTAAATGTGGTCCAAAAATGGAGCCATGATCTTATATACAATATAATACATCAATCTGCCTGGACGGTATTAGCCTTTATGGGGCCTTCACATGTATCCGTGCGAGCTGAGCGGCCCCTTACCGTGTGAAAAATGGGTGCGGATGAGCATGCTCAAAACTCCTGGCGGGTGAGTAAAAGCGGCGGCGAACGATGAGAGCCCGGTATGAAGACGGTATAAGGACGGCGCACCCGTTTCGTATCACGTATGTAAGACATACAGGGACGTGCCGCTCCAGTGGGTCGTTTTTTATGAGACATCCTTAGCCATGGGTAGGCTTTTCAACTGAAAAATCCTTAGACATGGGTCTATTTTCGCAAAAATTTGCAAAAATTAGGTCTTTTTCCCGATAATTTGCGAAAATTTGGTTTCAAATGAAGCAAAACCCCTAAAAATGGGTACCGATTTTTCCAAAATCACCCTTAGAAATGGGTAGGAGTTTTGAATCTCCAGCGGCACACCCCCGACCAACCCAAATCTGTCCCCCCCGGGACGTCGACCAACTCAGCGACGGGCTGCGAACGGGCGTATGCCGCCTGGTTAACCGTTCGTGGAACGGACTCTCACAAAAGTGAATAAGGCACAAAAAAACAAAACAAACATGTTTAGCGTCTGGACTATTTCAAAAAAAGAAAGCCTGAGGAGGAGCTTATAACGAAATAAGTAGGAAACATGGATAGTTTATATTTAAGAATATCAAACAAAATATACCTGACCTTAATTGGGTAAATTCAGAGACCAATCCAATGTAAACTTTTTGAAATACGAATATTTTAAATGGAGCGTGGTCAGAACCCATTTGTCCCGATTTAAGGGGGGACTTAAGGAAGTTTTTGATTTGATTTTTTGAATTTTGTGAGTGTTGTAATTATTGAACTGTTAATCAAATGCATATAAAAGTATACATTTTTGGAAAGGAAATGGATCAGAGAATCCAAATTTGGCGTCAATTTTGACCAAAAAAGTAGATTTGTTGAGAAAATCACAAAATTCACTTTTTTGACCCAAATTTTTTTGAACAAAGCTAACAAAAATAATTTTGAGTAAAAAATGGCCAAATCACTTGGGGATGATTTAAAGACACTAATAAAGGGACAATTTTTTTTTAAAACCTAAATTTCATGTTTGGAAATTTTGACCAAAAAGTGCCAAAAAACGCGAAAAAAATGATTTATTTTTTTAAAATTTTTTTAACACTTTTTTGTCAAAATTTCAAAAAATATTAGATTAGGTTTAAAAAAAAAAAAATCGTCCCTTCATTAGTATCTTTACATCATCATCAAGTGCTTTGGGCATTTTTAACTCAAAATTATGTTTGTTAGCTTTGTTCAAAAAAAATGGGTCAAAAAAGTGATTTTTTGTGTGATTTTCTCAAAATAATCAACATTTTTGGTCAAAATTGATGCCAAATTTGGATTCTCTGATCCATTTCCATTCCAAAAATGTATACTTTTATGTACATTTGAGTCATAGTTCAATAATTACAGCACTAACAAAATTCAGGTCAGGTATACTTTGTTTGATATCCCTAAATATGAACTATCCATGTTTTCTACTTTTTTAGTTATAAGCTCGCAAACTTTTGAACCCATTTTTTGGGGACACGCTGTATATGAACCCGGTGAAGAAAAAAAAATGCGGCCGTTGACATTTTCTGCTGATTGTTCACCGTGTTGGACTCTGTTGTTTTTCTATAAGATGGTAAGGGGCCTCGCAGCTCACACGGATACATGTGAAGGGCCCATTGCAAGACCATTTTAAATAGTCAATTATCAAAATAAAAACTGGCAATTTAACACCTTGCTGATCCTATGTACAACTACATCTAACTAGTTCTACAATTCCCAATTTTGTATCTCGATAATAATTTGACACTTATACCAGAATGCTTTGATAGCCACATTATAGATGGGGTGACAGCAAAGTTTATCAACAAAAGCAACAGCTAAGGGACTGGACTGTCGATACATGCTTGAGGGAACACCATATGACCACAACACTGTCCACTATGCCTTGTTGCCCTTCATAATGATTTTTAAATTAAATGCACAGGTCCTAAACAAAAGAGGATGCATGCGCACACCACCAGGCAAAGAACAATGGCAACTGCAGATCAAATGCCTGGCATGACGTCACCCCATCTATAACATACAACTCGATGACATCCCATAGAAAAAGTGGTATCTATGCGCGCTACAACTATAAAACTACAAAAGACCAATATTAAAACTATGTAAAATACACAAGGGAAAAATATTTCAAACGCATTAATAAGACAATTAAAGATTAAAACTTTACTGCCAGCAGGTAAACTTAACTGCCAGCAGGTGGCTACCCAGGTAACACAATTTGGTTGTGACAACGTTATGAACGTCGTGATGAAGTTTGGCTTTGGTCATTTGGACGTCCATGTTTGACGTCCATCCAACGTAAAAGTGTCGAAACTTTTGAACGTAATGTGGACGTTAGTTATAACGTTATTTAAACGTTTACTGCCATTCTGAAAACGTAACCCGACCTTCAAGCCACTCCCAAACGTTCTACAAACGTCTGCAAAACTACCTCATAATAGACTTTTTGACGTTATCTGGACGTTAAATACAACGTTTTAAGAATGTTTACAAGACGTCCTGAAAACCTAGCCAGACGTTCGAAAATATACTTTTGACATCCTTTGAACGTTATATCTCTTGAAACATTTGTATATCTTGGCAACCAGGGAATGGTGGTGGTGTGAGGGGGGAGGCTGCAGGGGCATGAACTCTTTGGTGTTTATGTTTTTGCACAATGTATTTGCATTTACTTTGTGTACAAAAACTTTTCACTTTCTTAAAACAAGTGAGAAGATATGCATACATATCAATATACATTCAATGGGTTAAATTAATGCATCAAATTAATTAAGATAAAATCATAGGTTTAAATAAATAAAAGGTGCATATTAGCTCATTAGCATAATTGAAATGGTACGAATGAGCACCGGTGCTAATTTTTGTACCATTGCAATTATGCTAATGAGCTATTTGCACAATTTACTCGGCTCATATAAGGCCAAGTAAAATATGCAAATTAGCGATTACAGCTCAGGTAACATAATTTGGTTGTGACAACGGAACGTCGTGATGATTAATTAATAATCAATTTCATTTGCATAGGCCTAGATTAGTACAAATCACATTTGTAATGCCAAATTGTTTTGTATTACAAATTTGATTTGTAATAAAACTTTTAAATAAAATGTATTTATTTATTTTCCAAAAACCACACAATTATTCAGGACCTCTCTTCAATGTTATTTGAACGTCGCTCACACGTTATATAAATGTGAAATTATATGTTGCAAAATTACGTTGAGAGAATAAGACATTGGTAATAAGACCTAGTAATAACGTTTCTAAACTGTCCAAAGGATGACGTTCGGGAACGTTTGTATACCTTAAAAACGTTAACTGAACATTCTCCTGACGTTTGCAAATACCTTGCCAAACGCTTACCAACAGGAAAGGTTCGCAAACGTTGTGAGAACGTTTTGTGTTTCCTGGGTAGGAGATGCAAGAGTAACGAGCAAATTTGCAACATAATACACTAAAATGACAGTTTATAATTACATTGATATAAGTCAATTAAAACACACAGAATCCAATACAGATCTACTTTTATACTACCAAACATTTGATAGCAAAGTGAAACATGGTTGATGAAAAGAAATCAATTAAATCTTTACCAGAAATTCTAATAAAAGTCCAATTTTTTAAGTTAAAAAACTTGACATTCAAAATTCAAAATGATAAACATGGCCCTTTACTTAATATCAGCCAAATAGAATAGAATGGATGGAATGATTATGATTATGATTATGATTATATATATGTTGCATATGAACTCAAACTCAAATACAAGTACTATAATACAGGGCATGTCAAAGTGTCCCATGTGAAACATGAATTATTTTTTTGGCCATGAAAAATATCAAAATTGTATGTGAAATAGTAATATTAATGTTCGGCCATCTTTGATGTGTCATAAGAATTCTTTCTGTCCATTTTCATGTTCATTATCAAATTAAGGAAAATGTATTGAAGTGTATTTGATAGAGGAATATAAGGCTTTCCAACCAGTAGCGTAGCCAGGCGGGGGCAAGCAGAGTGCCCCCCCCCCCCCCAAGAAATGTTTTGACCTGGAAAATCGAGAAAGCAGCGGAAAATCAGGAAATTGGGAAGGCAAAGGAAGGGAAAGAAAGGGAGAAGAGGAGACAAAAAGGGAAGGAAAGGGAAAGGAAGACAGGCAAGGCAAATTAGTTGGAAAATCACAGTTTTTCATGCCGGTATGGGGGCCACCAGGAAAAAATACAATTCCCCCCCCCCCCCCCCCCCCCCCCCACCCACCGACAAGTGACCCTGGCTACACCACTGTGTGTTACCAACTGTTTATTTGTTTGAAAACAAGAATCACTTGATGTATTTTTAATTATTTTGTCCTTCATAGGACACTTTGTTAACACACCCTGTATGCACAAATATATATATATACAAATACTGAAAGTTTATAAACAGCTCAATATAGAGGAGTGCCATACGCTTCTACCCTTAAACCTTTCTGTGTTTGGCAAGTCACTAAACCTCAAGTCAAGTTAATAAGATTTGTTGAGTGCATTAAATCAATCTTAAAACTACCAATAAATAAATGCATAGAAGTAAAATAGAACAATCACTGCCATTGGTGTCACCTATGGAGTCAAAATCAGTGTACCCATACAGGGTGAGTCAGAAAGAATGGGCACTTTTTCATAAGGCGTCACAAAAAAGTGTATGCGTGCATATTTGGCTTTCATTCAAAAGATGAATTTCAAAAATCGCGACCATTGTTACACTTATTTGCTAAAGCCCCAAATTTTGAAGCTAATCCACTGGATGGTTGAATTATCATGAGGTTCGCTTTCTGAATAAGCTGAAATGCCTTTTTTCACTTTTCTTTCTTGAATCCAGGGTTTATTGCTCAAAATTCCAGTTTTATTAATTTCGAGTCATATTAAGATTTTGTATCGAACATTCATGTGCCTTTTCATGTTTTTCACTGGTTGGCATCTCTGGATCAGCCACCCAACAGTACTGTGTGTTATATTGCCATTACGTGGACTGGCTTAAAAATACCGGGTTAAAAATGTCAAATATGTGGTCTTTGTAGCACTATCATTGGATTTAAATATACAGGCCTGAAATTTCGGTGGCGCTTTCTCAAAAAAAGTACCCATTCTCTCCGACTCACCCTGTAGCATACCTCTGCCAATATAGCATCTGCCATGTTAGAATGTTTGGTATCCGTTGCCGGTGAATAATGCGCATGATCTGCATATGCATTATGCACATTTCAAGAACTGATAACACTGAAGCCAAATCATGGGCATGCTGAGTTAGTGTATCATCTCCATATTATTCCAGATGACACAAACATCGCTGCTAGGGCGTGTCGCAATATATATTTTTTTTTTTAAATTTAAATTTGTAAAAATATTACTATTTTCTGCTTGAAAGGAATATGTTTACTTGAATAGTTTGCTTTTAAACTATTATCACACCAGAAACATTAGTCAAATTGATATTTACCAATTTTGTAGTGTCATGTAAAAAAAGAAAGAAGGAAAATCGACTGACCAACCCGACTTTTTGGCACTTGAGGGCAACACAACAACAACAAAATGTGGCCTTACATGTCTCATAGTATACTATAGGTGAGCCCGGAGAGACGTCACATGCTGTTGACCACAAACTACGTGAATTCAAACAAATTCAGATTGCACCATCACCAAAACGGCCAAAATGTAACCCTTTTAGTACTACCGTGAAATGTTACCATCGAACAGAATATTTGACAAAGTGATTCCTCTACATACTCATGTTATCATATTTACACATAATGCAAGTTTTCACATGTTTTTTACAGGTCAAAGTCTGAAAATCGAGTGAAACATTTCATGAATTTCGGAAATATTGCTCATGTAAACAACGGTCGCTTACACAGCCTCACATGGTCACTAGGAACGTTCTTCTGTATGGTCGAGTAGAGCGTAGTAATTGATTTTGATGCTTTGTTGTCAACGGCAAATTGAAGATCAGGGCTGACCTATACAAATATGGACTGTTCATGAGGGAAATGGGGTGAAGGGAGCACATACCTAAATAGGTATCGCGACACGCTATCGTCGCGATCAATCAAAGTTGAGTACGACAATAGTTCCTATTTGGCGGGAAAGAGAGTTATTTTTTGACGGTTTATGATATAATTTTTCACTAATATGTTGTGTTTGAAATGTGTAGTTGATGTTCTGACATTTCATCTAGGTGATTTGAGGTCAATTTCAATTTCACGGACCGATTTACACATGCGGTAATATCCAGACCGGAGACCGAATTTAGGTAGGCATATCACTACGTTGTTATGCGGCGGCTTATATCAAAAAAAGTGCACGGTGATGTCTACTTCATATTCAGATATGTTGTAGAATACCCTTGTGAGTAAAACATATCAAAATTTCATTGAACCAAACGCACTAATATAGAAACTAGAGCCATTTAAGAAAGCCTTTCCTAACAGTAAAGTCTATGGAGAGCGTCTTTGTGCTGTGCTCCCTTATAGCACCAGGTTCCCGATCTCCTGCGTGCTCCGATCCAGTGTGGGTGTATTACACAATGCAATAAATAAAAGTCGGGTTTCACCCAAATCTATGCGTTTTGATATCTACTGGGCAGTGTATTTATGGCATAGGCCAACTTTGTCCGCTTAAAAAACAGGGGGGGGGGGGGCGTGTGGTTGCTCTTTTTTAAACAAAAACACGGCGTTATTTCAGTTGATGTGTTATAGGTGGGTTAGGTCGACATAATCAGAGACTGATCGAAATCAAAATCAGTTGGATTTGAGTCAAAAAGTTTGAATTTCGTGAGTGTAGGCCTAACAAGTCAAAGCGTGCCGCGTCTAGAGTCAAAAAACGGAAAATAATAGTGATTTTACGGAAGATGCGGCCTCCGTGATCAGATCATATTTCAAAAACGGATTGTTCAATTGTAATTTTATTTGGCTAGTTTGTTCAAAATTTCACGCTGAAAAAGTTGATATCAATTTTGAATGATTTTGAGCAAATTTGTGCTCTATAAGGGAGCACATACCTAAATAGGTATCGCGACACGCTATCGTCGCGATCAATCAAAGTTGAGTACGACAATAGTTCCTATTTGGCGGGAAAGAGAGTTATTTTTTGACGGTTTATGATATAATTTTTCACTAATATGTTGTGTTTGAAATGTGTAGTTGATGTTCTGACATTTCATCTAGGTGATTTGAGGTCAATTTCAATTTCACGGACCGATTTACACATGCGGTAATATCCAGACCGGAGACCGAATTTAGGTAGGCATATCACTACGTTGTTATGCGGCGGCTTATATCAAAAAAAGTGCACGGTGATGTCTACTTCATATTCAGATATGTTGTAGAATACCCTTGTGAGTAAAACATATCAAAATTTCATTGAACCAAACGCACTAATATAGAAACTAGAGCCATTTAAGAAAGCCTTTCCTAACAGTAAAGTCTATGGAGAGCGTCTTTGTGCTGTGCTCCCTTATAGCACCAGGTTCCCGATCTCCTGCGTGCTCCGATCCAGTGTGGGTGTATTACACAATGCAATAAATAAAAGTCGGGTTTCACCCAAATCTATGCGTTTTGATATCTACTGGGCAGTGTATTTATGGCATAGGCCAACTTTGTCCGCTTAAAAAACAGGGGGGGGGCGTGTGGTTGCTCTTTTTTAAACAAAAACACGGCGTTATTTCAGTTGATGTGTTATAGGTGGGTTAGGTCGACATAATCAGAGACTGATCGAAATCAAAATCAGTTGGATTTGAGTCAAAAAGTTTGAATTTCGTGAGTGTAGGCCTAACAAGTCAAAGCGTGCCGCGTCTAGAGTCAAAAAACGGAAAATAATAGTGATTTTACGGAAGATGCGGCCTCCGTGATCAGATCATATTTCAAAAACGGATTGTTCAATTGTAATTTTATTTGGCTAGTTTGTTCAAAATTTCACGCTGAAAAAGTTGATATCAATTTTGAATGATTTTGAGCAAATTTGTGCTCTATAAGGGAGCACATACCTAAATAGGTATCGCGACACGCTATCGTCGCGATCAATCAAAGTTGAGTACGACAATAGTTCCTATTTGGCGGGAAAGAGAGTTATTTTTTGACGGTTTATGATATAATTTTTCACTAATATGTTGTGTTTGAAATGTGTAGTTGATGTTCTGACATTTCATCTAGGTGATTTGAGGTCAATTTCAATTTCACGGACCGATTTACACATGCGGTAATATCCAGACCGGAGACCGAATTTAGGTAGGCATATCACTACGTTGTTATGCGGCGGCTTATATCAAAAAAAGTGCACGGTGATGTCTACTTCATATTCAGATATGTTGTAGAATACCCTTGTGAGTAAAACATATCAAAATTTCATTGAACCAAACGCACTAATATAGAAACTAGAGCCATTTAAGAAAGCCTTTCCTAACAGTAAAGTCTATGGAGAGCGTCTTTGTGCTGTGCTCCCTGAACTATTGCCCCAAGGTGATCTGGAGACCGTAAAGCCTAATAGGAGGCTTAGGTCTCCAGATCCCCGAGGGACAATAGTTCACCCCATTTCACAAATAAAGAGCAGTCCATATTTGTTTTATATAACGCATGAAAATATTTGTATATGTGATTTTGATCAAATTAAACACGAAAAAAGATCTTACAGGCGGCGAGTCGATCCTCTATGCCATTATGGCAAAATCGCATGAGGCAGGGCATTTTTTGTCTTTCAAAAATTACTATTGACCACCCGGTCAATAGTACTTTTTGAAAGACAAAAAGAGACCGGGAAGTGACGTAAAACGCATCAAGCATGAAATGGACCGAACAATTTTGTGTTATCTGATGTAGTATCCACCAATCAGATGGCTAGAATATTTTCATGCATTAAATAAAACAAAATATCACATAGGACAGGGCTATCAGTCAGTTGGTCATTTTTTCTTTACGGTTATCCTAACAAGTGTTGAAATAATAAAATCCAAACACACAAACAAAAACAAATGAACTCTTTTATGTATTGTGTTAGATCATTATATAGGTAATCCTTTGCTGCTTTGTGATGATCTACCTCTCCCTCTGACATATTTCTTACTCTGTCTTGTGACTCTTCCTTGAGCTGTGAAAAAGAAGATGAATTCACAAATACAATTATCAAATTTGCATGATTAACTACCAATCTGTTTTCACCTCCTGAACAAAATAATTCATTGCAATAAACAACACATTATTCAAAACTGATTGGTCCCTTTAAAGGTATATTATGTGATTTTTTCCAGGAGACACTCTCAATCCCAGAATTTTTTGCAGATTTACATTTCTGATCATAATTCATAAATATATTCCAAGTTACAGATCGAGCAATATGATTCCTAATTACCTCAAAATCATGGTTTTAGAGTGAAAATAACCGGGGGAAATAATTAACTGTTGGGTTAAAGGGCCATTGAGAGATGTAACGATATACTAAATAAGCAAATAACGTAAAGATAATCTTCAACGTAACATCGTATCGCCCTGTAACTTGGAATGAATTTACGATATATGATCAGAAATGTAAATCTGCAATAAAATCTGCTTCAATTTTTTGTTCAAGGATTAAGGGCGTTCCCTGGAAAAGATCGCACCTTTAAAGGCAAAGGCAAAACAATAAGTCCCTTTAAAGGCAACAAACAAAAATCTCTACAGGTGATGGGGGGTGGGGGGGGGGGTTAATTTTTAATCCATAAGCAGCTGAAGCTGGGGGGTTCTGACCCTGTCTAAATTTCACGACCCCCTCTGCGACCCTCCTAAAATTTGCCATTTGTATTAAATATGTCCAGGACCACCCCCCCCCTCTTCTAAATTTCTGATCCCTCAACCACCACTGTTTTAAACAAAATTTCGATTTTGGTATTTTGGTATTTTCTCAAGTTTTCATACATATTTTTAAAAATATTTTCAAATAGTTGAACAAGAACATTTTCGTTAAACTATTAAAAATGTTTATAAAATATAAAAGCTGAATGCAACTGATCAACAAAAATAGCCTGTGAAAGTAAATGTAATAAATGAGGACCTGACGTTTTGATTCTAACAGAAAATTTATCGAAGGTGAAATGCATTAAGGTCACGTTTTTTTACCTCGGCACCCATAAAAGGTGGTTTTGTTACATTCTAATCATGTTTTTGTACTTAGGCTATTGTATTTGTGTAACCCTTTACGCGATTGACTTGTGTTTGGACTTATTTTAACAGCAATTTAATCCCCCTTTAATAATCTGAAGAGAGAAAAAATCCATCACCTTCGATTAAATTAATACAGCTCGTTAAAGCATAAGTAGTCAGGGTGGTTGAGGAAGTGGAGGAGGAGGAAGTGGAGGAGGAGGAGATGATTGTCTAATAATGGGTGAAAATGGACCGTTTTCCTGTAATAGAGCATTCTAATTCTTAGCATTATGTCAGTTTAGTTCTAAATGCTGCAACAATGCTTTACATCATTTACTTAAAGTGTCAATTAACTAATTAACTAATTTTCAAATCTGATTAACGAAGTAGGATGAACCATGTGCACATAGTCACAAATCCGTTTATGTCAATGTTTTAAAAAAAATTCTTGCAGGAAAATTGGAAAGAGTTATCAAGGCTTTGATTTTAATGTAAAAGCAATGAGCTCTAATTTGGATTTGCATAATTTAGTTATATTTTCCATTATCTAAAATTTCGTATTTTGACCACCCTGTATATATATTTCCTAATAAGCTGAAAAATTAATTTTGTATATGGCTGGATGGGTAATTTACTCAATTACAGCAACAACATTTCTAGCCTTTGAATAGTTCCTGCATTTTTTATACAATGGAGGGAAAAAAAGAAAATTATCATTTTGTATACATTTTTAATTGTTAGACCCTGTATAATGTTTAGGTCACCTGCATATTTGATTTTGAGTTACCATATTTTCAATCCTTAGATTATAAGCTTTCCAAATATATATGGTTTCATACACTTTAGATGTAAACATGTTGATATATTCTACTGAAACTGCGAAAGGAGGTATATTTCATGAAATAGACTAATGTAACACAAATGTAGCCCAGGTTAAAAAACACGACCTTAAAGAAATTGTTTGATGATTAAATAAATAAAATCAAAGAAATATGGGTCGGTTGGCACGTAAGTAGTACATGGGTTTTCCTTGAAAATTAACCCTAATTAACCTTCCTGGATCGAACCTATGATTCGATCAATACAGCAAAGAAACAATGTCCACACGCATGCTACCATTCAATTCGATGACGTCATCAACCGAGCTGGTGTGTACAAAATCGCTGCCCGGGCGAGCGTTGACGTTAGCCGAGTGGTTAAGGGATGTGGTGCGGTGATCGGAGGGTCCAGGGGTCGAATCCTAGTGGTTTCGCGGCGATTATTTGGGTAAAAAAATCATACTTTGTCCCCCTCCCCCGGTTTCCAAACAAAACATAGCCTGGTTGGCTAGGGTTAAGAAATACAAATTACCTTTGGGACCACCATCCTGGGCAACAGGATGATCTTTTCTAGGACTGTCACCTGCTTGTGAAAGTGGAATAGAATGTCCTGCTGGGCTGTCACCGTCACAGCTGACGTTGTCGAGTAAACTATCTGAAGCTGGTGGAGATTCTGCAATGGATCCTGCAAATAATAATAATAATAATTAGGAGTTAATAGGAAGCACTATTTGTTCTTGAAAAAGGTACGAGGATGACCTTTGACCTGCAAAGATCATCCTCCCCCTCTTGTGCGTTAATGGGTACCATAATATGTGATATCAAATAAATAATTCAGAAGTTGAAAATGCCGTGATTATATATATTTATTTAATGCCGACGCAGCTTCTTTGTTATAATATGTGATCGTTTTGTTATATGTTTTTGATGCGTATTAGGATGTGCGGATGTGATATGTGACACCAGCATAAGATAAGGCATTGAATACAAGAACAAAATTCTGCTTCCGTTTGATAAGTATGTTTGTTAAAAGAAATTTGTTTGGGTACACTTGTGTAAAGGATACCCCTTTTCACATTTTTAGTGTAAAAGGACCCCCTTTTCCCTGCGAAATATTGAATAAATGGGGCTTTTTGGTATAGCCACTTTTGTGTAAAATCACAAGCGTTATTTTAATAAATAAGACACAAAGCATATTGAATCAGTCAGAAAAAGAAAGAATTACAAATAATATATATAGACTTTGACAAATTGGCATGAATTAAATTAATAAAGATCTTAAAAATACATGGTCTCGTACCCGGTCTCTCATCACTATCGCAGTGAAGAATTGATTACATTGTTACATTGTCTGCCATTCATACACTCTTAGTAGTGTCAAACCAATCAGAAAGCAAGAAACTAAAATATGCGGAGTGCATTGAAAGTGTCTAATGCACTTTGCGTGCGCGCAGTTCAATACACGTACCACACGCTTTGTTTTGATTCATTGTTCAGGAATCGCGGGTTCGCAGATTTTCACTGCGGGTGTTAGCAAACTTGTTAACATGTTTTTATTCGTTTTTACATAGATCAAAATTATGCTTAAATTTTGAATTTTAATTATTGTAATGTCGTGTAAGAATTAGGTAAAAACATGCGTATATATGTTTTATTTCTTGAAAAATTAGAAAATTCAATGCACTTGCGCAAATGTTGATATGCTCACAATAGCACTCCCCCTGCGGGGGCGTGCCATTATTCACACATCAACATCAGCATGCATGCATTGATTTATCTGATTCTCTCTAAACAACACATAATCATTTTCATCAATATTTCCATCTTGATGTAGAAAATTGAGGAAATCCTGGACAAAGTTTTCCAGCCCTTGCAAAATACTGTGACCTTTTCAAATGAAAAAGTACCCTTTTTGGGGCTTTCTAAAACAAACAAAAATGGTCACATTTCTTAAGTTGGGACCCTAAAAGGGTGGATTTGTCATATTTTTTCGCTTATTTGCCATTCAAATGCTTATATTTTTCAAACCATACATCACAATTGAGTATATTTAGTCTCATTTGGAAGATAATTTATTGCTTTAATAGTATCTATAAGAAAAATGTATAAATCAAGTTGAGTTTAATTGCTATAACTCGTTAATTACAATTAGTCAGGGTGGAGGCGGGTGAGGATGCATGCGGGTGAGGATGCATGCTATGTATTTCCAATGGGATGGGCAACATTTTTTCACTTATTTGCCATTCAAATGCTTCTATTTTTCCAACCATACATCACAATTGAGTATATTTAGTCTCATTTGGAAGATGATTTATTGCTTTAATAGTATCTATAAGAAAAATGTATAAATCAAGTTGAGATTAATTGCTATAACTCGTTAATTACAATTAGTCAGGGTGGAGGCGGGTGAGGATGCATGCGGGTAAGGATGCATGCTATGTATTTCCAATGGGATGGGCAACATTTTTTCACTTATTTGCCATTCAAATGCTTCTATTTTTCCAACCATACATCACAATTGAGTATATTTAGTCTCATTTGGAAGATGATTTATTGCTTTAAATAGTATCTATAAGAAAAATGTATAAATCAAGTTGAGATTAATTGCTATAACTCGTTAATTACAATTAGTCAGGGTGGAGGAGGGTGAGGATGCATGCGGGTGAGGATGCATGCTATGTATTTTCAATGGGATGGGCAACATTTTTTCACTTATTTGCCATTCAAATGCTTCTATTTTTCCAACCATACATCACAATTGAGTATATTTAGTCTCATTTGGAAGATGATTTATTGCTTTAATAGTATCTATAAGAAAAATGTATAAATCAAGTTGAGATTAATTGCTATAACTCGTTAATTACAATTAGTCAGGGTGGAGGCGGGTGAGGATGCATGCGGGTGAGGATGCATGCTATGTATTTCCAATGGGATGGGCAACATTTTTTCACTTATTTGCCATTCAAATGCTTCTATTTTTCCAACCATACATCACAATTGAGTATATTTAGTCTCATTTGGAAGATGATTTATTGCTTTAATAGTATCTATAAGAAAAATGTATAAATCAAGTTGAGATTAATTACTATAACTCGTTAATTACAATTAGTCAGGGTGGAGGCGGTGAGGATGCATGGTGTGAGGATGCATGCTATGTATTTCCAATGGGATGGGCAAAATAAATGATTAAACCTTGTGTATATTAGTTCATTGAATTATTATTTTGTGTGATTAGTATCATTATTGTAATTACCAAACCTTAATTAGTGTTAATTACATCCCCAATTAATTAATATTACTAACTAATTACATACAACAAATACCATCTGAAAATGTATCAACGGCAGATTATTACCCATTTCAAATGGTAACTGGGGGAGGGGCAATATCTCTGCAGTGTTATAACCCTAACCCCGGTTTAGGATTTTTGACCGGGATCACAATTTTCGAGGAAAAAACAGCAACTTAATCTCCGGGAACCTGCCGGGATTCGATCCGGGGACCCTCCGTTCTCAAGCCCCACCTTCCAACCACTAAGCCACGGCCCTCAGCTACACATTCGTGCAGTATACTGCACTCATTATATAGGCTCGGTTGACTACGTCATCGAAAACCGACGGCGCATGCGTTTGGAGAGGGACTTTGGATTAGCATTTTTTAGCACTCAGGGGGGTTAGGGTTAATGAAGTTGGACCTAATGTTGAATGTTCCTTAATATTTTAGAAAATCTTTGCTAATTATATTGATACTAATTACCTAGGAAGTGCTTATTTTATCCACCAAATCCGCACAATAATATCACTTTTTAGTGTTTAGGATTAACATGTCCATCGCCGTCACCCAACAAGTATATCATTTTCAAATTGTTCAATATCCAATGCTGATTTCTATAGAACAACAGTTTTAACTATGTATGTTAGCAAGATGTCAGTGCAATTAATGCCAGGCATAACATTGTAATCAATTCATAATACAGAAATGAGGTTGTAAGTAATCAGCCGAATTTGTTTTCTTCATTTTTGGACATCCTATATAATAAAATTTGAATGAATTGTAAGAAAGGTATGTTCATAAACTTCATTTAAGTGTTTCTTTTGAACAAACAACATTTATATACATTTTTGTCATACTGTCCACACAGAATATATAGTTTTTTTATGTGAAAATTGACACATTTTGATCACCCTGTATTTTCGTTTGACAATTAATTAACCCCTACAAATAATATATGACCGGAAGGGCCTTGCCTTTGGCTTCTCAAATTTGGGGTTCAATATTTATTTCAATGCACTATGTTTAAATTAGGAAGCATACAGTAAATTACATTTCATAGTAATATTTCTTTTGTTACACCCTATATATTTTCTAAGTTACCCTGTATACTGGAACAAACAATTTCAAAAGAGGTCTTTGAGTAAAATATATTTGCATGATTTTCAAAAAAATAGTGATTCTTTTATTATTTTCAAATATTCCATAAAATAGATGCCTTTGGGTGATTGAATGGAACCTTCGTTGGTGACAGCAAAGCAGAGAATGCGAGTCAAAGGGGTCCTTAACACTTTCCATGCGGCAAGTGTCTGCAGACGACATTACAAAATGTCACAAAATGTTTTAAAAATGTCATATTGTATTGAATTTCAGTTATCCTTGAGGTAGACTTTGAAAATTGGGAAAGGTTTCTGAAAAATCTGTTTTTTTTGGCAAAACTAATAGCCACCTGGAAAGTGTTAAAACAGACTTTATAAAGAGTTCCCCGAATATTTCAAATCCCAACCACTCCCCATATATGAACAAATATAATCTTAAATACAACCCACCCCCTCCCCAAGTAGCCCTATTTGTAGGCCCAACTCACCTGTGCCGTACATCCAATCTAGCCAAGATCTACGGAGATTCAGCGTCTTTAATACCCATTTAATGTGGTCTGGATGTGTGCTACCACATACCAAAGCCAGTAATATAGTGATGATACTTAAGACTAGGCTCAAATAAAACATATATATTGGTATGCAGATTTTTGTTTTGCCTTCTGTTGCATCCTTAATACCGTCATTACCAGTATCGTCATTGTTGCTTGTATTTGTGACATTGGTTATATTGTCACAGGTTACAGGGACAGGAGGTGGACATTCCAAGGTGCAGTTAATCCGCTTCTCTGTAAAAGAAGAGAAAAGAACATGTTTGTGGATTTGTTTCAATATTTTGTGTCCTGCGCAATTGTGCATTATATGTTAGAAAAATAATTATCGAGCCCAAATCGCGTAGTTACATAGAGCATAACATCATACTTATCACCGTAAAACGAATATAAACTGCCATCTCTCAACATGCCATTTTAAAAATTCATGCCGATCAAAACTCCTGGTATCAATGCACTTCCGCAACTTTTGAGCGCCATGATCATGACGTCATTGATACCGGGCCTTTCGATCACCGCAAATTTTAAAAATTGCATGTTGAGAGATGTCAGTTTTTATTCATTTTACGGTGATAGGTATGATGTTTTGTTCTATAACCATCGAGAATTATTTCCTAACATATAATGCACACTGTTGTGCTTGCAGCAGGACACCTCCTTTAAATATTTGTTATGGTGTGAAAAGCATGAACATATGATGCAGCCCCGGGGAGGGGGGGGGGGGATCTGACAGTAGACATATATACCTGGTGATGATGTTGGAGTAGGCTTAGTAGTTACATCTTCTGTATCCTCAGAATCAGATGGAGGCACGGTAACTATAGATTAAATCAAATGATAAAAATGTATTTAATATAATAATATAATTTCATTGAGGAATTAAATTGCATCTTAAATACAGAATACAGATACACCACATGTGTTGTTTTGGGGTTTGATAGGACTGTTTTTGTATTTGGTGGTGATTGTGTTTGGGGTTTTGCAAGTTTTGCATGTTTTGTTGCTTTTTTAAATGTCGCAGCAATTATATATATATTGATCGAATCAGGCATGGAAAAACAATCAAAGAAAATAAAGAAATCAAATTTTCTTCATAAAATCAGAAAGCAATCAAATCTTTACCACAAAGGTGTCATTTTCAAGCTCATTTTCCTTTGGGAGACAACTGCACCCTTTTTTGTGGCTATACACATGAAATTACATGTATGTGTTTTGAGGTTTGGGTGTTATTGTTTCTAGGTATTCATTAATGCATCAGTTGAAAAGCCAAAATGTCTGTCAACTGTTATTCAGTATGCTAAGAAAGAACAGGTATAATGCCCTGCTTAAAGGGAGGGTGTGGACCCCCAGCATAGCCTCCGTAAAACTGCTGTTACTCCTTCATTATTCATTTAATCTATATAAAAGTATACATTTTTTTGTGCAGAAAAGGGTTCAAATGTGATTTGTGTACCTCCAAAATCATGAAAATCACATTTTGTGCACTTTTTGGTCAATAATTCAAAATAAATAAGATATTAAAAAAAAAACTCAGCAAACTGGGGGTATAGGATTCCTTTTATTTAACACTTTCCACGCGGCGGGCGTCTGCAGACGACATTCCAAAATTTCACAAAATGTTTCAAAAATGTCCAAATTAATGAATTTCATTACCATATTCCAGATCACCATGAAAGATGCATTAAGATAAGTACAAACATGCCTAGTATTGGTTCAGTCATCTGTTTTGAATAATTATGGTAAAACTAATAGCCTCATGAAAGTGTCAAGTTACCAATGAAAAAAGAGCATCTTTAAAACAGTCTTTTCTACAGTGTATTGATATGTAAATTACTTTTACTAATAAAAATAAACTCAACTTATTGTTGAGTAGGACAGGATCTTTTTTGTGTTTTGTTAAGATGACCTAATATAGGACAGAATCTTACTTAAACTTTATTATATCACATGACTATAAATTGACCAATCATAGAAATTGTTACATCTTACCTTTATTATCTTTACCCTTATTAGGTGTTACATCAGGTTTGATTGGTGTTGGGGACGTGGTGTAAAATGTCTCTAGTCTGCATGGTTGCCAACTGTTGTATCACATGACTATAAAGTGACCAATCATAGTAATTGTTACATCTTACCTTTGTTATCTTTACCCTTATTAGGTGTTACATCAGGTTTGATTGGTGTTGGGGACGTGGTGAAAAATGTCTCTAGTCTGCATGGTTGTCTACTGTTGTTATCAGGCTGGTGGTAGCCTGGTTCACACATAATACACTCATACTTGAGGATGTTGGATCCTGTCAGTGAACAAAATGACAATGATAAACATAATTTGGCTAATTTTACCCCTTTTCAAAAGCGCGGCCATTTTGTCTGAAAATAAACCCCTTTTCCCACTATTTTAAGGACACTTTCTAAGAAGTTCCTTTTTTTTGCGCAAAGACGAGGACACATTTGATTCAAAATTATTCCCAGGACAATTTGATATATGACACAACTCTAATTCTTATTTTTTGAAATCGCGGACATAGCCTCCAAAATGACCCCTAATATTATGAAATCGGGGACAAAGCTTCCATAAACACCCCTTATTTGGGGAAATCGCACCACTTGGAACAATCATGCATACCCAAAGTCAATGTTGACTGAAACCACCGACCAATTGGGCCATTTTGACCACTATACTGGGTACTGTGCATAGTTGATACCTAAAACGGGGTCAACGTAAGGGTCATTTTTTGACCCTGGTATTTTTAGTGTGTGGTAGTCCATACAAAGACTGTTATATTGATTTGGACATCGTGTCTTAAAAGCATGCACAAGCATTTCAGTAGATTTTCTGTCAACAATTTTTCTTATCTGTCCAATTTGGTCAAGAGCAAGCAGAGCGGCAAATGTTATGCAAAGAAACACATTTTCAAATCAATTTGAGCAAAACACCTATGTATATCCCCATATAAGAGTATTAGGCCTACCTGGTACCCTTCGTATCTCGTGGTTTTCAGGACAGGTCGGTATTGGTTCACATATTGTTTGGTCATCATCCGTTCGATCCGTATTCACTGGACATCCACATTGAGTGTCTGTGTTGATGGTACAGGCTTTTATCTGTAAAATAAAAAGATTGCATTAATTGGCCAGACAAAGTGAAGGTCAGTTCCCGGGGAACCCAAGACGGTATACGGGGGTGTGCCGCTCTAATGGGTAGCTTTTTGGGCACAAAATCCCTAAACATGGGGTATGATTTTGGGCTGGAAATCCCTTATAATGGGGTCACTTTTTACAAATTGGTCAATTTTCGCGAAATTTGTGCCTATTTTCGTGAAAATTTGCAAAAATTAGGTCTATTTTCCCGATAATTTGCGAAAATTTGGTCTAAAATGAAGGAAAAAAATGGGTACCGATTATTCCAAAATCACCCCTAAAAATGGGTATGGGTTTTGAATCTCTAGCGGCACACCCCCGACCAAACCAAATCCGAGTACCGCCCCCCCCCCAGGTCAGTTCAGGGTATGCATCCTATGATCGGTTCATATGAGGGAGGGCATATTGAACCAAACATGTCCTTTTGTTTTTGTGCAAAAAAGGGGATCAAATTAGCAAAATTGCAATTGAAACACCATCATATAGGGGGGTTTTCAACCTCTGGGAACGATCATGTGTTACCCCTCTGAATATGAAGAGATAGCACCAGGGTAGGCAATAAAGCCTCCACCAATCAATGTTGAGGGTCCGAACAACGATCATGGCGATGAAAACCATAAGACCTATCTAGTTAGGGTTATTGGGGAAACAGTTGAGTGGAAGCCAAACAAATGAGGGTGGTCGAGCCGAAATGTGTGCAAATCGCACAAACATTTTCGGCAGTATTTTAACTAAAATTTTGCTTTGACTCCTATTACAACAGTATTAATTTCATGACCCCCCTATTATCTGTGTAAAAAAATATGACCTCCCGCTCCCAGCCTCATTTGGGACCACCCACCCTCCCCCTCCCCCATACCGAAGAAGATTACATCCCCTAAAGTAGTCATGAAATCATCTGGGCCAATGTGATGAAATGAACATAATAAGTGGAATGTAACCATCGGAATTATACAGCGCTTATGTTTAGACTATGGTTCATTATTTTCAGTGGATATCTTCTGGATCCACGGAGACTCCAATATAAAGTTAGCTGCACGATTGGTCATTTTCCGCTCCACTGACCATCAATAGCGTGGTGAAGATATGTATTCATCAATGACTTGCAACGGAATAAATATCTGCATCAGACCAGATTTTTACACTCTTTTCCATATTATGACCAACAATGACCAATCCTGCACCCTAGGCCAAAAAAAAAAGTTTACTTACCCTTTCCGACCAACCCGAATTTTCGGAAATCTAGGGTCGCTATTTTTTAATTTATTTTTTCCAAGTAAAAAAAAAAATTGAAAAAGAAAAAAAGAAAAAAAGAAGAACATAACAATAAAGAAAGATGAAAATGTGTTTTTGAGTAGTATCTGCTTGTTTAAACATTTTTAACAAATCAAAAAAAAATCAAAAAAAACCCCATCCAGTACGGAGATATATAATTTGATGGTATGAGCTAAATCATGCGATACAGTGAATACAATAAATGATTACATGATATGAATATCGACTTACTATTTCTAGATCCCCTTGACATAGAGAACACTTGAATGGTCGGCTACACCAATTAGATACGTTCATGAATTCAACACCCGGTTTTACTCGTTTACATCTATATACATATATACACATAAATAAACAAACGTGCAACGTAACAAACATGCAATGATAAAACAAAACAAGAAATAAAATCAAACAGGGTGTTAATCAATCATGAGATGCACATGAAAATAAAACTATGTGAGAACAATAAGGGCCTACTGTAGTGCCAGGATAGGTAATATACAAGGGGGTATCAACATGTTTTTGAAATCACCCAGAAGTGAAGGAGCTATATCAAAGTGATGTGATCTGTGAAAACCCGTCGGATGTCGCAAAATGTGAACTAGGGATTATGGGTAAAATAAAAATATTAAAAAAATTAAAAAATAAAAAAACTTTCTTTTTTTTTTAGATTTATTTTAAAGAAAATTAGTTTCCAATACTTGAAATGAAATTTCACCTTCAAAAACTTACTTGAGTCACTTTTATTATTAACCTTATAATGTTATTATATTGAATTATGTATCTTTTTTGGCCTGTTTTCATGATTTCTTGTTTTGTAGCTTTTGATGACATCACAATCATCATTCACTCATAACTTTTTTTGTAGTGATCGTAGAAAAATGATCGAAACAGTTCTGTAATCAGCACAGTTTTAGCTTTCTTATGATATAAATATCTCCAATATGAAAAATGCCACCATGTGGCGGGTTTCACAGATTGCATTGTATCAGTGTAATCACTGGTCCTTAAAAACATTATGGTTCAAAAATGGTCTCATAAGTATGTTTACTTTTTATAAATGTGGCGCTAGATGCCAAGGCCATGTAAATCAATGACGTCTTCCAACGGTGCTGTGTACATGGTAAATGATAATGGTCCAATAACTGATCCTTGTGGGACGCTTAGAAGGCTTAGACATTTTGTCATTTACAGAGATAAATTGAGACCTACGAGTGACAAATGACAACATTTCTAAGCCTTCTAAGCCTCATAATCGATATAGCTCCTTCACTTATGGGTGATTTCAAAAACTTGTTGATACCCCCTCGTAAGTTCACAATACTAAACCTAACTTTGGGGACGTATATATATATATATATATCTCATGCATTCTCAATCTGTGGGTCACAGTCTATACTTGTGAGAAATTGGCAATCAAAAACTGACCTTAAAATAGTACCATATTATTTTGTCTTTTTAACCCATGCCTCTTGTGTGAAAAAGGGACATTTTGGTAAACGTTTTGTGTTAGGTAAAATGTCCTCAATTTAGTCCAACAAAGGGGGTCAAGTAATGGGGGGACCACTTGTATTGAAAAAAAGAGCTTAAACAGGTAGTTTTTTAAAGAGGCGATCTATGTGTGTACACTCAGTATATATAACAAAAATAGCAAAAAAGTCTGTGGAAAGAGTATTTTGAGCATAAATACGAGGGGGTATCAAAAAGTTCTTGACTTCACCCAGAAGTGAAGGAGCTATATCAATGAAATTTTGTCTGTGTAATCACTGGTCTTTAAAAACATTATGGTGCAAAAATGGTCTCATAAGTATGTTTACTTTTTACACAGGTGGCGCTAGATGCCAAGGCCATGTAAATCAATGACGTCTTCCAACGGTGATGTGTACATGGTAAATTATAATGGTCCAATAACTGATTCTTGTAGAACGCCTTCCAGAAGAATATTAGGCTCAGATTTTCTTTTTAAATTTTGTTATCTGTCACTCGTAGGTCTCAATTTATCTCTATAAATGACAAAATTTCTAAACCTCATACTCCTCTGGAAGGCTACCCACAAGGATCCGTTTTCGGACCATTGTCGTTTACCATGTACACAGCACCGTTGGGAGACGTCATTGATTTACATGGCCTTGGCATCTAGCGCCATCTGTATAAAAAGTAAATATACTTATGAGACCACTTTTGCACCATAATGTTTTTAAAGACCAGTGATTCCACAGACAAAATTTCATCGATATAGCTCCTTCACTTCTGGGTGAAGTCAAGAACTTTTTGATACCCCCTCGTACGAGGGGTATCAAAATGTTCTTGACATCACCCAGAAGTGAAGGAGTCAGAAACTTTTTTTTGTTATGTGACCCTCCAGACATCTTTAAAAAGTAACTCTGCAAAGTCACACATCTCTCCCACTGTTTATGACCTGTCCACAGACCGCCACTGTAGAGCTCCTCAGATTGACCGCCATTGATTGATCCTCAGTCTGTCTGTGGACAGGTCATAAACAGTCCCTCGTATAGGTTTTCCCAGCCAATTTGAAAATTGTATCAACCAAATTAGTCTTCCAGTATTCAAATTTGCACTAAATTGAATGATTATCTAAACATATATTTCTATTTTCTTATAACAGTATGACCCCTCGTTTACCGAAAGAGCCTCTTAATAGGCGCAGAGTGGAGGTTTGTACCCAAAGTGTCATCTAATAAAAGCCAGTGAAACATTCTACTTTTGTGAACATTGTTGCAAAGCTGATATGAGGTGAAAAGCATGCAAGAGATTACATTTTTCAATCACAAAATTGTTGGATTTTGTAACATAGACAAATTTGGGCTATATTATTTCAAGGCACCACTGGGTCACTTTATTCCAAGGCACCACTGGCCCATTTATTCCAAGGCACCACTGGGCCACTTTATTTCAAGGCAATACTTGGTCACTTTATTCCAAGGCACTACTGGCCCATTTTATTCCAAGGCACCACTGGCCCATTTATTCCAAGGCACCACTGGGCCACTTTATTTCAAGGCAATACTTGGTCACTTTATTCCAAGGCACTACTGGCCCATTTTATTCCAAGGCACCACTGGGCCATTTTATTCCAAGGCACCACTGGCCCATTTATTCCAAGGCACCACTGGGCCACTTTATTTCAAGGCAATACTTGGTCACTTTATTCCAAGGCACTACTGGCCCATTTTATTCCAAGGCACCACTGGCCCATTTATTCCAAGGCACCACTGGGCCACTTTATTTCAAGGCACCACTGGGCCACTTTATTTCAAGGCAATACTTGGTCACTTTATTCCAAGGCAATACTTGGTCACTTTATTCCAAGGCACTACTGGCCCATTTTATTCCAAGGCACCACTGGGCCATTTTATTCCAAGGCACCACAGGGCCATTTTATTCCATAGCATCACTGGGCCATTTTATTCCAAGGCACCACTTGGCCACTTTATTCCAAGGCACCACAGGGCCACTTTATTCCAAGGCACCACTGGGCCATTTTATTCCAAGGCACCACTGGGCCATTTTATTCCCAGGCAACTCTTGGTTACTTTATTCCAAGGCACCAATGGGTCATTTTATTCCAAGAAACCACAGGGCCATTTTATTCCATGGCACCACTGGGCCATTTTATTCCAAGACACCACTGGGCCATTTGATTCCCAGGCAACACTTGGTTACTTTATTCCAAGGCACCACTGGGTCATTTTATTCCAAGAAACCACAGGGCCATTTTATTCCATGGCACCACTGGGCCATTTTATTCCATGGCACCACTGGGTCATTTTATTATTCCAAGAAACCACAGGGCCATTTGATTCCATGGCACCACTGGGCCATTTGATTCCAAGACACCACTGGGCCATTTGATTCCCAGGCAACACTTGGTTACTTTATTCCAAGGCACCACTGGGTCATTTTATTCCAAGGCACCACTGGGCCATTTCATTCCAAGGCACCACTGGGTCATTTTATTATTCCAAGGTACCACAGGGCCATTTTATTCCAAGGCACCACTGGGCCACTTTATTCCAAGGCACCACTGGGCCATTTTATTATTCCAAGGCACCACAGGGCCATTTTATTCCAAGGCACCACTGGGCCATTTTATTCCCATGCAACACTTGGTCACTTTATTCCAAGGCACCACTGGGTCATTTTATTCCAAGAAACCACAGGGCCATTTTATTCCAAGGCACCACTGGGCCATTTTATTCCAAGGCACCACTGGGTCATTTTATTCCAAGGCACTACTTAGTCACTTTATTCCAAGGCACCACTGGGCCACTTTATTCCAAGGCACCACTGGGCCACTTTATTCCAAAGCACCACTGGGCCACTTTATTCCAAGGCACCACTGGGCCACTTTATTCCAAAGCACCACTGGGCCACTTTATTCCAAGTCACCACTGGGCCACCCTATTCCAAGGCACCACTGGGCCACTTTATTCCAAGGCACCACTGGGCCATTTTATCCCATGGCACCACTGGGCCATTTTATTCCATGGCAACACTGGGCCATTTTATTCCATGGCACCACTGGGCCACCTTATTCCAAGGCACCACTGGGTCATTTTATTCCAAGGAACCACAGGGCCATTTTATTCCAAGGCACCACTGGGCCATTTTATTCCATGGCACCACTGGGCCACCTTATTCCAAGGCACCACTGGGCCATTTTATTCCAAGGCACCACTGGGTCATTTTATTCAAAGGCACCACTGGGCCGTTAGGGTTAAAATTGAAGACCATTCACTCCACTGGGGTCGGCCCTCCTCGTAGGGCCACTATCCAGGGAAATACTTATGCTGGTTCCCTGCATCTAGGGGCTCCACACAACTTATCCATAGATGCAGGTACGCGCCGATTTCCACTCGAAGCTGATTTGCTGCCATAAAAAATCCACAAATAAATTCGATGAAGCCAGCGTCACGCTTAGAATGATAACAAATTTGCTGATTGGCACAAACTACACGTGTATCGGCGCTAACCACAGCGCCGGACTTCACACGCACATGCACGCATGTCATAGCGCGTTCCCCATCGCGCCGTATCTATGGCAGCGCGACAATGACGCTTCAGCGTTCGATGCGGTATCTCAGCTACAGTGTGTTGATCGTTATTTACCTTATGCCATAACAGAGCGACAATGCAATGTGTTGAACTTACGGTTACGGCCGGCAATTGATTTGCCCGTACCTGCACCTATGGATAAGTTGGGCCGGGGATCCAGGGTGCAGGGAACCAGCATAGGAAATACTATACTAAGATAGAATATAGAAACACTGAGTCAGCCATCCTCCAGCTGAGCACGGGTTCGGTTCTCGGGTTGGTTGGTTCTCGGGTTGGTCGGTTCTCGGATGGGGAGCAATTTGTTTCTAGGATTATAGATAGAGTACTAGTAGTCCTAAAGGCAGAACTAACTGGGGTCGGCATACTTTTAAGTTTAAATTGTGAGCAAATCAGATTACTTGTAAATGTGCCAACTTACTTTCCAGGAATTGAAATGTCTCCATCTGCTGTGCATTCACATGGCTTTTCCAAGTAGTTTCCTTGATGACAGTTGTCACACCGGCAAGTGTAATTGTTGCTGTCTGTGTGTGGGAAATCATATTGATTCCCATTGCATGCAACACATGGCCGTATAAGCTTTAAGTAAAAAAGAGATGTATCAAATAGATGCAATCCGAAGTTTTTGTGGAAACAATTCCCAAAGTATCATATATCGTTTCATATTTGTGAAGCATAATTATGTTACATTTTTTGGTTTAATTAAGTTCACTGATATTGTATACAGGTGATTACTGAAACTTACTTCCAATTGACTAGTTAATATTGCACACTGTAATAGAATTTAATTTCACAGCAACTTAATTTAGTAAACTAGCATTAAGGCAACTTTTTGTGGCAATTTAATTTCACTAATTTGTATCATCTTCCTATAACCATTATAAATAATATAATTGGCGGCAATTTACTTTGGCGAATTGGATCTCCTATAGTCTATTTGGCCATCATAAGACAGTGACGTAACCGTGTATTCTACTAATTGCAGCACATAACGCGCGCGCCTATTCACGGCACCGGCGTATACACACGAGCGTTGAAGGCGGAAGATATATACGCATGCGTAAAAAGCTGCACCTGATAGTTACGTCACTCACTGTCCAGAGGAAGCCAAACAGAGTATAGCGAAATTAGCGAAATTAAATTGCTTGCGAAATTAAGTTGTTTTACAGTAATAACATAAATTGTAGTTTTAGAAATTTTCATTCAAGTCCAAGACCATAAGTCAAGTAATTATTATCTGTGCCATGTGCAGTTAATGCGCATGCATTTTACACTTCATAGGTGTCCGCTTTATAAGGAAAGGAGTGCATGCATAAGGACGCAGTTATCATCAAAAAAATAGTATTGCAAGGTTAGTTTGTTGTTTTATACCAATGATTAAGATTTATTCTGTTATGTAAACCACCCGGGGGCGGGGCCACTCAGATGTAAAGTTGTATATCATCCGCATAAACGAAAACGCAGATGGCCGGTGATTATCTTGACCACAATGTGGGCCAGCGCAGGCCCATGCTAAAGGTATATCAAAATCAATTTCAGAGAATAAAAAGGGTGTATTCAACCTGAATAAGTTGCAAACTCTGTTTTGAGGACCTGTATATTTTGCTAAGACATATGCAGTGACGTAGCCAAAGGGGGGGGGGGGGGGGGGGGGGGGGGGGGGGGCGAAGGGGTAATCCTCCCCCTACCCCAATATTTGAGTCATGTCGGTTGAGATTTGGCTCTGTTGGTTCATTTAACGAGGGGAATCATGGAATTACGGTGGTCAAAAGTACAAAGATAGCGCTGTGCATGTGCCCCCTCCCCCCGACAAATACTAATAATTTTAGTTTTAGAAGCTTGTTTAAAGGTAGATGACCCGATCACATTTTCATAGCACAGATTTTTCTCAAACATATGGAGATTTTCATATCATATGAAAGATCATATTTTTCTGATTAACATACTGAAATTTGACGGTCCAAATCAGTATGATTACGAAGAAATCGGTGAAATAACATCGAATTACCGCGAAAAGTGGTAACCACCAATATAGTTTGTGTACAACTCAATGGGCACACTTCACGGCATCTTGTGCGTCTAAAATAAGAACCATTCGAGTTATGCAACTCAAACTTTGGAATACGACTTTTTTGAGGATGACCTTTCATGTCGAATAGAAAAACAAATAAAAAACCCAAAATGTACCTCCATTTATTGCGCACTGCACACGCATATGTGGGAACATACTTCACTCTGATGTATGAGTGCCTCCCTCTTCCCGGGTTCCCCCATCCCACATGGCAACACTTACCGCATCCGGAGGACTTGGAGGACATTCCAGACCTCTCTTTATCCTGCTAATCTCTTCTTCATTTTCTTCAAAATATTGTCCATTCTCTATACAGAGGATTATAAGGAAAGAGTAAATTTAAAGTAAAGCCCCTAAGTTGAATGTTGCAATAAAGATAAATTGTTTTAAACGTACTATAGTCGGCAGCAGTTTTGGAGTCAAGTCCAAAACTTGACCCCCCCCCCCCCCCCCCCCCCGTCACCTCATCAAGCCCACAATCGAAAATGTTGAGTTTTAATGTCAAAATTACTCAAAATTGGTCTGAAATGTCTATTTTAGAACAAATCAAGGTAATTTCAGGCAATTTTGAAAATAAAAGCCAACGCATTCGCGCTCTTCGCACGCATTTTGCCCTTCCCACTCGGTATCGGTTTGAGGTTAGGCCTTACGATACGAAGTAGGTTATTACAGCAGTCAGTATCAATGAAGTTTATTTTAAATGCAAAATAAATTGAGGGATTATTTTTAATGTGTCCAGAAATGTTAAAAACTGTACAGATTTTGTGTGTCATCTCATTTACTACAACCATTGCTATCTACTGAAGATAGCATTCATGACACAAACACCTCGTTTGCTATCTACTGAAGATAGCATTCATAAGACAAACACCTAGTTTGCTATCTACTGAAGATAGCATTCATGACACAAACACCTCGTTTGCTATCTACTGAAGATAGCATTCATGACACAAACACCTCGTTTGCTATCTACTGAAGATAGCATTCATGACACAAACACCTCGTTTGCTATCTACTGAAGATAGCATTCATAAGACAAACACCTCGTTTGTTATCTACTGAAGATAGCATTCATGACACAAACACCTCGTTTGCTATCTACTGAAGATAGCATTCATGACACAAACACTTCGTTTGCTATCTACTGAAGATAGCATTCATGACACATGGCCCTTTTGCAACAAAGCTCTTCTTATATAGATGATAGGCTTCTTTTTTGTCTTTTTTTTTAACGATTTATCAATGCATGCATTTATTTTTGATACAGCACAATGAAAATTGGGAAGATTGTGCAGATGTTTTAATATCCGTGTCTCAACAGCAGCATTATTCCAATATGATCGGTATAAAGTCAGTGTGAAAATCTTATTCATAGGCCTACCTGGCATTATTACCCTTTGTATCTCATGGTTTTCAGGACAGATCGGTATTGGTTCACATCTTGTTGGGTCATCATCATCCATTCGATCTGTATTCACTGGACACCCACATTGAGTGTCTGCGCCCACGGTACAAGGTCCTTTCTGTAAAATACAATTAAGATTGCATTAAATATATTAGAGGCAATAAAGGCCTGACCATACTCCACCAACGCTGCAACGCTTGCGCTCTGACACATGCGTATTAGTGCCCATAACAAAACCAAAACATCGCTCGATCAGAAAAGCGTTTTCCGATAATTCGATCAGCCTACGCTTTTGGGTGAGAGCGGCGAACGCTCGGGCCAACGCTGAAGTTGAATGGACCTACGGCACATAATCTCCTGGCCACAGTTCGACATACCTGGGCGCACTTCGATCAGGCTGCGCACGCATACTTGAACTCACAAAATACTGCCAACCAACAACACCAAAGCACCTGATTGGTCAAATTTAAACTGAAGCCTTTTTAACGATCGTCACGCTGCGCCGTATCCACCAACGCAGTGCTCCCGCTGCGCCATAACCACCGACGCAGTGGAGCGTGATGGTGCGTGGAAAAGCTCATGAGTTTTTCAGTTCTCACGTTTGAGCACCAACTAATCAGAGCCTTGAGGTCGAGATGACGTAGTGCGTACAACGGATAACCACTGCACCGTTTTCGGGTGAGGTTGAGCAGGCGTACTTTACGCGAGCTCAACCAGTTATACATTTTTATACAGAAAAAAGTGCACTAAATCTCACTGGCTATGGCTGGTTTTGTCCATAAATTAACAGACATTTTCTTGGTGGATTTTCGTGCACAGGCATGGGAATCTACCAAACAATTATGTGTGACAAGTATGAGTGACATGGCAATTCTGTGTGACATGGCAAAATGGTCTGATTATGTGTGACCAAATTGTTATGTCGCACATAATCAGACCAAATTGCCATGTCACTCATAATCGGACCAAATTGCCATGTTACTCGTAATCGGACCAAATTGCCATGTCACTCATAATCAGACGAACTTGCCACACATAATTATGATCTGCTTATTGATTTTCTTGTAATGATGCCACACATAATTGTTTGGTAGATTCCCATGTTTGTGCACAAAAATCCACCAAGAAAATGTCTGTTAATTTATGGACAAAACCAGCCATAGCCAGTGAGATTTAGAGCCACTTTTTTTTCTGTATAAAAATTGGTAAATGGCACAATTTCTTATCGTTGCATTGTCTCAAGGCCAACAAATTTGGTATCAAAACGTGCCTAACAATTGGGTGCATCTTTTTAGCTGAAAATTATTTAAATCCATCAAATATTTGTGGAAATATTCTAGTATATGCTAGGGGGGAACTTACATATTTTGTTGGGTGTAGTTCCAAATTGGCGAGAAATATTCAATTTTTATCTATCCATGCGCAAAAGTAATCCAAGCGTATAAGTGCGATTTTGGTATACGCAAGCGTCACGCATACAATGACACTGTGACTTCGCGCGCCATATTGCGCCATGCGAGCATTTTGCGTGTGACGCTCTTCTGAATTTATTCGCTGCTGTAAACAGGTTCCGCCAATTTGGAACTGACTTAACTATAGTACGTAGGGCCTACCTGCAAAATGAAGCAACATCGTACATGAGTGATGGAATATTTACACCAAAGACAATACAGTTTACTTGTTTAAAGGCATATATGTGATCTTTTCCAGAGAGCGCCCTCTATTCATGATTTTTTTTAGAAAGTAGATTTTCTTGCAGATTTACATTTCTGATCATAAATCATACAAACATTCCAAGTTACAGAGCAATACGATTCCTAATTACCTCAAAATCATGGTTTTAGAGTGAATTTAGACTAGAGTAAAATAAGTTGTCGGACAAAAATCGACAATCCGACAGTTTATTTTCACTCTAAAACCATGATTTTGAAGTAATTAAGAATCGTATCGCCCTGTAACTTGGAATGTATGTACGATTTATGATCAGAAATGTAAATCTGCAAGAAAATCTGCTTTCAATTTTTTTTTTTCGATGTTGAGGGCGTTTCCTAGAAAGATCACATAATATACCTTTAATCAACTGTCTTTCAAGTCTTTGTGATGATAAATTTATATCTATGACCAATCCCTTTCAACGTTCCCGCACATTTTTAACTAAAAATAAATTCAAGCACGGATATAAATATGAAAATTTCATGGAGAGGCAATGTAGGCATATAATGTGGTGAAGGCTAATGGTTTATGGTAGGGGTTGAATCCCCTCCCATGTTTTATATCACATAATTTCATTAGCACCCTACCCAAGCCATATCTTGTGGCTATAAATACTTATAGAAACTACATACTCTCTTTCCCTGGCTCTCCGTCGCTGAAACCACATATTATACTTATCCAAAACCATACTGTCATTAGTCCTCTTGTAGCTTACCATTTTTTATACTTCGTTCACACCCTACCCTAGTCTACTCGTACGGCCTTGTATAATTTCACTGTCACCAACACCCCCTGATACTTCCCATCCGAGAACCGACCAAATACACACAAAAATTCCGGGGGTGAGATCAGAGGATGGGGAGCGGTCCATGGGGAGTGAGCCCTCTATCGGTACATGTTCATAGAGTGACAAAGAAAAGGAAAAAGGTATACTATAGTCGACTAACCCTACCCAAGCTATATATATACAATGGTTTATTCTTATCAGAAACCACATTATTTTATTATTGTCCTCCCATGGGTTATATACATGGTGTCCCTAAAAAAGGGTGCACATGTTTGCGCAACTTGTTGTTTATAATCCATAATTATAACCTACCTCCTGTATTAACAAAAACATGGTAAAACACCATGATTCTTTTTATTTCTTTTACCAGCACAAATTATAAATATGTGCACCCCTTTTTAAATTTGAATAATTTTCATATAAGAAATGGAAAATGGCTGTCAAAAATAGTTAATTTTTTTGAACCACCCAGTATATAGAGATATGATGCAGTGAATAATAAAAACAATACATGATGTGAAAATAGACTTACTATTTCAAGATCCCCTTGACATATAGAACACTTGAATGGTCGGCTACACCAATTAGAAGCATTCATGAATTCAACGCCATCAATCGGTGGACTACATCTATATACATATTCACATAAACAAAACGGACATGCCACATAAGACAAACAAAAAATGTTTGATTGTCCTCATCCGCCCGACCCTCTTAATCATTCCGATCCCAAAAACTTTTTTTTTTTTTAACTTTTTTTTTTAATAAAAAAAAAAATTAAAATTAAAAATTAAAAATTAAAAAAATGTTGTTGTTGAAAATTTCAATTTTTTACAAATTAATATTAGTCGAAAATCTTTTTCTTGAGAAAATAAAAATACTCATCAAAATGTTAAAGTTCCCCGTTTTGGTTACCACAACAAGTACAACTCATTTTACTTTTGGTACCTGAAAAAAGGGCAAGTGAGAAAAAGAAGAAAAAAACCCTTTCCCGACCGACCTACCCACCTTTTAAAAGTGATCTATGGACAATCAAACATTTTTTTTTTGCCTAACAAACATGCAAACAAGAAAACAAAAAAACAAATTAAAATCGAACAAGGTGTAAATCAGGCAATAAATGCAAATATTCAAATAAAAACATGTTACAACATCTAGGGCTTACTACAGCGTTAGTACATGTACAGGGTGTCCCGGAAAGATTTATACTGTGTTTGAAAAAAATATGAACAATAAAATAACCCTAACACTCTTGAGTACTCCAAATTACTACGATGCAGTGTGCTGGCGGTTCCACATGGCGCGGCAGTTTTTCGATGAAATAATGGCCCCAGGCTATATACTTGGCAAAGTATACTGAGCCAAGCATGGTTGACCCCCGTGGCCCAGTGGTAAGTCATTTGCCTCTGAACCCAGAGGTCCGGGGTTTGAAGCCCTTTTTCCCCTCGCTTTTTGGCCGCGAAAAAATATTTTTAGGAAAATGTGCCAATCAGAAAGCAAGAAACTTAAATACGCGGAGTGCATTGAAAGTGTCTAATGTTCACGCGCTTTGTTTTTATTCGTTGTTCAGGCGTCGTGTGTTAGCCTATTTTCACTGCGGGTGATAGCAAACTTGTCAACACGTTTTTATTCGTTATTCGTTAGATTGAGAAAGGTAATGCAATCAAAGAAACAACATTTGAAAGCCAGCTAAATTATCTTTTAGTTAATTATATAGAGATTTATGCTATAAATATCGTTTATATGAGAGCATTTGGTGTGGAAAATGTGAACCCTTTGTTGTGCCTATGGACCAAAGATTTGTTTTGTTTTTAATTTCTTGCATTAATTATAAGGCAAGAAAAATTTAACTGACATTTTGGATTTCTGACATTTGGTTGCACATTATTATTCATATTTAGTGATATGAGAAAAAAACACCTACTGACATCTACATGTACAGCCTCATACTGTAAAAGCCAATATTTTCGCGTAAAGATATTTTCGCGCATTTTTATATCATAGACATTTCGCGAATTGTTTTTTTCGCAGGCGAGCTTCTGGATGCATTGCATGAATGTTGAAATTAATATTTTCGCGTGTTATAATTTTCACGGACAAATATATTGCGCGAAAAGCGCGTAAATAAAACCACCGCAAAAATTTCAGCTTTTACAGTAATTATATGAGTTAGGCCTAAAAAAAAGAGTTTGATTGGCCTAACATGACAAAAACAAATAGGGTAGGTCGGTCGGGATTCTTTTTTTTTCTTTCTTTTTTTTCTTCTTTTTTTGAAATCACCTGCTTTGGGGACTGAAAATAGCCGAAAATGAAAGCAAACCGTCAGAAACTGTAACTTTGTTCAATTTGTATAATTTTTTTTAATAAAATGTGAATATCAATAATAGCCAGATAGTGCTCAATACTTAGTTAAGTAGAGCTTATTATCAAATAAAACACTTTTTATTTGGCAGTTTGCTACCTTGGGTTTCTCGCTTACGCGATCGTCAGGCAAACTAAATATGTTTTCCTTCCATTCAACGAAGTCAGTGAGAAAAATATTCGCAGTACGCGCGCGCAAGGCATGCTGCGTATTCAATTCGCGTAACACTGCTCGCGCATAAAACGCAACGCACTGACATCGCTGAACAGATAAAGAAAACGGCGTTTAACATGTTTAACATTATTTTTTTCTCTCATGTCGGCACTTGGAAACTATCTCGCTTCTCTTATTTATCAGAGTGTCTTTGTTGTGGTGGAGAATTTCTATTTTCTCGTCGAGGCATATATATATATTTTTTTCCTCCCTCAAAATATTAAACATTATTCAGGGTCGGTGATGTATTTAGGGTTGGTCGGGTTTGGTCAATCAAACTTTTTTTTTTTTTTAGGCCTTAGCTTGAAATGTATACACTTCTAATTGTGAGCAGCTTTATAATGCTAGCTTACATTTCTGGAGATAAAACGCTGCCACCCGCTGTGCATTTACACATTTTTTCCATGTAATGCGGCGGTCGGCAAATTTCGCATTTGCAACTATATCCTCTGCTGTCCGTATGAAGGTAATAACTCGAGCCTCTGCATTCTACACATGGCTGTATAAGCTGTAAGATACAGTAAAAAGTGCAATTCTTTTGAAGCATATACTGCAAAACACTATAATTTCATGGATACTTTATTTCGCGAATTTAAAATAACTGCTATTTTAGTTGGCATTTAATTTTGCGAATTTGGAAATGTTACTGTGACTTTCATTGCAAAATTGTCAGTTTCGCTGGTATTTAATTTCGTGAATCCGCATCGCGAAATTCTTGAAATTAAATCCCTTGCGAAATTAAGTGGTTTGTGAAATATTATTTCATTTGTAAAGCCAATGTAAAATGTTATGCAATCCTCTTAGTATGTGCTTTAATCGTGTGTTTATTGCTTCACATCTTTTGATTTAAGAGAGTATATTAAACAAGGTATTTACAAAAAACTGGTCAACATCCTAAAATGAACAAAGGAAATATGAAAAAGAAGATTTAGACAGTGTATGATGTATTTTAAAAAAACTCTTTGTTTTAAAGGCATATTATGTGATCTTTTCCAGATAGCGCCCTCTATTCATTATTTATTTTTAGAAAGTAGATTTTCTTGCAGATTTACATCATCTGATCATAAATCATACATACATTCCAAGTTACAGAGCGATACGATTCCTAATTACCTCAAAATCATGGTTTTAGAGTGAATTTAGAGTAAAAATATAAACTGTCGGAGTTATCCGACAGTTTATTTTCACTCTAAAATCATGATTTTGAAGTAATTAAGAATCGTATCGCCCTGTAACTTGGAATGTATGTACGATTTATGATCAGAAATGTAAATCTGCAAGAAAATCTTCTTTCATTTTTTTTTTCGATGTTGAGGGCGTTCCCTGGAAAGATCACATAATATACCTTTAATGCTGGGCCCACTTTTCTCTCTGAAACCGGCATCGTCTGACTCATTTATTCTATCCCATGAGGCCCCACCTGTGTATCTCAACATTTGATGATTAACCCGACTAAAAAAACTAAGAATGTTTTAAATGAATATTCTTTTAATATGCAAATATGGTTCGCGTTATGTATCACGCGTACTGCAGGGGGATACTGTCGGACGTAAAATGCTCGTTGCGGCTCTACGAGCCGGCATTTTTGAATCGACGTTTACTTGTACAAATACTTAGTGAAATAGGGCTATTTTTCTTAATCCTTATAGGTGTAAGTTCATGCATGTAATACAATTATAAAAATATACTAATCCCAGTTTTTATCATAATTGAGGGCGCAGCCTCCAACACATCTCTTAGTGCCCCTTTAATACATAACTCTCTATTCATAACTGAGCACCAGCAGCGAAATAATATTGCGCCATAATTATCCCATAATAATCGCAGACGTGCTAGGCATGAGCATTTAACATGTTTTGATGTTGATTCAATATAATTTTCAGATGTTTCACGATCGGTCAAACATACGTTACGCAGCAGAATCAAGGTTTATTTAACACATTTGCATCCCAGCTATCATCGCCGCACCAGCTTCGGAAAATAGTATAAGCAGCTAAAGAAAAGACGATGATTTCCACTCGATAGAATTCCACCACGTTGTTATCCCATAATAATCACACTTGGACCCCGGTAATTAGTTAGTGTTGGACAGTGTGTGGGAAGACCATCAGCGCAGGGAACCAGCGTAACCGTCTGCTCGCGAAATTGTATAAAGTTGCCGTTCTATTTGCAAATCCACTAAATGATAGATATTGAACCGAGATGGCGCAGCCATCGAGGTCAATATCTCATATATGATACAATATAGAGAAGGACTGTACTATTGCTGTCACTAAAGCAGTACAATATGTCTTGAATGAAAAAAATAATTGTTATATAGGCCCGACTGACCAGGGGGGTTTTTTCAAAAAAAATTTTTTTCACTTTTTTTTTCTTTTCATTTTTTTTTTTTTTCACTTTTTTTTTTCACTTTTTTTCTTTCTTTTTTTCACTTTTTTTTCTTTCATTTTTTTTTCACTTTTTTTCCCACTTTTTTTTTTCACATTTTTTTTTCTTCAATTTTTTGGTCAATTTTTTCATTTTTTTGTTTCATTTTTCAATTTTTTTTCTTTGGCGGTCATGGTACACCGCAAAAAAGTTTTATACGCTCATACATTTACCCCACACACAATCACAATTCTATTAAAATTATAAAAAAAACATGAATCCAAAATATGAAAAATATATTAACCAAAAATATGAAGAAAAAAATATGAAAAAAAAAAATCAAAAAAAAAATCAAAAAAAAAGTTAAAACAAAAAAAACAATTATATTTTCTAAAAAAACAAATTCTTCTTTTTTTTCTTCCACATATATAAAACAAAAATATGAAAAATATATTAACCAAAAAATAAAAAAATGAGTCTGTCAGGCCCGCACAACAGGATGTTTTTTTCGGTGTCTACAAAATGTCTAGACGGTGAACTAACCAAATAGCTCCTCAGAATGAAAGAACAAGTAGAGTCTTGTTATACAAAAGCTGGCTATATTCATACCACATTGTATCATATATTCAGTTATTAACACGACGAATGTCGCAGATTTTACAAAACTCTATCATTTGTTTTATATTATTTAAACCATTTCTCCACAATTGTAACAACATATGTGTTCATATTTTCATATCCAGATCTAATATACATTTTAAAGCCATCTGGGTACAAATACTGATTAAAGATACATGAGAAAGCAATTCATAGACTCTACCAAAAGACCTAAATCTGAATTCAAATGTCAACATCCCAGGATGTTGACAAAAAACAAGGTCTTCTAAAAAACTGGGTGGACAAGTGTTTTTAGTGTCAAAAGGGTGAGAAGACTTGGATGGCAGATTTCAATGTGTTAACCCATGAAATTGCACCTAATTACACCTATTAAACGATAACATTTGAAAGCAGTTGAAAATCCAGTTAAACACCGGGTTAAACACGTGACATGTACAACCAGTAGGTTTGATATGGAATATAGACAGCTTATTTTCAATTGTTTGATCTGGTTTTGAAACCCAGTTACACCTTCAGCATAGCCTCCGTAAAACTGCCGTAACTTCTTCATTATTCATTTAATCTATATAAAATATACCGTTTTTTTGCAGAAAATGGTTCAATGAATCCAACCATGATAATGAAATTGTCCATTTTGGAGAAAATTATAAAAAACATGTTTTTTTACCCATTTTAGGTTCTACAAAGATAACTCAAAATATATTTTGTCAAATTTTGTCATACTAGTTTTATTATATTCCTAATACAATTCCCTAGGAATGCTTTTTTTTTTTAAATCTTTATTATTTTTTGAATTATCGACCAAAAAGTGCCAAAGAATGTGATTTCTTCTTCTTCAAAAACAAACAAAAACGATTCCTTCAACATTTTTCAACATTTTTCAACATAAATGGCCGCCCCACTTTTTGGTACCTTGCTACACCCCTGGACGGAGCTACATAAATTGATTGTTATTGTTATTTTTTTATATGCCATATCACCAGTTACATAAATGAGCTCATGTATGATGTAGTATCAACAAACTTCTAGCTGTAATCCTTTAAGAAGTTAGAACATCTGTATAAAGACTACCCTTAAAGGAGTGCCTCTCTTATTTACTACACTCCTACCCCCTCCCCTTTCTTGGGTCCCCCTCCCCCATCCCACATGGCAACACTTACTGCATCTGGTGGACTAGGATCGCAGTCATTAATTCCCAGCTTAACCTCATCTTCTTCTGCGGTTGATTGTGCTGGTAGAAAATAGTATAGAAAAACAAGTTTTTAATTGGGCATATACATACAGTTCATAGATTATCTATGGCCGTGTGTTTTGAACTCGCCACCCTTACCGTTGCATGTCCAGATTTTTACATTTTACACCATCTGAGATTCGAATTAGCATATCGCAATAACTATTTGTTCTACCCATAAAAAGTATATATTTTCTGAACGGTAATCTCACAAGGAATCCAAATATGCTATTGGAATTTAGATAAGACCTAATGGTAACATGTTGTGATTAGGAATGTTAAAAAAATATCGATTTTTTTTCTTCATATTTTGATTTAAGCTCAATAATATTTTTATACCAATCCCAATCATAATTTTACTGTGCATATTTAAGTTCCTTATGCAATTACCCATCAGAACATAATAGTTGTCAATGGTAAACATGTTGAAATACACTATATCGAGCAGCTGTAGCACAATTTAGGGGAATTACAAATGTGAGGTTTTGATTCATCACAATTTTTCATCACAATCTAAAACGCCCTCATTGTCCAAAACGACACGTATCTGTTTACTATCTTTCGCTGCTTCACACGTACAGCTTATGTATAATATTATATTGTGATGAAATGTTGTGATGTTTCAAAATAACGCCTCACTTTTTTTTAGTTCTTTTGTATTATATTATTTTTGTGATGAAAATGTGTGATGTTTCAAAATCTCACTTCAAACTTTCTATTTCTTATGCATAATATTATATTGTGATGAAATGTTGTGATGTTTCAAAATAACGCCTCACTTTTTTTGAGTTCTTTTGTATTTTATTATTTTTGTGATGAAAATTTGTGATGTTTCAAAATCTCACTTCGAAATTTCTATTTCTTATGTATTGTGATGAAATGTTGTGATGTTTCAAAAAAACGCCTCACTTTTTTTTTGAGTTCTTTTGTATTTCATTATTTTTGTGATGAAAATTTGTGATGTTTCAAAATCTCACTTCGAAATTTCTATTTCTTATGTATAATATTATATTGTGATGAAATGTTGTGATGTTTCAAAATAACGCCTCACTTTTTTGAGTTCTTTTGTATTTTATTATTTTTGTGATGAAAATTTGTGATGTTTCAAAATCTCACTTCGAAATTTCTATTTCTTATGTATAATATTATATTGTGATGAAATGTTGTGATGTTTCAAAATAACGCCTCACTTTTTTTGAGTTCTTTTGTATTTCATTATTTTTGTGATGAAAATGTGTGATGTTTCAAAATAACACCTCACTTTTTTTAAGTTCTTTTGTATTTATTATTTTTGTGATGAAAATGTGTGATGTTTCAAAATCTCACTTCGAAATTTCTATTTCTTATGTTTAATATTATATTGTGATGAAATGTTGTGATGTTTCAAAATAACGCCTCACGTTTTTGAGTTCTTTTGTATTTCATTATTTTTGTGATGAAAATGTGTGATGTTTCAAAATCTCGCTTCGAAATTTCTATTTCTTATGTATAATATTATATTGTGATGAAATGATGTGATGTTTCAAAATAACGCTTCACTTTTTTTGAGTTCTTTTGTATTATATTATTTTTGTGATGAAAATTTGTGATGTTTCAAAATCTCACTTTTTCTATTTCTTATGTATAATATCATATTGTGATGAAATGTTGTGATGTTTCAAAAAAACGCCTCACTTTTTTTTTGAGTTCTTTTGTATTTCATTATTTTTGTGATGAAAATTTGTGATGTTTCAAATTCTCACTTCGACATTTTTATTTCTTATGTATAATATTATATTGTGATGAAATGTTGTGATGTTTCCAAATAACGCCTCACTTTTTTTTGAGTTCTTTTGTATTTTATTATTTTTGTGATGAAAATGTGTGATGTTTCAAAATCTCACTTCAAACTTTCTATTTCTTATGCATAATATTATATTGTGATGAAATGTTGTGATGTTTCAAAATAACGCCTCACTTTTTTGAGTTCTTTTGTATTTTATTATTTTTGTGATGAAAATTTGTGATGTTTCAAAATAACGCCTCACTTTTTTTTGAGTTCTTTTGTATTTTATTATTTTTGTGATGAAAATTTGTGATGTTTCAAAATCTTACTTCGAAATTTCTATTTCTGATGTATAATATTATATTGTGATGAAATGTTGTGATGTTTCAAAATAACGCCTCACTTTTTTTGAGTTCTTTTGTATTTTATTATTTTTGTGATGAAAATTTGTGATGTTTCAAAATCTTACTTCGAAATTTCTATTTCTGATGTATAATATTATATTGTGATGAAATGATGTGATGTTCAAAAAAACAACTACTTCAACCTTTTCTCTATTTTTTATGTATTATACTATGTTGTTATGAAATTGAGGGATGTTTCAAAAATTGGTTTGCATATTTTTAATAGGTATGTTATTGTTTTTAGATGAGATTTTTTGTAACATACACTTTGAATTTGTTTCGATTTGTATATTTTGGTGATGTTTCAAGTCCTTGTTTTTAAAAGTTATATTTCTGATGTAGTATGCACGATGTCTTTATTCATGTGAATACTAGTACTCGGCAGTCGTCACGATGAATGTGATGAATGAGCGTGATACCTTCAAAAAAGGTTCCGAAATTTTACTCCCCTAAATTGTGCTATTCCTAATATCGAGAAGTAAATGAGCACAAACGTTTAAATTTCATATTTATTAGAGTTTACAAGTATATTTTTTGGGGTATACATCCTTTCCTGATTTAAACGGCATTTTTGAATTCCCCTATTTGAGAGCTTTCCAAAAATGTATAATTTTGCTATCATCGGTTAAATATTTCTTTTGTTATAGTCATGTATGTTAAACTGCTGAATTAGGGCAAGTTAACTGTGTAGTGAATAGGGAAAAAGCCAAGGACAATGCAATCGATTCGTGATTACAATTGTTACGTAATAGTTGACACGTTTGTTGAAACAGAAACTTATAGAATATAAAACAATCTATAAAATGAGAGCAAAATCATGTTTGTACCTGTAATAGTTACTTCCATCTCATAAATTCATGTTCAGTATTATTTTATTCTATTCCATCATTCACGTTTTCAGTTCAGTTTGTCATTTTAATCTTTTGTGGCATTTAGATATTTTGGCCCTTTGATCATAAAAGTTGATCATCAAAATGTTTTTATTTATATTGCTACAATAGTGTTGATTAGCACCATTTGATTTCAAGTTGATACAGAGATACAGGGGGTAGATAGTTTATTGATGTTTATCTGTCTTAAGAAATTCAAGTGTATGAGCTACCATACCATGTCATATAAATGTATTGTTACGATTTTGCTATTATCTTATCTTATTATCTTATCTCTCTTGTTTGTATTACTGGTTTTTTTCTATCTTTTGATGTATCTTACTTTATATTTGTTGGATGCACCACCATCTGTTGGTGGGTGCCGCTGTTTTGAAAGCGTTTTCCGAATAAATAAATAAATAAAAGAAAAAAATTATTAACCTTTAATCCTAATCCCTAGGATTGGTTCCATTATTATGTTCTGGGAATTGTACTTGAAAGTGTAAAGCCAATCAACTGGTCTATCCATTTCAAAAACTTGACCATGCAGTAATCTCTTTCACCAGTCATAAAGTTTAAAGCTATATTGTGTATTGTGCATAAGTGATGTATTCGTTTATGTAGCAGAGTCTAATTTTGGTTGTTTATTAAGTTACTAGGCAACTGCTACTTTAAATCACCCGGCAGTTATAATTGTAAAGAGAGTTTAAACACTTTCGATCAGGTCACCGTTGCAACAAGTTCATCTGTTAGATTCCACCTTCAGTATTTTTAGTAATTACAATTCTATCTTCAAGTTAAAGTTTATCATCGAGTTTATGTTATCCATCGCAGCATTTGTTATTGTGTATTAAATAAAAAGTAGTCATCGTGCAAGTTCTTCAAATAAAATATAAAGTATTCGTCGTCAAAATTCATCATTGTTTCCTGTCTTTATCTCTTCGAGTTTCACCCCTACGGTCAAGATCGCTGGACATTTATTCCCGTAACCACCATATTATTCTAACCGCGACATACCATACAGAGAAGAGAAGTTATTGTAATTTGAACGTAGAATTGGGAACATTTTTTATATTCCCCATAGAGATTGTACACAACGCCACCGCCACCGCCACCGCCACCACCCCTGACTTTCCCAACAAAATCAATCATATCTCAGCCAAACATTTATAGAAATACCTGATTTATTCACACAATGTAGCTAAATGAATAGGCTTTCACATGACACCTCAACCATAGCTCTACCATATTTAGTTGTTGAGTTAATAGAGAGAGATGGATGATTCGTCACCAAAAATGCAACGCCACCACCCTTTTTGGGTGGTGAGTTCAAAACACATGGCCCTATGATACCTTGAATTTTCAACATGTTGCACACAGATCCTCATCAAAAGATCAAGATCCAAAGATGTTATGAGGATTGTTGTCCACTGTTATGGTGATAGGTTGCTTGAAGAGGGTGATAAGGAACACACTTTCTCTACAAGTTGAATGTTTGCAATAAAGCTTTATGTTTTAAATGATTCTAATAAAAATATTCCCTAAATTCAATTGAAATGAAAGCTGTACGTTCAATCAGACCACGATATTTAGCCCATACAGCCTTGTGGACCCTCAGCTAAGGAAAATTATAAAAACACGTTTTTTGACCCATTTTAGGTTCTGCATTTTAGGTTTCAAATTTTGTCATACTAGTTTTATGATAATCCTGATAACATTCCCAAGGTTTTTTTTGTTTTTTTTTAATATCTTATTTATTTGTTGAGAGTTGTAGACCAAACCAAATCTGAGTACCCCCCCCCCCCCCCCGTGCTAAGGGTGTCAAAATCGCCAATTTCAGAGAATAAGGGTCTTTTTCAACCTGAAATCCACGCTAAGGGTTGCCTGGGCTGATAGACATACGCATGTCATATACTCATCATTGTAAAAATAGCCCAAAATGGTTAGGCCTATACCAAATAAATTTACTAACAAAACTGAATCACACACTTCATACGTTCATTTCAGTCTATATTCCTTGAGGGCCTATATTCTTTGTATGAGTATGAGTATGAGTATGATTCTTCGAGCTATGAAGGGGTCACTTTTTCCTTCTTTGAGAATCCGTGTTAAATGCATATTTTGTGATCTTTTCCAGGGAGCGCCCTCTATTCATGACTTTCTTTAGAAAGTAGATTTTCTTGCAGATTTACATTTCTGATCATACAAGTTTGTTGAGGAGGCAAAATCAGCGCTTGAAAATGGTCCCCTAATGTGGGATATTAGCGTGGGATATTAGCGGAGAAATGGACTTTGTGTTCCAACACCAATTTTCCTGAATTGTAGTTGGACTTACCTGTAGGCCTAATACTATCTACGAGTTGATCATTACCAATTGCAGCAGTGTCATCTTTGATGTCAGGGAATGACTCGCATTTGATCTGTTTATGAGAAAAAGAAAAACTCTGTTATGAAAAACCATGTTCAGGCATTTTATATCCCAGGTCCCCTGTATGAGGGGTCTACCCGCTAGTCATAAGGACCGCTTAGTCATAAGGTAGAGTTAGGGGTTAGAGTAGCTAGGGTAAGGGTTAGGGTTATGTTTTGGGTTAGGGTTAGGGCAGATTATGAATAATGATCATTATGACTAGCGAGTTTGACCCGTATGAGCGGGTGAACTGATCAGCCTTGAAAATTGGGGTCTTAGAGAATGGGATGCAAAAACACTGAATGTGATAATAAAGTAGAATCGTACAAATATAAACCAAGCAATCATATGTTATTATCACAGAGTACAGTACAGTAACTCCCCACGCTAGCATTAGTGATACATCAATCGCGTGTCTCTAGGCTGTGTATACCCTACATGTAGTAGTAGGTGGGAAGTTGTTGATTCAATAATTATATTTTTTTACCGTAATGGCCGCCCATACCTAATTTGGGGGAATTCCCCTTCAATCGTCATCCAAAGTGGTGGTCGAGGGGTACGTGCGTCCTTGCGAATTGCGATTGGTTCTTGCCTAATAGTAGTAGCTAGGGTTAGTTAGGGTTAGACTTACAAAATACCCTTAATGAATCGAATATTTGCGCTATAAAAATTGGTCTAAAATGGTTCGAATTTGCCGCTTTGCGCTATAAAATAAATGGTCAGAAACTCTCCAGACTATCGGGCCTTCGATAATAAATATTTGCCACTGAGTCATCGCCCGTCAATGACTCATCGCCCGCTCATGCTAATTAAATGATGATCAAGTTTAAAACCCGCTTCATTGATAGTGTATTGTAAGTCGAGTTTTACGCGATTGTCACTACTTACCGGTTGGAAGACAAATAACACTAGTCCGAGACATAGAATTGTGCCAAAACTACCGTAATTCTGAAGACGCAAAAAACGAGCCATTTGAACGTTTTGCCAATGTACAAATGTATAGGCCTATGTGAATGGAATTTTCCAATCACTGCTGTGTACATTCATGTAACATTCATGTAGCCTCTCCTACTATAGTGCTGTTTACACGCTTTGATAAGGGAAGATTGGGGATTTGACTAGGGAAGATAATAATAATAATAATAATAATAATAAAACATTTATAAAGCGCAAAATACAAAGGACTTTGACATTTACAATGTTTAATGTTTATTTTGAATCAATGTTTATTGTGCTTAGGCGACGGAACAAAAAACAAGCTATATAGACTATGGGCTATGCCACACCCCCCTTACCCCCCCCCCCCCCCCCCCCCCCCCCGTGGGATTTTGGGAGACAACCATTTTCATAAACCTTACCCATAGAGGTATCAGAATCTGCTTGTCTGCAAAATTCCCACTGGTGGGTGAACGCGTGGGGGCGCTTTTTTCAAAATGGCCGCCAAAATCATATAAAACCATAATAGAAACATATTTAAGTAACTTAAAAGGTGTTTTTGACTGAGTTTTTGATTAGTTTTGATGGCAATACAACATGACTGATTAATTTCAGTCAATACTATGAGGGTATCAAGAGGTGAAAGTTGAGGGCGCCTTTCAAAATGGCCGAGATTAAAGGGAAAATCTTAAAAATGTCACTTAAAGGAAGGGTCTCGCAAGCGTAACATTGAGCATTATTTGTTAGACAACTAATTATCGAGCCGAAATTACGTAATTATATAGAACAAAACACCATACTAGTCACAAAAATGAATAAAAACTGCCATCACTCAATATGCAATTTTTAAAATTCGCGGCGATTGAAAGATCCGGTGTCGATGACGTCATGGGTATCGGTGCTCAAATTTGCGCATGTGCATTGTATAATTATGACATCATCGACACTGGGACTTTCGATCGCCGCGAATTTTAAAAAGTGCATGTTGAGAGATTGCGGTTTTTATTTGCTTTTGTCATAAGTGTGGTGTTTTGTTCAATATAATTACAAAAGTTGGGCTCAATAGTTACTTTTCTAACATATAATGCCCACTTGTATGCATGCGGGACACCTCCTTTAAGCGGGATACTTAACTATACCGTATATGTCGATTTCTGACCTTGCTGCAAATCCGTCTGAAGAACATGTCTCTGAGGCACTTGCCAATGAAAGCTGCATGGCATTGCTTTCACGTATCCAGGAGTTCAAGGGAAAGATTCGTCGCGGAGATCTTGGCAAAACTGCGCAGTTCTGGCTTAATTACATGGATAGAGTGTGGTTGATCCTTCAGTTTCAAAGAGCAACAAAGAAAATAACTGGGAGCTACATTTGATGAGCCTTCAAAGGATGTGCCCCTTGTTCTTCAGCTATGACCATCCAAATTATGCGAGATACGCTACCATACATTTGCTGTCACTTCTCAATCTATCCCAATCACATCCAGGAGCAGAGGACCTTCTCAGAAACAACGGTTTCAGGGTAAGCAGGTCAGATGTGCCCTTGAGTAGAAACGCTGTAGACATCACAATTGAGCAAACAATTAATCGTCATGCAAAAACCCATGGTGGAATTGTGGGATTCAGCCGGAACTACTCTGCATACTACAGGTGGTGCATGACAAGACACGCTAGAGCTAGCTATCAGCAAGCCACATTGGAAATGGCAGACATGGAAAGCCAAGAATTCACTTCTCACAAAGACCTGAATTCATCACGAATCATACAAAGTGAAGAGGACACTTGCAAGGTTGTACAAGCAATATCCAATTTCATCAATCCTTTTGATGTCGCCAACAAGGATGTTCTCTACTGCATTTCATCTGGCACACCAGCACCAGCCGAGATTGAAAAAGATCTTCTCGAGGCAGACAGCATCGGAAAACAGGCCTTTGACACATTTGTTTCACAGCGTCTAGTTGAACGCACAAAAAGCGTTCATGATCCAATCAAGAGATGTAAACTGCAGACATTTGCAAATATGACCAAGTCTCAGAAGGTCACAGGTAAATATAAGAAGACCAAACAGGTAACAGCTGAAAGAAATGTCTTTGGCCAGCTGGTACTGCTAGCGATGAATCATGATATAAGTATGCAGAAGGTGCTAAGCTTTCCACTGGGTCCTATTCCTTGGGCTCTCGCAACAGCAGATGGTGTTCCTGTAAAGACTGACAAGTCCAAGCTCATGCATGCCTTGGAAGGGGAATCTAGCTCCACAGACAAACCAACAGGTGCAACGAGCTATGTTATTGATGGGATGGCGTTACTGCAAGCACAGATGGCCTTGCCCAACACATTTGGCGAGCTTGCAGAAAGTATCTTTGGCCAACTCCCCAAAGTACAGCGTGTAGATTTTGTAACAGATTCATACTTCCCTTTATCCATTAAGGGGATTGAGAGAGCTAGACGGGGCACTCCAAAAGCCCATATGGTCAGTGGACCCCTTACTAAGGTTCCAAGAGATTGGAAAGAATTCCTTTCATGTGACACCAACAAGCAAAGATTGACTAACTTTTTACTAGATGAATGGAAGAAGAACAAATATGCTTCGCGTTTTAATGACAGGAAGATCTTCTTCGTCTATGAAAGAAAGTGCGTCTGTCTAGAAAGCTCCAATTGTGAGGAAGTAGATGTTGAAGACATTGACCAGCTCTCAGCTAACCAAGAGGAAGCTGATACCAAAATCATCCTACACTGTCTTCACATTGCCACACATATACATGAAAGCTCCACTATAATAGTAAGATCTCCCGACACAGATGTGTTTGTTCTTCTACTTCATTACATGCAGAGTGTAAAGCAGAGAGTTTTGTTTGACACCGGTGTTGGCAACAAGAGACGGCTTGTAGATGTGCACCAAGTAATTGATGATGTGGGTAGTGTCATGTGCCATGCTCTTCCAGCGTTCCATGCGTTCAGCGGCTGTGATACGACCAGTGCATATGTTCGGAAGGGGAAATTGACGCATCTTAAGGTCCTCAAGCAGCATCAACAATATTTGGATGTCTTCCTTTCCCTAGGAAGATCCGCTGAAATAGCAGACCACATATATGACAGTGTGGAGAGTTATGTATGTCGCCTCTATAGTAAAAGATCAACGGTGACCGATATTAACAGTCTACGACATGACAAATTTCTGGAAAGGTTTGATGTGACAACAGGAGAGCTGCTCTCAAGCTTCACCGGCGTGGATATGAGTGTTCTACCCCCATGCAGAGATGCCCTGAGAATGCATGTAAAAAGGGCAAACTATCAAGCACTCATCTGGTACACGGCAGATCAAGCTACCCCGCACATTCCGCAACCAGGTGATCATGGATGGGAGATCGAGGATGGGAAGCTTGAGTTTCAGTGGACTGAGAGTGATCTAATGCCACAGGAGCTGGTTGACATACTAGTGGAGGAGTCAGAAAACGAGGATGATGAAGGAGAAGGGGAAGGCCATGAGCTCGTTAATTTGGCAGACATTGTGTTTCACGTAGAAGGAACGGATGATCTTGACTAAAGACAAACAATCTGCTCCAATATTCTCACCATAAAAGAAGGACAAACCAAAAGATCAACGAATATAGTATCATAAAATAGTTTATTAACTTTCCTGTGCATTAATGCAGAATGTCTTCATTTGGGGTCTTGTTCTTGACAAAAGATTTGCTTTGAAACGAAAAGTAGAATTTCCTTGATCTTTTGGAATGTTCCTTTAGTAACACAGTGTTATTTTTATGTTTTAGATGCAAGCCATAGGAAGCACATTTTGCTATGCAGATATAGCCAGAACCACAATGTATGAGTGCTCTACTAACCATATCCATATAATTATTGGACTTTTGATTGAGCTCTCTATACTCTTTTCATCTTATTCTGTGCAGTAACGTCAGAGTGTATTCCTGTGAGCGCAGCTTATTATCGTATGTATGATTATAATGTGCTAGCTTATGTACCCACCAAATCAAAGAACGAATCCCGGCACTCGCGCGTAAATGCTGCGTTTATCACTAGAATACGCTCCGACGTCATTGCACAGAGTTAAATGCACAGAGTACCATATAATAGCTTGTAAGATTGTTCAGATATTGATAAGGCAGTTAGTTTGACCTCTTGAATTTGGGACAGAATGGGTCTGCGAAATAAGAGTCAGTAAGATGTACGAGTATGTAAAACTTGAGTAATGGGTTAAAGGCTTTTATGTATCATAAATGTATATAGAAATGCAGGGGTGTCTATGTTGGAACTCCTAGATTTCATGCCCCAACTTTAATATGGAACAATAACTAGCTAAAACCTTCAATTTTTCTCGTAAGAAATTTTGTTTTTCCCTTTCATTTGCTACCATTTCAAACAGAACAGACAGCCCTATTGTCTGTTCTGAAATTTGGCAGCCATTTTAAAAAGCGCCCTCAATCGTAACATTATGGCATGTGTTTTCGACTTGGCCTTGAATTGAATGAAATATATGAAGGATAAAATTGAAATGCTACGAAGGTTTTATTCAAAAGTATCACATCTACTAAAGACATACTTCAAGAGTCCGCTTATAGAGCATTATATAATACATGTATATCTGTATTGAATTAACGTTAATCTCTGTAACGTACCTCACTAAGTAAGATGTTAAGAGACTTCAGAGGAATAATTTTATGTAGGGTTGGTTGGTTCGGTCCTGTCATGACTGACAGCTCGTGACCTTACAGATACTACGCCACAAATAACGATTTTCAGCAAAGGAGTAACAATCACGGAGCGGGTGTCCAGTAATCAACTTTATTTGGTCAATCCACCGGGAACGAGGTCTGCCTCTAGGGATAACACTTAAAATTATGGTTGTTATCTATTTCAAGTAAGAATGCAAATAATAAGAATAAGACATGAGAGATAACCATAATGTATAACTTTGGTCGCAGTTTTAAGCCATTATATTGTGCTAAATTGCTATTTGGCAGCCATTTTGAAAAGCGCCCTCATGCGCAACCTTCTCAGAATCGTTTGTTACTTAAACTAGCATACTTTAAAAATACTGCCATTAAATAATATCTTCAAATAAAGTTCATTTTCACTATAGAATCATCTTTAATATCTTCAATGTGTATTCAATAATGTCATATTTAAGGGATTTGGCGGCCATATTGAAAAGCGCCCTCACCGCTTCACCCACCAGTCGGCAATTTGCAGACAACCTGATTTGAACTCCTCCAATGGGCAAGGTTTCCAAAAATACCTGTCTCCCAAAATCCCTCGGGGGGGGGGGGGGCGTCAGGGTTTCGAGGATGAGCCCATAGTCTGATATGGGATTGGCCCGAACGACTCGGGGTTTTTTTAATCGGAGGGGAGAGGATTCACATGTAAATGAGTACCGACCCAATTGTAGGTGTTTTTTAGTGTGTCCAAAAATGTAAACCACCTCGTTGTTATCTATAGCATTCACGAGACAACCACCTCATTTGCTATCTACTAAAGATAGCATTCACGAGACGACCACCTCATTTGCTATCTACTGAAAATAGCATTCATGAGACAACCACCTCATTTGCTATCTACTGAAGATCGCATTCATAAGACAACCACCTCATTTACTATATACTGAAAATAGCATTCACGAGACGACCACCTCATTTGCTATCTACTGAAGATAGCATTCATGAGACAATCATCTCATTTGCTATCTACTAAAGATAGCATTCATGAGACAACCATCTCATTTGCTATCTACTGAAGATAGCATTCATGAGACAACCACCTCATTTACTATCTACTGAAGATAGCATTCATGAGAAAACCATCTCATTTTCTATATACTGAAGATAGCATTCATGAGACAACCACCTCATTTACTATCTACCGAAGATAGCATTCATGAGACAACCACCGCATTTACTATCTACTGAAGATAGCATTCATGAGACAACCACCTCATTTACTATCTACTGAAGATAGCATTCATGAGACAACCACCTCATTTACTATCTACTGAAGATAGCATTCAAGAGACACCCACCTCATTTACTATCTACCGAAGATAGCATTCATGAGACAACCACCGCATTTACTATCTACTGAAGATAGCATTCATGAGACAACCACCTCATTTACTATCTACTGAAGATAGCATTCAAGAGGCAACCACCTCATTTACTATCTACTGAAGATAGCATTCATGAGACAATCATCTCATTTGCTATCTACTGAAGATCGCATTCATGAGACAACCATCTCATTTTCTATCTACTGAAGATCGCATTCATGAGACAACCATCTCATTTGCTATCTACTGAAGATCGCATTCATGAGACAACCATCTCATTTGCTATCTACTGAAGATAGCATTCATGAGACAATCATCTCATTTGCTATCTACTGAAGATAGCATTCATGAGACAACCACCTCATTTGCTATATACTGAAGATAGCATTCACGAGACGACCACCTCATTTGCTATCTACTGAAGATAGCATTCATGAGACAATCATCTCATTTGCTATCTACTGAAGATAGCATTCATGAGACAACCACCTCATTTGCTATCTACTGAAGATCGCATTCATGAGACAACCACCTCATTTACTATATACTGAAGATAGCATTCATGAGACAATCATCTCATTTACTATCTACTGAAGATAGCATTCATGAGACAACCACCTCATTTGCTATCTACTGAAGATCGCATTCATGAGACAACCACCTCATTTACTATATACTGAAGATAGCATTCATGAGACAATCATCTCATTTACTATCTACTGAAGATAGCATTCATGAGACAACCACCTCATTTGCTATCTACTGAAGATCGCATTCATGAGACAACCACCTCATTTGCTATCTACTGAAGATAGCATTCATGAGACAATCATCTCATTTACTATCTACTGAAGATAGCATTTATGAGACAACCACCTCATTTACTATCTACTGAAGATAGCATTCAAGAGGCAACCACCTCATTTACTATCTACTGAAGATAGCATTCATGAGACAATCATCTCATTTGCTATCTACTGAAGATAGTAAATGAGGTGGTTGTCTCATAAATGCTATCTACTGAAGATAGCATTCAAGAGGCAACCACCTCATTTACTATCTACTGAAGATAGCATTCATGAGACAATCATCTCATTTGCTATCTACTAAAGATGGCATTCATGAGACAACCATCTCATTTGCTATCTACTGAAGATAGCATTCATGAGACAACCATCTCATTTGCTATCTACTTAAGATAGCATTCATGAGACAACCACCTCATTTGCTATCTACTGAAGATCGCATTCATGAGACAATCATTTCATTTGCTATCTACTGAAAATAGCATTCATGAGACAATCATCTCATTTGCTATCTACTAAAGATGGCATTCATGAGACAACCATCTCATTTGCTATCTACTGAAGATAGCATTCATGAGACAACCATCTCATTTGCTATCTACTTAAGATAGCATTCATGAGACAACCACCTCATTTACTATCTACTGAAGATAGCATTCAAGAGGCAACCACCTCATTTACTATCTACTGAAGATAGCATTCATGAGACAATCATCTCATTTGCTATCTACTGAAGATAGTAAATGAGGTGGTTGTCTCATAAATGCTATCTACTGAAGATAGCATTCAAGAGGCAACCACCTCATTTACTATCTACTGAAGATAGCATTCATGAGACAATCATCTCATTTGCTATCTACTAAAGATGGCATTCATGAGACAACCATCTCATTTTCTATCTACTGAAGATCGCATTCATGAGACAACCATCTCATTTGCTATCTACTTAAGATAGCATTCATGAGACAACCATCTCATTTGCTATCTACTGAAGATAGCATTCATGAGACAACCATCTCATTTGCTATCTACTTAAGATAGCATTCATGAGACAACCACCTCATTTGCTATCTACTGAAGATCGCATTCATGAGACAATCATTTCATTTGCTATCTACTGAAAATAGCATTCATGAGACAATCATCTCATTTGCTATCTACTAAAGATGGCATTCATGAGACAACCATCTCATTTGCTATCTACTGAAGATAGCATTCATGAGACAACCATCTCATTTGCTATCTACTTAAGATAGCATTCATGAGACAACCATCTCATTTGCTATCTACTGAAGATCGCATTCATGAGACAATCATTTCATTTGCTATCTACTGAAAATAGCATTCATGAGACAATCATCTCATTTGCTATCTACTAAAGATAGCATTCATGAGACAGTCATCTCATTTACTATCTACTGAGTATATCATTCATGAGTCGACAACCATCTCATTTGCTATTTACTGAAGATAGCATTCATGAGACAACCACCTCATTTGCTATCTATACTGAAGAATTGAAGATAATAGCCTCATGTGCTATTTTCTGAAACTATGAGCTAACCACCTCAGTTTGCTTTGGGTATATACTGAAGATAGGCCCGAGAGCATTCGTGAGACAACCACCTCAAGTGAAGATAGCATCCAGAGTGCTGTGTAATAGCCTACTTAGGGAGCTGTCATTTTCTTCACTGAGTAGGGGGTACTCTCAAATATCCTGGGGCGGTCATATATATAGGGTATTTTATACGGAAGGAGGAGGGGCGGTCATGAAACTAATACCACTGTAATACGGGAGCCATCAACATTTTATCTGTACGTTTCAACATTATAATTAAGCACAATTTGGGCTTGTTACCAACTATTTGTTGGCTTCCGCTACTACTAGTATTTCTCCAATAACGCCAACCAGAAAGGCTCTAGTGTGTGGTGGGGGTGGATCATAAAATTAATCAACATCTGAGTAGTGGGTCATACAAATAATCGCTTTCGTTTTATAGGGATTGGTCATTTATACGGCAGAGGAGGGAATGGGCAATTTCCATTTTTTAATAAATTTGTTTGGATTCCTCCTCTATTCTGTCACAAAGGTCGGGTTCCCCCTAATTACTCAAAATAATTCAGGTTTCCCCCTTGGCAGCTTTTTAGGGAACTATTTTTACAATACAATTTGACATGTATTTTTTATAAAGTCACTATATACTTAAGGGCCTACATGAATATCTTAAAAATACTCAAGTGACTGTAGGCCTACATTGGGGTGCATCATAAGGTCGCTAGTCATATGAGGTCGCTAGTCATATGAGGTCGCTAGTCATATGAGGTCGCTAGTCATATGAGGTCGCTAGTCATATGAGGTCGCTAGTCATATGAGGTCGCTAGTCATATGAGGTCGCTAGTCATATGAGGTCGCTAGTCATATGAGGTCGCTAGTCATATGAGGTCGCTAGTCATATGAGGTCGCTAGTCATATGAGGTCGCTAGTCATATGAGGTCGCTAGTCATATGAGGTCGCTAGTCATATGAGGTCGCTAGTCATATGAGGTCGCTAGTCATATGAGGTCGCTAGTCATATGAGGTCGCTAGTCATATGAGGTCGCTAGTCATATGAGGTCGCTAGTCATATGAGGTCGCTAGTCATATGAGGTCGCTAGTCATATGAGGTCGCTAGTCATATGAGGTCGCTAGTCATATGAGGTCGCTAGTCATATGAGGTCGCTAGTCATATGAGGTCGCTAGTCATATGAGGTCGCTAGTCATATGAGGTCGCTAGTCATATGAGGTCGCTAGTCATATGAGGTCGCTAGTCATATGAGGTCGCTATAGTCATATGAGGTCGCTAGTCATATGAGGTCGCTAGTCATATGAGGTCGCTAGTCATATGAGGTCGCTAGTCATATGAGGTCGCTAGTCATATGAGGTCGCTAGTCATATGAGGTCGCTAGTCATAAGGTCGCTAGTCATAAGGTCGCTAGTCATAAGGTCGCTAGTCATAAGGGCACAAGTCATAAGGGTTGCTAGTCATAAGGGTCACTGGTCATAATAATCGCTAGTCATAAAGCTCATTATTCTTAAAGGTCGTTAATCATAATTCAAATTAAGGTTGTCAGTCTTCATAAGATCCGTTAGGTCCACTAGTCATAATAAAAAAGGTCCGCTGGTCATAATAAAGCCCGTCACCCTTGCATTCAATACACATGCTTTCATTGATATTGTGCACCTTTTTGTTGGTATGCCGCTATTCAAACAAATGTATAAGAACATTTAAGTAGTTGAAAACGAAATTGTATAATCGTTTCTTCTCTAAAAGTGTTGGGTATAGGCATTAGAATAGAACTTCAAAGTGTCTATCGCAAACAACAAAAAGAAGGGAGGGAAAGGTAACTGACCAACCTTTTTTCCCTTTAGGGCAAACAAACCTCTCTTTTTTGCCTTTAATTGATTTTAAAAATTGTATGCTACAAACCTACCACATGACATGCTACAAAAGGATCTACATTTATAATGTTGTAAATATATTTTTTATTGGCAAGAAATAAATTGTGAACACGCAAGAAAAGATTTCATACAAGATTGCCAATATTTTCTTTTAATACAAATAAACACCTTACACTCCTCACTTTCTTGGGCATTTGTAGTCATAAGAAAATACATGTTGACAGCCAGTAGGGAGGTCACGCTGCATGTCATATTTTGTTATACGCAAGAAAACAATGGAGTCTTAGTGACTGCAAGATTTGCTAGAAATAGCTTCGGAAAATGATCTATTTGGGCATCTCAAAAACTAAGAAACGTGTTAAAAATCATGTAGAATTTTAGAGGAGGGTCAATAACATCTGCAGAACGGTAAAATGTACAGTTTTAAACACGTTTTGTGACCAAATTTATGTCGTACAATGTCGGAAAATTCACGTTTTGAAAATCCGTGGTCTTCAAAATTACAGGAATCCTAACTCATTCTAAACCTCACCAAATCATGAAATGAACCCTCGTCTACAAAAAAAGTCCATGTACGTATTGCTCTATCTGCTTGGAGATAGCGAAGACCACGGAAACCTCATAGCTTTATACCACGGAATGAAATCTGCCATAGACATTACATGGCGAAAATCGTACAGATTTGCACTGCAGACCTCTGTGTAGGGAGTGTTGACAACAGCATGACAATAGCAAGGTCGTTTGACTATTGTGTTTGTGCATGTTTGTGACGACTGACCCCGTTTAACAATCTTCATAGCTTTCATATAGGGCTTGGGTGACCTAACTATTGACTGTTGAGGCGAAAATAAACAAACCTGTTCTACAGGCTAAGGACCTTCAGCCCTTTTATGGCAAAAGGATGTATCTTATATGTACTTTCCTAATGATATACTTCCTTTTAACATGGATTGTGTTAACTTGGTTCAATAATCCTCACTTAGGAAAAGGTTGCAACTTGTAAAGACAATAAAAGTAATATACTGCCTTTTACCACTACATGATTTATGGAGAAAAAAGCTTAACTTTGATCATGTTAAAAGGAAGTATACTGTTAGAAAACTTCGTATAAGATACACTCTTTTGTCATAAAAGGGCTGCTCTCAGATAGGGTAGGTTAGTCAGACGTTCTTATCTTTTGTTTTGTTTTGTTTCAAAATTCTCATAAAAATTTGGGCGAATTTCAACAATTTTTTCAACAAAAATGTTCAAAAATTGTTGGTAATTTGTCAAAACTATTTTGTTTTATAAAAAAGAAAGACAATTCTGGGGGAAACTGGGTCATCCGGCGTCTATTTTGTCATCTTACTGTCAAATCAGACATACACTTATTTCCAGATTTTAAAACAAGTTTCCTCTCCACTCTCTGGATTGATAATTTATAGAAACCACTGCATGTAAAATACAGGGTGTATCAAAGTGAAAACCTAAATTGAATCATCAATTAAAGTTAAACAGCATAGTTTTAGATAAAGTGTGATATGTCTTAAGAAAGAACTGAATGTTCTCTTTCCAATGACATCGTGAAAGCATTGTCACATATGACTCAATAGCAATGCATTGTTGGGCAGCAGGTGATCGAGATTTGCACTGTTACAAGCAGGGGTCGCATTCTGACGCGTCTGCGCGTCCTAGACCTCTCACTTTCTTTTCTAATAGTGACGCGTCAGGTTTCATATTGGAAAGACTTGCGGGTCCCGATCAAAATTGAAGGGACCCCTTACATTTGACGATGTATGGAAATGGAAGCCTTATGAAATTCTGTAAATTACATATCCATCCTTTGCTTACAATATAAATTAATTAAAACTGCCTGTAAAAAAGTAAAATTTTCAAAAACCCAAACTTCAGGACCCCTCAATTTCTTGGGGGACCCCTTAAATTTGTTTTTTGAAGTCCTACGGGGTCCTGAAAAATGTCATGGGACCTCTCACATTTTTGATCTAGTGCTATCCCTGGTTCCAAGTTTGCAACCCAACCACCGTCTATGGTGATACACACGCTGAAACCCATACATCTTTTGTGAGTATGACAGCGCCTGTATTGGTGATTGTTGACAACCAGATCCCTAACCAGATTGCCCAGGTATTTCAAATGGGTATAAAGCCTTTGATACGCTACAGCATTGCCAGGTCATCTTTCCAAGTCAATATTGGGCCACTTTTATGGTCATTTTCCCCTTTTAATAAAACTGCTACGGTATTGGGAAAACACGGTTGCCGCAACAACGCTACTGGGCAAACTTACCGGTAATTAACGGTATAAGTCGGAATACGCGATTTCTCCAGGAATATTTCATAAAGATTTACTACTTTGCGTAGAGAATAACACTAGTAGGCCTAGGCCTATAGGCATAGAATTGTGCCAAAACTACGATTCTCAAGATGCAATCATGATCTGAGACTAGAATCGTGATCGTGGGCCATTTGAACGGTTTTTTTACCACCTGTACAATGTACAATGTACAATGTACAATGTACACTCACTGCGACCAAACTTGTACAATTGTATCAACAGGTACCACCAGTCACTGTCAATGTCATGCGCATCAATTTCCTACATGCCGTCTATTCATACAAATAGTAGAGACTGTTTGCACTTTGATCAGGGGAGATCGGGGCTGATGTGTTACCTACCATGACATACGGTGCCGAAACTTGGTCAACAACCAATGAAACTGAACAGAAACTTCTAGTAGCGCAGCGAGCCATGGAAAGGAGGATGTTAAACATAACAATACGAGACAAACAAAAGAACACAACCATTCGTAATAAAAACTAAAGTAAAAGACATCATTGAAAAAATAAAGGAAATGAAATGGAGATGGGCAGGACATATCGCGAGACAGAAAGATAATCGGTGGACAATAAGAACAACCGAGTGGCAACCCCGTACAGGCAAAAGGAGAAGAGGCAGGCAGAAACAAAGATGGAGAGACGAATTAACCGAATACAGAGGAACGACATGGACAAGAGAAGCACAAGACAGACACAGATGGAAGATGCTGAAAGAGGGCTTCAGCCTACAGAGGCTGAAAAAGCCTAGGTGTGAATAGGTGAAGATAACATTCATAAGACCACCACCTCATTTGGTATCTACTGAAGATTATAGCATTCATGGGACAACCATCTTATTTGCTATCTACTGAAGATAGCATTCAAACCTCATTTGCTATCTACTCCCATCAGACAATCATCACATTTGCTATCTACTGAAAATAACATTCATGAGACGACCACCTCATTTACTATCTACTGTAGCTAGAATTCACGTACATATACTATTTACAATTAGGCCTTATACCCTTTTCTTGATAATGGACGATAATTATCGCGCCTGATCTAAAATTGAACACCCCTTATTAC